>JAJPUD010003493.1:103168-179907 GCA_023553655.1 Myrmecobius fasciatus
TTCCTTCCTTCCTTCCTTCCTTCCTTCCTTTCTTCCTTCCTTCCTTCTTTTCCTCCTTCCTTCTCTCCTTCTCTCCCCCCCTTTCTTCCTTCTCAAAATAACAAACATTTATTAAACCAATGCTACATATAATGTTTTAGGAACTGAAGATGTAAAATTCAAAAAAAAAACCCTATATTTTCTCTGTCCTCAAGGAGCTTACAATTCTACTTTATTTTCTTTTAAGAAAAGCCAGACAAGTTTTATTCATTCAGAAGCACTTTGCCTACAGTTTTTTTTTTTCCTGCTGGCTATACTCCAGGGCTTTCTGGGGGCTACGCATATGCTTGTTGAGAAATGTTCTCCTCTTGTTTCCTTGATTCTGAACTTGGTAGAAATTGCCCTTTGGCAGCCATGTTTAAGTTTAGACTCCTAAACTTTCAAGCCTGTTGAGAAATCCATTTTCTGATTTAGTTTGACAAAAATAAGAATAAACTTACCGAAGGGGTGAGTTTGAGTTCAGCTCTCTCTCTGTCTCCTTGTTCAAAGAACTCACTGGTTACTAGTTCAGCCACCTGAAAAACATCAGCATTTAAATTCTTTTTTTTTTGTAGGCATTTTTAGTGAACAATAGAAATCATTTCAACCCTGGCAAAAGCTCAAGTTTATAATATCTACCTTCTCAAAGTAGAAAAGCTTGGTAACCTCTTATGTTTATGGGCATTACAGAATACATCAATGACAATGCCTTCACTGTTTTTAACCCAATAGGACATTTTAAAAATGCTTCCCCTATGCAGTTATATAAAGAGAATTTATCTCCATAGTCTTGCTTCCATGCTGGGTTGAATATCATACATATCATGGTATAGAATATCTTCTGGTAGAGAAATGAATCAAATAACAATTTTCATTGTTTTCATATTGCCTTTTTACCTAATAGATCATCTTTTTTTTTCTTTTTTCTTTTTGACCTTTGCAAAAAAACTTTTTTTTCCAAGCTTTTCCTTTCCTTCCCCCCACCCCCCACCCCTAGATGACAGGTAATCTAATACATGCTAGATAGGATAAATTATATGACAAATACAATACATGTATACATATCTATACAGTTATCTTACTGCACAAGAAACATCAGATCTAGAAAGAGAAGAAGAAAAAAACAACCTAAGAAGGAAAACAAAATGCATGGAAATATTCACAGAAAGCGGTAAAATGCTGTGTTGTGGTTCACTCTCAGTTCCCACAGGCCTCTCTCTGGATGTATATGACTATCTTCATTGAAGAACAACTGGTTTGAATCACATCATTGTTGAAGAGAACCATGTCCATCAAAATTGATCATCGTATAGTCTTGTTGCTGTGTATAATGTTCTCCTGGTTCTGCTGATTTCACTCAGCATCAGTTCATGCAAGTCTCTCCAATCCTCTCTGAAATCCTCCTGTTGGTCATTTCTTACAGAACAATAATATTCCATAACATTCATATACCATAATTTATTCAGCCATTCTCCAATTGATGGGCATCTTTTCAATTTCCAGTTTCTTGCCACTACAAAAAGGGCTGCCACAAACATTTTTGCACATGTGGGTCCCTTTCCCTCCTTTAAAATCTCTATGGGATATAGGCCCAGTAGAAACACTGCTGGGTCAAAGGGTATGCACTGTTTGATAACTTTTTGAGCATAGCTCCAAATTGCTCTCCAGAACGGTTGGATCCGTTCACAGTTCCACCAACAATGTATCAGTGTCCCAGTTTTCCCACATCCCCTCCAACAGTTATCATTATCATTTCCTGTCATTTTAGCCAATCTGACAGGTGTGTAGTGGTATCTCAGAGTTGTGTTAATTTGCATTTCTCTGATCAAGAGTGACTTGGAGCACCTTTTCATATGACCGGAAATAGTTTCAATTTCTTCGTCTGAAAATTGTCTGTTCATATCTTTTGACCATTTGTCAATTGGAGAATGGCTCGAATTCTTATATATTTGAGTCAATTCTCTATATATTTTAGAAATGAGGCCTTTATCAGAACCTTTGGATGTAAAAATATTTTCCCAGTTTACTGCTACCCTTCTAATCTTGTCTGCATTCATTTTGTTTGTACAAAAACTTTTTAACTTGATATAGTCAAACTTATCTATTTTGTGATTAATGATGACCTCTAGTTCTTCTTTGGTCACAAATTCCTTCCCCCTCCACAGGTCTGAGAGGTAAACCATCCTACATTGTTCTAATTTGTTTATAATATCATTCTTTATGCCTAGCTAATAGATCATCTATGGCATACTTACATCTCTGATTGGCTTCCTTCTGCTATATTCCATGTAACTTTCCCCAGGCTTATTTTAAACATATTGAGGCAATGATAACTACAGAATGTACTCTTATAACAGACTATAAATAATTAACACCTACTTTGTGGGTCAGGTGTATTATATAGCAATCATTTATAATATGCCATTGTCATTTTGGGGGAAACATGATTTTAGATGTAGTCTATCCAATTTTATAGATAAGTCATTTTAATGCCAGACTGATCAACATGTTACCCACAAGTTAAATTTCCTACTTCCCAGACCATATAAACACTTTCCAAAACTGAATAGTCATGACTTCTTTGGATTATCTGCCCTTTGGAATTTTGTATAATTCTGTGAGTAAGGATAATTAAGAATGGATTAGTTGATTAGAATGAGACATTTCTTTAAGCCCTATAGATGGTTTCTGGGAAATTTTGGTGTGATTTTGGCTAGGTAAGTGAGGTAGCATCTCCTTTCAAGAATGTGGTTGAACACTTGTGATTAAAAATTCTGAAGTGACTGAACAAAAATAAGAAAAATAAGAAGCACCACTATGCATAGGGAAAAGCAGAAAAAGATCTTAAACTTGCCAGGCTAAGCCAAGGAAAACTCCAGACTTCAAGGGCAGCAGGAAAGCAATCTTCAAGTCCACATTCCTGTTTCTGCCTTGCTCACTTAAGCCTATAGTTTTGAAACTTTAAATGACATACTACTTAGGTCTAGCAAAGTGAAAGGAACAGTAAATTTTGAGAATCAAGACAATCAATACACCCTTCATTTAGGAGAATTTTCTCAATACTAAAATATTACTATAATTAAAACTGCAAACCAGAAAGCAAACTGAAAATGTCAAGTGTTCTGCCACTTACAAAAGCATTCTCTTGCCTAGACTGGACCTCAAATTGTATTAGGAATTAAGTGGCAAGACAGGTCAGATATAATATTTCTAACAGGGAAAGTTTGAATCAAATTATGACATAAAACCATTTGGACCTTACGTGTAAAACATGTAGATCTTCTCCCCCTTCCCTACTGCCTTTGTATCTTTTACCTTATCATTTCTGATTCTGAATGTGTATGCTATTATATCTTTTCTATCTAATTAATTTTTTTTTTCAATTAATAATTTTCTGTCCTTTCTACTCTTACCCATTTCCCTGGGGGAAAAAAGAAAAATGCTTGATACACACACACACACACACACATGAATGTGTATATATATGTGTGTATATATGTATATATACACATATATGTTTCTCAAGGGTTTCATTTATATATGTACATGTGTATATATGTGTATATAGATATGTATATGTATATATATATACACAAACATATACATATTTATCTAAAGCAAAACAAATTTCTGCATCTAAATGTGTGTCATACTTTAATCATACTTTATATCTATTTCCTCCCCATCTTCATTTATGCCATTGGTTATTATTTCATTCTATTCTTTCTTCCCAGCAGGAATAAGGTTTCCAGGCAAGAATGAGAGCCTGAGGTGCTTTGTTCCCAAACTCAACAAGGTTCCTCTGGTTGCTCTTTGATTGAGTTTCTCAACACAACATAAATTAGATGTGTTCATCAGGCCTCACAGAGATAGGAATTCTATGTAGATCGGTAGCTCCTAGAAATCAGTGGAATAAAAAATACCTGTTCTTGTTCTTTAGAGGGCCCCTGAGGATCTTTCCAGCACTTCTCCTACAGCTCAACTGGCACCACTATTTTGTTTTGTACTTAAAAACCCAATCAGGGACATTAAATGACTCCTGATTGAATTTTTTATTAAAGAAAGAAATTTAGATGCTAATCAGGCCTCGGGGGTTCACTGGGGAAACCCACATGCTGTAGTTATACTTGTGTGGGAAGAAGGGTGGAAAGGACCCAAGAAAATTCTTTTGGAAAGGGAAAGAAAGAAGCATAATGGTATTAAACATACTTCAGGAATGCACTTTCAAAAAGTAAGTTCTACTTATTTATAAAAAATATTGCCTAACCTGTTTAAGATAAACATCATTTAAAATATCTATGACAATATAATTCAGAAGGAAAACATGCACAAACTAAAAAGTATCAGGTTTGGAGGCATGAGAGCTTAAATAAAGATTGGTTTGTTGAGAGCTTGATCTTTTGTTTGCTAGTACCTGATATAATGTACATATTTATGTAATCACAGGGTCCAAGGAGATAGTAAAATCACAGGGTGAAAGGGGATAGTAATTTGTAAAGTGCTTAGCCTACTATCTGGACCATAGTAAGTGTTTTATGGTGCTGCTGTCAGTCATTCAGTTATGTCCAACTGTTCATAATCTCATGGACCATTGCATGGCAGACCCTTCTATCCGCCACTGTCTCCTGAAGTCCATCCAAACTCATGTTCATTGCTTCCATGACACTATCTATCCATCTCATCCCCTTCTTTTGCATTCAATCTTTTCCAACATCAGGGCTTTTTCCAGTGAGTCCTGTCTTTTCATCATGTGGCCCAGTATTTAAATGTCAGTTTCAGTCCTTCCATATAGTTTGAATTAATGTCTTTAAATATTGACTGATTTGATTTCTTTGCTGTCCAAGGGAGTCTTCTCCAGCACCACAGTTTCAAAGTGTCAGTTATGCAGTGCTCAGCTTTCTTTATACTCCAACTCCCACAGACATACATTACAACTGGAAAAACCTTAGCACTGGCCACTCAGATCTTTGTCTCTCTGTTTTCCGGCAAGTTACTATTATATTATATTAGCTGTCTAATGCTGGGACAATCATTCAATCTCTGTTTGCCCAATTTTATTCGTTGTGAAATTGAGATAATAGGGTACCTATTTTCCATAGTTGATGTAAGGATCAAATTAAAAGAATGCTTCTAAAGTGCTTTATATAGTACCTGGCACATAGTAGATGCTATAGTCATGCTAGCTATTATTGTCACTGCTGTTGCTACTGGTACTTGATCTCTATTTTGAAAGCTTTTTATTCCTCATAGTTTAGAAATTACTATAATTGTGTGTGACAACATCTATTAAAACATTACTCTCAAAGTTTTATGGATCAATGTTATTTCTGGACAGTTTTAGGCAATAGTTCCATCTATGATAATACTCTCATTATAGAAAGGTTTAATTGTTGGGTTCTCCAGCAAAATTTAAAGTCTATATTTGCAGTATGGAGATTTCTGTTAGTTTATGCAAGACAGTGAGCTTCTGCTGTATAATTATAGCCAGCAGGTCAGGTTGTACTATGTATTCAGGAAGTGATACTTTTTTTTTTTTTTTTTTGCAACTTGCTGTGATGTACTGTACAATTTCTACTGTTTCTTTTTATTATATTATCTACAAAGATCACTTAACTCAGGCTTCTTAAGTCTAATTCTTTTGTAATTTCTGGTGGAGATGACTTGATCCTGAATTGCCATCATTGATCATTCCTTTCCTGGACAAATTTGTATGACTTGGACATTTCTAGCTACTGATAGAGGGCTTTGTGATTCCATTCCTGGATCCTAGTTGTTCCATAGGCTCCAGAGTTAATCATTATCAGATCTCTTTGACAAATCCCATGACATATACCTATTGTTGACCTTTACTATTACTCAATGATAGCTACTTATTCTAAAAGAATTCCTGTTTCTAACCTATTTCTCAAATATTCTGAAAACATTTATCATTTCCCTTCTTCCTTTTCAAGGAGGACATGTTAATTTTCTATAAATGTCAAATGATGATGAATATTGGATTTTGTGAATATTGTATAAATACTTACTAAGATACTTTTGTAATCTGTCATAGTCCATCTTATAGTTCTAAATATGTATGTTATTAAGGTTTTAATTACTTTAAACACTAGTAAGTTTCCTAATGTTCTCAACCACAACTTTCTTCTTGAGCTTAATTCGTAAATGTTTTGCCCCTAGGAGACCAAAAACTGACTTAATCTGCTGGTCCAGCCTGAGTTCTGGATCCAAGTCATTAGTGTCTATCTTTCTTTTTTTCTTTTTATTAATTTTTCTAGTAAGTTTATCTATTTTAATACACATTGCTTTATGAATCATGTTATAAGAGAAAAATCAGAGCAAAAGGAAAAAAAGCATGGAAGAGATTTAAAAAATAGAAAAAAGAAGTGAACATAACATGTGTTGATTTACATTCAGTCTCCTTAGTTCTTAGACGAAATTTTATATCCAAAGTCTTTTGGGGATTGTTTTGGATCACTGAACTACTGAGAAGAACCAAATCTTTCATAGGTGATCATTACACATTCTTGCTGTTATTGTATACAATGTACTCTTGGTTCTGCTTGTTTTTCTCAGTATCAGTTCATATAAATTTTTCTAGACCTTTCTAAAATCAACTTGTTCATCATTTTTATAGAGCAATAATATTTGATTATCTTCATATACCACAACTTGTTCAGCTATTCCCCAATTGATAGACATCTACTCATTTTCAATTCTTTGCTACCACAAAAAGAGCTACTGCAAACATTTTTGCACATATAGGTCCTTTTCCTTCCTTTATGATTTCCTTGGGATACAGAGTGTGTATCTTACTTTATTCTACGTTAAAAACTTTACACTTATTGAATCCAAATGATATTTTGATATCAGAGATTGCTTGTATATCAAGTGATTAATAAGATGTTTTGATTTAACCCTTTTACCTTAGAAGTAATAACCACATCTATTTAGTAGAGACTACTAGTTTATTTTTTTAATACACATATTAAAATATATGTTAAATCCAATATATGTAAACATATTAATATAATTATCTTGCTGCACAAGAAAAATCAGATCAAAAAGGAAAGAAAATGAGTAAGAAAACAAAATGCAAGCAAATAACAAAAAGAGTGAGAATGTTATGTTGTGATCCACATTCAGTTCCCACAGTCTTCTCTTTGGGTGTAGATGGGTCTTTTATCACAAGATCATCAGAACTGGCATAAATCATCTCATTGTTGGAAAGAGTCACCTTCATCAGAATTGATCCTTGTACAATAGTGATGTTGCTGTGTACAATGATCTCCTGGTTTTGCTCATTTCATTTAGCATCAGTTCATGTACGTCTCCCCAGGCCTCTCTGAAACTATCCTGCTGGTCGTTTCTCACAGAACAATAATATTCCATGACATTCATATACCATAATTTATTCAGCCATTCTCCAATCGATGGGCATCCAACCAATTTCCAGTTTCTAGCCACTACAAAAAGGGCTGCCACAAACATTCTTGCACATGTGGGGCCCTTTCCTTCCTTTATGATTTCTTTGGGATATAAGCCCAATAGAAATGCTGCTGGGTCAAAGGGTATGCACAGTTTGATAACTTTTTGAGCATAGCTCCAAATTGCTCTCCAGAATGGTTGGATCTGTTCACAGTTCCACCAACAATTAGTGTTTCAGTTTTCCCACATCTCCTCTAACATTCATCATTATCTTTTCCTGTCATCTTAGCCAATCTGACAGATATGTAGTGGTACCTCAGAGTTAGAGACAACCAGTTAAAAACTAAGCAGAACCACAATGAGATTAAGCTTTCCTCCCCAAGTGCTATCTTTTATATGAATTGTTTTTTTTTACCTTATTATGGTGATGGCATGTTGTAATTGGAGAATAATTTTCCACATGGATATAAACATTCTAGGGCTCTTATAATACTTGTGTCTGGGGCAGCTAAGTGGTAAAGTGGATAGAGCACCAGTCCTGAAGTCAGGAGAATCTGAGTTCAAATCTGACCTCAGACACTTAACACTTCCTAGCTGTGTGAACCTGGGCAAGTCAGTTAACTCCAATTGCCTCAGCAAAAAAAAATACTTGTGTCTATTTTATACATTTTTAATAAATATACAATTTATGAGGATGGAACTGAGTCAAAGGCTTGACGATAATCAATAAAAGCAGTATAAGTTCTTGGCTGTGTTTGGCACCTGATTCAATAATTGTTGTTCACTCATTTTTAGTTGTGTATGACTCTTCATGACCCCATTTGTGATTTTCTTGGCAAAGATTCTGGAATGATTTCCTTCTACAGCTCATTTTTACAGTTGAGGAAGCTGAAGCAAATAGGGTTAAGTGACTTGCTTACAGTCATGCAGGTAATTAATGTCTGATGGTATAATTGAACTCAGGTCTTTCTGATTCTAGGCAGTACTTTATCCCTTGCATCACTTCATTATCAAATTGATGTTACTCTTCCTACTCCTGGGACTTTTGGGCACCACTTTTTTGATCTTTGGCAAACATGTTATTTTCTTGTATTTCTGAATTTGTTTAGTGATAAGTTGTGAATGCTTTATGTAAACTATAAACAAATAATTGGCCAATATTTGCAGATGTCATTGGTATTCTCACACATTTTGGTAGCAGAAATGAGACGTTTCTTATTAAGAGTAGAATCAAATTTGCCTCTGAGAAGAAGCTGACAGTGTTTCGCAAATAATTCATGTAATTCTGTGAAATATTTGAGCCAGTTATGGATATTATCTAGTTTTGTCACATTCCAGTTTTGTTGAAAAGCTTGAGTTTCAATTACTTTCCTTGATGTGGCTGTTCTGTCATTCATTATGTTAAAACTGCATAAGCCTTCTGTTTCAATAAGTAAATATTTAGTAAGTACCTACTATGTGCCAGATACAGTACTAAGTACTGGGAATAGAAATACAAACAAAAAATTGCTGCCTGCAAGGAGTTTATAATCTAATGGAGGAAGACAACAAAGGAAACTGAAAAGAGTGAAGGTGAGAAGAGAAGAACAGGGAGGGATGGACACAGAAGAAGATACCCAGTGCTGGAAATATGAAGAAGTCCAAAAGCGGTATAGTGGTAGATATTGGGGAAAAGACTGAGCTGAGCTTAAGTGTTTATTATGAAATCAGAGGATACAATCAATGCACAGAGGATTACTGATGTAATGTGAATACCAAAGCTCATTCAAAGTTGCATTTTCATTATATTGGGTTTTCTGTAGCCCTTATTGTGCTGAAGGTACCACTGACAAAATAAAACAACAACATCAAAAAAACCTATTGTGAAGTCCTTGCTTATAACTGATAAGATTCTTTTTCAATGGTAAAGGGGAATATAATGACCCAATAATTTCTACATTCTCCTTTGTTGAGGTTTTGTTCTTTATCTCTGTTTGAATTATTATTTTTTTTAAAATTATACTTACTTGTTTATTTTGTTGTTTGTACTGCTTTGATTACTTTGTATCTCCGTAACTTTTTGACTTTTTCTCTCAATTGTTAATTAAAAGAATCAGAATTTTTTATATACTTTTGGTTTCCAGAGTCCATTCTTCATATTTCTCTTTTGTTGACTTTAATTAGGTGACATGTAATTTGACTTCTTTCTTCTTACTGTACATCCCAGTTAGCTATCAGTGTAATCTTAAAATGTCATTCCAAAGGTCTTAAACATTTTTGATCAAGTTATTTCTTCCATAGTGATGTTTGACATCTTTTTTTTTAAACAGTATTTCTTGGAAGTCCTTCCTTTCCTTTTATGGTTCTTACAAGAGAAACACTCTTGCATACACTATTACATACTAATAATGATTTTTTAATATTTTCTATATAATATTATAGGAGGATGGTAAAAACAAATACCAGCTTTTTAAAAATTTCTCTGTTTTGGTATAGTTGTTCTACTTGTTGGAATCATGTCAAACTTTTTAAAAAATACTTTGTGATATTCTAGTTTAAGTATATCCATCTACTTTTCAAAATTATTTGAAACTTCAGTCTCATTTGTTTTATTAGGTAGATTTCTAGAGTTTGCATTAAATAATCTCTAACTCTAACTCATTTTATGTTTTTCAACTTTTTCCTTTTCAGATTTAAAAAAAAAACTCCCCAATCTCAGCTCTTATTTTATTAAATATGGGTTTAGGAAATATAATATTTCTAATGATTCCTATAAATTCTGTAAAATATTGTTGAAGGTATCATTGATCAAAAATAAAACAAAACAAAAAACCTTGTCTATGATTGGTAAGCTCAGTTCCCAATTTTGCTATGAAATAGCACTAGCACATAATGAAAACTTTCATATTTGTTAATCCATTTCATGGGCACTTGGGATTTGTCTGCTTAAAGTGGCAAGCATCATTTGTGCCAAAGCCCCATTTACAGGCAGGATATTGTTATGTCTGATTGATTCCAGTCTCTTGCCTTGCTGTGACACTTGAACAGAAAGAAGAACCTTCCATTGTCCTCAATGTCTATCATCATGATTGTTTTGAATAAGGCCAGCCTTTCTCCCTCTCATGCTCTATCTGTATCTTTGACTCTTAGGAATATATGAAACACATTTGCCAATGAAAATTAGATCCCTCATTATATTACAATTCATCAGTTTCAAGTTTCCTAAAAATTATTATTATTACCCTCATCTTGTATTTATTATTATTGTCCTCATTCTTTTTTTCATCTTAGACTAAATGGGGTTAAGATAAAAATTGTCCATGGAGAAGTCACTATTCTACTATTATTCCTTTATGTTTGATGTTTGGCAAACTGTTGCATGGGTGGTTAAAATAATTACTTTTTGTAACTAAATAATAGCATTGCAATATCAGCTCAGCTTTTGTAAGCAGAGTGAAAGCATTTTTGTAGGCAGAACAAAATGAACAAGAGGAACAAAAAGAATCATGTATGCTCTGTTCTATTCACACATGGTTTTGATTTATTCTACTATTTCTCTATATTTTAGGAACTTTTTGTTACATATAGTCTGGAGCTTATGATTTATTTAATATGACATCAATTAAAAATAGTATTCTTAAAATTTTAAGATTCAGTGTGATACCTTGGTATTGGGAGCAACAGTTTGTCCTCTGTTTCTAGTACTTAGTTATTTGGTGAATTCTTAAGGATATTTTTGGGTTTGTATTTTTGGCATACAAAGTTTCTACCATTTCTTTGCAAAATTTGTTTTGGTCAATACGTCTGGCCTCCTTAATGATGAACTTTTTCCAATTTCTGATAGCAATGGTGTGATCTTGTGTTACTTTCACAATCCCTCCATTCATGATGGACTATTAGATTTCACCCTTGGGTCTCACCCTTTTCATAAGCTCCATCCAGAGAAACTAAGACAAGTTACACTCGATAAATCCAATGTTTTGTAATACTGTCAACCTTTATTACCATTTCATAAAGTAGTATATTTCAGAAGTATTTCTATAAGTTTTTAACTGAGATTACTTATCAGTTCCTTTCTTCCTTTTTGTGATGAAGGAATGTCAAGCTTTCTAAAGCTGCCTTACAGTGAGGAATCCTGTGTTTGATTACTTTTAAATGAGCTTGTGTTTAAATATTTTCTAAATTTACCATTCATTTTACTGTTCCAAAAATATACTTTAAGACTGGCAATGCTAAAATGTGTACTACTCTCTGTTTTCTTATTTTTATTATTCTTTTTCATCAAATTCCATCTTGGACTACTATTAGATTGCCTTTCCCTCCATAATACCCCTTATTTCACTCTCCTCTCCTACCTTTTCTTTTTGTTTTACTCAAGCAAATTGCCTTTTGCCAGACTGAAGCTAAATCCCAGAAGCTAAATCATTTCCAATGCAATCATGTGCTAGGAATAGCCTTCTCCCTTTACAACTCTCTTTTCCTTCAAACAAAAATCCTTAACAATCTGGGAAAGGGTAAAAAGAAGATGAGAGCTTTGCCTATCAATTGGCTTTTTTTTTTTTTTTTTTGGTCAGACTGAATTCTCAACCTATTTCATTATCTGCAAAATGGGTACAATTCTACCTTGCACACAGCATTGTAATGAAGATTAAATGACTTTGAATATACATATATATAACACATATGTATGTGTAACTCTGAAGGGCTGGCCACATTATTTGAATGCCAAATGTACACTTACCTATAAGACTATTTTATGGAGAACTCACACAAGGCCAAGTGCTCAAAGAGAGGTCAGAAGAAACGATATAAAGACACTCTCAAGATTTCTCTGAAGAACCGTGGAACTGATTGTGAGACACAGAGACATTGGCACAGGACTGTCCAGCATAGCATGCCTGTATCAAAGAAACCACTGTGCTCTATGAGCAAGGTAGAATTGATGTAGCTTAAACTAAAGGTGAGATATATGAATTTAGAGACATCCTCACTGCAAATGTTCATATGCCCCCTATTTGTGTCAGAACTGTGGTTGAGCTTTGCAAGTTCATATCAATCTGATCAAGCACAACTGGACATATTGAACCCTCACCCTAACATAGTGATGTCATTTGGCCTTTTTTGAGCATGAAAGACAATAATCAATACGTATATAGTGCTTTGCCAACCTTAAGTGCTAGATAAAAAATTACTTATTATTATGACTATGATAGACTCTCAGTTTAACTCCTCTCACTAATCCAGCCAATAATTTTTTCTAGTATATAGTCTTGAATTGCCTGTGGGTATTTACAAACCAAGTGACTTGTCCAAGTAGTCAAACCACAAGAGATAAGACTTGAAATCACATCTTCCTGAATATGATAGCCCTCTTTTCACTCTGCTAGGTTGGGTTATACACTACTTAATCCACTTTAAATATGTCAGAATAAAATTAAGGAAGAAACAAAAATATTAAAATAAGCAAAAGTTATTCAAAAAGCCATATTTGCATTAAAAAAATTCTTTAAAAATGTATCATACCTTAAAGTGACTTACTGCTTTTGAATGTAAATGAGAGGATACTGAATCAAGGATTATTTTTGAATGACATTAGGCCCATATGAATTATTGAATATTAAAGAACTATTAATTGCTACAGAAGATGAACTAGTCAAGTACCTTAAAATTAAGATATACTTGAATCTCCGAACAGAAATTTTAAAAAAAGTAGCACTTTTGCTTTAAAGCTAACATGTACTTGGCACATGATAGGGTAATTACTATCAGAATTGTTTTTCTGATTAAATTGGAATATTTTAGACATAAGAACCCGTGATCTCTTAAGTTTTCCTTAAAGGAAAAAAAAATTGGCACAGCTGCCTTACTACACATTTTAGACATTAAATAAAAATTGGAGAATTTAAGGATCTTATGATTAAAATAAATATCTGTCAATTATTTGGGGGTATCTCTTAAGGTCTATCAAATAAAAGTCAAAAATACTATTTTAATTTACTAAATAAAAATCTCCTGTGTTGCCTAAATATTGTTCAGTGGTATAAGCTAAGAAAAAGATTAGCGATCTCTACCTCACAGAAATCTCCTGCTATTGTGTGTGTGTGTGTGTGTGTGTGTGTGTGTGTGTGTGTGTGTGTGTGCACTATGTTAATACTGATGTAAATTGACTGCTGTTTTGGTCCCTTGTAAGTCAGGGCTCTGGGAATATCGTCCCACCAATACCTCCTCTGCTTAGCTTGGCCATTAATCATGACTTGCCTGTCTTGAGATCTCCCACGGTTTGGTCACAGCTCCAAGGTCACAGGCTGTCATTAGCATTGATCTGCAAAACAGAGCCAAACAAAACAAGGCTGAATAATCTTTTGTTGCATTTCTAAATACACTCTTCCCAAATACATAAATAAGTAAAATAGGAAAGAAAAAAACAGAGGCCACTTTGCTCCTTTTTTCTCAACAAGAGGCAGCACCATTTACTGTCTTCCATATTCTGCAGTACTTCCATCATGCCAACCTAGGCAGACAAAGCTATTACACATCGAGTGACGGCCATTTTGTTTTGCTTGCAGCAGCTCAAAACGGGCTAAAGATGACTTCCCCTACAATTGCAGAAACTAAAGTTTATTTTTAAAATAATTTATGAGTTTAAAAAATATGTTTTACAATAAGCAAAGAAGCCAGGCATACACTACTTCATTTATAAATGATGAACCTATTTGCTGGCTTATTATGGGATGATGGGTCTCTGGGAGAAAAAACAAAAACAAAACAAACATACTGAAGAGGCAGCTAAAAAAAAGCACATAAAAAGCCCTCCTCTCCACTTTTGGTCTCATCTGGTATATAAAGCTAAGATTTACAGTAAAAATCTCATTGTTTCACTATAGTTTATGACTTGGTTATGACCATATTTTCTAAGCATTAGGAAAAGGAAAAACATTACTCTATAAAAATCTTCCTAATGGACCAGTCAAAAATGCCAATCTTCTTTTTAAAAACTTTCAATAGCTCCCCATTGCCTGCTGATCAAAGTATAAAATCCTGCTACAGATATTTGGATCTCCTCAATATGGCTACTATCTATCTTTCAGTTATATCACACTATTTCTCTATTCACATATTCTGTGTTTTAGCCACATGAGGTTATTCTCTGTCCCCATCTAATCTCTATTGATCCTTTGTCTTGAATAATTTATCTCCTCTTTTTCTGTTTTTTTTTTTTTTTTGATGTGTTGCCCTTCCTTTAAAATGGGCTCAGTTAATATACCCAGGAATGTGCTGGTAAATGTTTAACTGGTCCTACCTTTAAAATGTAGGGACATTATTTAATATGAATCATTAACACGTTTCCCATCACTTCTTAAATCTATAAAACAATAAATCAAATGCTGATTTATATAATTTGCTGATTTCTGGGGTGTAACTGCTCATAATAAAAATTTAACAATTAGTTTTCACAAGATATTTTGATCTGGCTCTAGTATTCCCTGTATTACATTCCATATTATCCCCTGGCCTTTGATCCTCTTGTCATCTAAGAGTGATATTATCTTTGAGCATGGTCTAGTGGAACTATAGTTGGGTCTTGCTACTTGCTACCTACATAATCTTGGGCAAGCCACTTATTCTTTTGATCTCACTTTCCCCATCTATAAAGTGAGGAGATTGGATCAGTTGATGGAAAAGGAATAAAGTCTTGATATAGTACCTACTAGTGTCAGGTACTATGCTAATTGCTTTATAAATACTATCTCATTTGATCAGATGATCTCTGAGGTCCTTTTTAGTTCTAATTAGATGATCCTAAGATTCTAAGATTTCTTTCAAAACATTTTCTGAAACTCTCTTGACCACCAATTAAACTAAGCTACTTTATAATCACAAAGCTCAGCATAATAAAAACAAATTCTGTTTTCTAGCATTGGTATTTATGTACATTTTTACCATTTTGCTATTAGAGTATAAGATCTTTGAAAGCACATGTTCATGTTTGTAATTCTAGAATCTAGCACAGTTCCTTGCACATAGTACTTGATAGATGTTTATTGAATTGAATAAAAATCAATTAAGTTAGTACATATTTATTGTTTAGTCACTTCAGTCAAGTCTGACTCTTCATGACCCATTTGGGGGTTTTGTTAGCAGAAATGTGAAAATGGTTTGCTCTTTCTGTCTCTGAGAAAACTGAAGCAAATAGGGTTAAGTAATTTGCCCAGGGACACAAAGCTGGTAATTAATTGTATGAGGTCAAATTTGAATTTAGGAAGATTAGTCTTCCTGACTCCAGGCCCAATGCCACCTAGGTGCTAGAATACATGAGTTGAATACTTGAGAAAGTATCCATTAAAGCACTTAATGTTCTACCTTGGTAGAGATGGACCTAGTAGAGTTGGTCATGACTTTGTCTCAGGCATCATATCCCAGTAGCACATACTCCTTAATGCCCCTTTCCTCATGGTGGACCACTGGCTACCTAACCAACCTACTTCCTTGTCTGGTCCCTATGCTGCTGTGCCCAAGAGTTCTGGGGCTATCATCTCTTCCAGGGCCCACCATTATGAAGAATGCCTGGGATCAGTCTAGGATCAGTAGGGATAATATATGTCTTTTAGTTACAGTCATAGAAGAGAGATGATACATTATCACTGTTAACAACCAATGAACAAATTTGTTTATCTAATAGAATTTACTAAAAGTACAGCACTGCATTAAGTACTATAGGAGATATAAAAAGGGAACACTTGGTCCCTGTTTATATAGAGCATGTCATCTAGTTGTGAAGATAAGACATAAATATGAAAATAGAATAAATAATGTAAGGAAAAAGTGAATATTAAATGAGTGGAAAGACAGTACTGTAAGAGTTGGGATAATCAAAGCAGGAGTAATCACTCAGGTAAAGAGGGATTAGAGAGGGAAGGTTGAGTTTGGTCTCAAACAATGGATAGGATTTAACCACTCTATGGCTTAGACTTACCCCCTTATCTCTATTTTATTTTTAAGTAGCGTTTAATTTTTCAAAATACATGCAAAGATAGTTTTCAACATTTACATTTGTAAAACTTTGTGTTCCAAATTTTTCTCCCTCTTTTCTTCCCTCCTTCTTTTCCCCGCCCCTAGATAGCAAGTAACCATAGGTTAAACATGTGCAATTTTTCTAAATATATTTCCATATTCATCATGCTATGGAAGAAAAATAAGCTCAAAAGAGAAAAAAAGCATAAGAAAGAAAAAAAAAACAAGCAAACAAACAACAATAACAACAACAAAAGATGAAAATACTATGCTTTGATCCACATTCAGTCTTCATAGTTCTCCCACTGGATGCAGATAGCACTTTCCATTACAATTCTTTTGGAATTGGCTTGAATCATCTCATTGTTGAAAAGTGCCAAGTAAGACTTTATGAATGAAATTTCTTGGAGCTTTTTCTTTCTGGGAATGCCTCTGCCCTGTGGTCCCATCCTACAATGGGTGCAATCCTGCTTGGAACCACCATTTAGAGAACCGACGAGGCTATCCACAATAATTTCTCATCCTGCTTTATTCATTTTCATTCCCATATCTCTCCACTTCCTTCTTTTCCCCCACTGTCCAGCTTCCTTTTATCTTCTGCCTTCCCCATTATAATTAAGTTTTCTAAGTTCAAAAACTATCTTTTAAATTTTTTTGTAGGCTTATGTTTGTATTCTTAGTGCCTAGTATATAAATTGCTTCATCTATCTCAGGAAAGTTGAATACATTTCCCATGGTTGTATGTACAGAAAGCAAGATCTGAACAAAGGTCCTTCAACTCCATGGTGAAGTGCTCTGTCTATTGTATCACATCTATAAATCAGAATCTTTGAGAGTGGTTTGGGGATACTGGGAAGGTGACTTGTCCTTGGTTAGCTGGGTAATGTGTATCAGAGTCAAAGTGTTGCTTATTCTGAGAGTGGTTTTATACCAACCTATCTTTCCCTTGTCTTGTCCAAGCTCCTTATTTTACAAATGGGGAAACTGAGACTTAAAGGAGATAGAAAGTAGCAGGTCATATCATTCCTGATCCAGCTATTTTTCCACTGAACCATGCTTAATGACAATGAAACCTTAGATTATCAGAGAGTCAAATGTCAGAAAAAGTATTGTGTGTGTCTGCAGTAGCCAGCTCAAACTGACTCATGAAAGTCAGTTGTTAAATTTTTAGTGTGACTATTATTGTCTTTATTCCAATATGAGTGAGCAGAACCTGTGCCCATTTTAAATACAAACCTTGCTTGTATAAAATTATTCTTATGCTTCTAGATGACATTTTTAGAAAGACGTAAGTAAGTTTCTAAATAATAATGAAATAAAGGAACAATAATATTTTCTTACCGAAATATATCACGCTGGGTTTTGACATTCCAGTTGTAATCCCCTTTACTGACAAGTTCAAAGAATTCAGTTCTCCTCCTGAAAGAAAATCATATAATCAAAAAAAAAGTCTAGAATGAAATTTTTCAGCCTGTGGGGTTACATAAACACATTTACTGGGAGAATATAAGAGCTCTGAACCTCATACATTAATATTGGAAAACACGAAGCTAATGCTCTGTCAAGATGAATAATTTAAAAAAAATATTGATGCTTCAAGAAAGCAACAAGCATTTCTGAATATATTCATAAGAGAGGTGATTACATACATCTAAAGTAGGAAACAATGAAGTATTGCACTTATCATGACACTGATAAGATTGTTAATATCCCTCCAAATTCAAGGGAAGGGACCAGGGGGACAATGAAAAAGAATGGTAATTTCAGAAGAATTTTATATCACCTTAATGTAGGATCTAATCACATTTAGTATATAAAAGATACTCTGTAGGAGTAAATTCAAGGTAAAATAATTTTTCAAGTTAGCAAAGAAGTATATCATATTCTGTAAGATGTAACCTGCCAGATAATGATCCCTAATGTTTTGCCTCCTAAGCACTTCCCTTTCTATTTTCTGAAAAGATATTTTAGATACCTTAATACATTTTTCTGGAGGTATCATAGTATAGAGGGTAGAGTGAAGGTCTGGAGAGTCAGAAAGATTTAGATTTAAGTCCATTCTCTAACACATATTGAATGTATGACCATGGACAAGTCACTCAACCTCTCAATGACCTCAGACGATGGTCTCTCCATCACTCAAAGTTATAGTTGAATGGTGCATTCTACAATGATAGAATGAGTTTTCACATTGGGAATTCCCCCAGACAAATTAAATCACAGTTCTGTCCAAAATAACAGCAGCTCAACCCTCACATCATTTATGGCAGAAATGAAGTCACAGTTTTTGTTATGAATTGTTGAATTATGAAGCTACTTAGCTTCCCCTATACAATTACTTTTAGGTAATACAAATTCATTTTTTCTTCCACATCACATATGAACAGTAAATTCATAATACTGTTGCCAAATTTCAATTTGGAGAACATAGCATATGTTCTAACTTAGGGAGAAGAAAAAAGTTTAAATGATAACTATATAGATAGTATTTAGCCTAAAAGTTCTGAGAGTTGGTTTGATTGATTACCAAACAGACTGATTTTCTGTCATTAAGTCAGACTAAGTGATTTGATAGTAGTGGTGGTGGTGGTAGTAGGAGCAGTGGTGCTGGTGGTGGGGGTGGTAGAAGTAGTAGTAGTAGTGCCTTAGCAAGAGGTACAATGGATAGAGCAGTGGACAGAGTAAAAATTATCCAAGTTGAAATTCGACTTCTTATGCTATCTGTATGGCTTTGCATAATCCACTTAACTCCTTCCTGCCTCAGTTTCCTCATCTGTAAAATGGAAGAATAAAAACATCTATCTTCCAGCATTGTTATGAGGATAAATGAGATATTTGTACAATGCTTTGCAAACCTTAAAGCATTATGTAAATTTGGCCATTGTTATTAATATTGCTGCTATGACTAATACTATGAAAAAAAGAAATCATCATTACTATCATCATAGTCAACATCATCTATATAATAATGGATGCCAAATTCCATATTACAAATACAAACTAGAAAATATCCCAGAAAATTCAATCAAGAAATTGAACTAGGATTGTTCCATTATCTTTTTTTAGGGGGAAAGGAATTGTGTTAATTTTATTAATGTGTTTTGTTTTTATATTACAACATTTGTAGAATACTCCAAATCCATAAGAGGTCTCTTAAAACAAAATAAAACAATTAAGTAAAAACCAAAAACATAGTGATTTCATCTGAGCTGTATATATTTCATGTCTATAGAATCCCCTATGCTATATATATGTATGTATGTGTATATATATATACATATGCGTGTATATATATATATATATATGTACATATATATATATATATATATATATTTTGCTGAGGTAGTTGGGGTCAAGTAACTTGCCCAGGGTCATACAGCTAGGAAGTGTTAAGTGTCTGAGGTCAGATTTGAACTTATATCCTCCTGACTTCAGAACTGGTATTCTATCCACCATGCCACTTAGCTTCCCCTATACAATTACTTTTAGGTAATACAAATTCATTTTTTCTTCCACATCACATCACATCAGAACACAGAGAAAAAAAATTCACTCTACCACAAATGCATAATTAAGCAAAACAAATTCCCTTGTTAGTTGCATACAAAGATACACACACACATACTTAAATATATATATATATATATATGTCTCAATTTGCATCCTAAATTCTTTACCTTTCTATCAGAAGATGAATAGCATATTTCATCATTGGTCCTCTGGAATTATGGAAGATCATGTATTCAACAGAATTCTTGAAGCTTTTAAAGTTGTTTGTCTTTACAATGTTGTTATAAAAATTGTTTTCTTCATTCTGCTCATTTTATTCTTCAACAATTTATAAAAGTCCTCAAAAGTGTTCAATTTTACAATATTGATGTTAAAGAATAAATTGGTTTTCTGGTTCTGCTCACATCACTGATAAATAGTGATACATGTGTTTTTCTTTATCTCTTTGAAATCATCCATTTCCTCATTTCTTATAACACTATATTATAGTGTTATAATAAACACAATTTATTTAGTCATTTCTCAATTTAGAATTTTAGTTTCCAGATTTTTTGCCACTACAGAAAAAGACCTGCCCTGCACATTTTTATACATATAGGAATTTTTCTTTTTTCTTTGATCTCCTTTGAGTATGGCCATGAGATAGCTAGATCAAAAGACATGCATTATTGAGTAATTATTTGTGTACAATTCCAAATTACTCTCTAGAACCTTAGTACTAATTCATAGGTTTATCAAGAGCATATCAATGTACCAATTTCTCCATGGATAAAACCAATCTATAAAATAAAAATGACAATGTTACCTAAATTAATTTATTTATTCAATATCATGCCAATCAAACTATAGGACTATTTTATAGAACTAGAAAAATTCATATGGAGGCAAAAAAGGTCAAGAATCTCAAGGAAAATAAATGAAGCAATGCCAGACCTCAAACTATACTGCAAAGCTGTAATTCTCTCTCTCTCTTTTTTTTTTTTGATTAAAGCTAATTTTCAACATTCACTTTTGGAAAACCTTGTGTTGCAAAATTTTTTCCTTCCCTTCTTCATAACCCCTCTCCTAGAAGGCAAATAATCTAGTATGTTAAACATGTGCAATTCTTCTATGCATTTTCCCACATTTATCATGCTGCACATACACAAAAAAATCAGATCAGAAAGGAAAAATGAGAAAAAAACAAAATGCAAGCAAACAATGACAAAAAGGATGAAAATGCTATGTTGTGATCCACACAAAGTCTCCACAGTTCTCTCTCTGGATGTAGATGGCTCTCTTCATCACAAGATCTTTGGAACTGGCCTGAATCATGGAAATGACATGCTGACTATGGTGATGAAGAAGAAAAGGAGAAGGAGGAAGAGAAGGAGGAAGAGGAGAAGGGAAAGAGAAGGAGGAGGAGAAAGAGGGGAAGAAGAGGAAGAGGAGGAGGAGAAAAAGAGGAAGAGGAGGAGAAGAAGGAAGATGTGGTATAGTGGAAAGAGATTTGATCTTGGATGCAGGAAGACCTGAGTTCATGTACCACTTCTGACACAGTATGTGTCAGTTATTAGGGCAATGATCCAAATGCTACAGCATCTACTTGATTATCATTGATGATGTCTACCAAGTCACTAGTAAATAAGAATCTGCAGTCCAGTATGGATCATGGCTGTTTGGGCTACTGGTTCAAGACCTATAGGAGACTGTATTATTGACAATTCAGCTTGCTGACATCCATGACTATGTATCCTTATAATAAACTCTTCATTCTGCAAATACAAATCTTTTACTTCCTATTCCTTTTGATTTAGATTCACCCTTAAGTTTCCAAACCACAAGATATCCCTTGGTTACTATTCCCTTTCATGTATTATCTCCCTCTAAAAAAAAAGAAAATGTTTGCTTTTATATTTGTGTATCCAACCCTAGCTCAGCACAGTATATGATATGTAACAACCATGTAAAGCATTAATAAATGCTTTCTAATTTATTCATATATATATGTATATCATATATATTTATGCATAAATAATAATAGCTAATGTTTATATAGCATTTATCCTGTGCCAGGCACTGTACTCAGTAATTTATAAACATTATCTCATTTGATTCTCAAAACAACCTGGGAGGCAGGTGCTATTATTATACCTAGTTTACAGATGAGGAAACTGAGGCAAATAGATATTAAGTGACTGGATTAAAATTCAATTCTTCCTGACTCCAGGGCTCATATTCTATCACCATACCATGGGACATCTAGTAATTAGGATTGTCAAATCAGAATTAAAACAAACAAAAATCAATGGATTTTAATGATACCACTGTAAAAAGTGGTGTTTTATTTACATAAAATAAAGGTTAAGTCAGTGAAGAACAGATTAGTTGATAAGCACTTTGTCAACTTTTTAGCACTTGTAGAATTTTTGCCTAATTTCACAGATGTGAACAGCAGAAATCTCCTCTTTAGTGTATACAAAGCTTCTCATCTCATTACTTTTAACATAGCCTTCAGTTCACCTTCAATTAATCCTTCCCATTCTTCACATTCATGCCATTTCATATATTTGAAGGCAGCTCTCATATCACCTTTAGTGACTACTTAACTGAGTTTTAAAGTATTAAAGAATCAAGAAATCGTAGAATAAAGGAATGGAAAGTAGCCTTCAGAGTTCATGTGCCACAACCCTGCCTCCTCAGAAAGACCTTGGAGAGGTACCAGATTGATTTGAATCTCTCCAGTTTTTAGAGACCAGGCCAGAACCTGAGAACACCTCTAGAATCCATTTCTGCCTTTAGATTTCTCAATATTATACTGAAAAGGTTTGGGTTCTAGTATCAACTACATGATCTCAACTCCAAAATTTTGTCCACTATTTTGGTGGGTTTTTTTCTGAAACCATTTTTAATTAATTAATTAATTACTAATTTATCAATAACATATTTTATATGAAAATGAGTACAATAATAACAATAACAATTAATATTTATATTTGAAACATTCTTATAGGAAATGAAGTTCACTAGGTGATCTTGATGATATGGTACTTAATTGTATCATGCATCATGATATACTGCAGTCTCCTAAAAGAGATATATAATTATCCCTAAAGAATTTAGCCTAATTATTCATCAAGAAAACAACTAAATGAAGAACACCTATTGTCTGTCTTACGATGTGGTGTTGGATGGACAACTGTTAGAGCTAGTCTATAAACAAATCTATCTTGAATAGCTCTGCACAGGATTCAGAATTGAATAGGTAGAAGAGAGTGGATTGAATTTCCTTTGCTAAATTATGCAGGTTTTCTAATGACCTTCATGAAACATAGACTTACCATTTTATATCCACATTCTTCTAGTGACAAATTGTGGAATACCATTCTCTCTAAGAGATTAAAGTTGTGAGTCAATCAGAAAACAATAGAGAAGTGTATAGTGGGTTTGAGTGGGTTATATTATATTATGAATGAAGGATTGTATAGGATAAGCAATATAAAAGATATCATCAGAAACACATGTGACCAGAATAGAATAGTGAGAATGACAAGTAATAGACAACACAAGTGTCACACAGGCATATATGCACTGTCAAGAGAAAATGGGTAGCCAGTACATTGTTTGAATCCCCCATGCAGGATCTGTGAAAGGGCATGAGCAAAAAAGTTAAATAAGGAAAGGGATGGATGGGTTCGGATCTTTACCATTAGAGGGAGCACAGAAATCAGAGAGACTGATCTATGGGACATCAAGATCCATCAAAATCTTCAAATACCCTTCCAGTCCTGAAGCATTGTGAACTGTTGTCTGTAGTTTTACTGTTCTCACAATTAACATTTATACAGATTTGAAAAATGATACAAATCTCTAGCTTTTTAAGGCTTACAAAACACTTTAAATATCTTCTCTTGTTTGATCTAAACAACCTTGTGAAGTAGGTACTATTATTATCATCTACCTTTTACAGATGGGGAAACTGAGGCAGAGAACTTAAGTGACTTACTCATGCAGATACTAAAACTCTGAAGTAGGCTTTGAACTCATGGTTTTTTGGTATGGTTCCAAATCTAGTGTTCTAGCATTATGCGTCATCCATCTAAGAATATAAAGATGAAATAATTGAAAATCTCTTGAACAGCGGTCCAGGCTGTATACAGACTTAGCTTAACTTCCAAATTAAACTAACTAGACAGTTGAATAAATTGAATAAAAAAGAACATCATTTCCAGGCAGCCTTTGATTCACCCTCCCTTTCCCCCCACCAGTTATCATTAAAGCTGCTGATGGTATATGGTTGATGGGTGAGACATGACATATTATACAAGGAAGCTGCCTATTACGAAGGTTGATAATTCAATGCAAAGTCACAGGCAGAAAACAAAATTCATTTCTTTCATACAAATTCATGACACAATGACAGAACAGCTCCAGTGAGAATAAATACTCCAGTGATGGAAATTTTAATAGCTGTAGTAGCTGGTATGGAAATCTTAAATCAGTCTAGCCCTAAATTGGTCACAGACTTCAGATCACATTAGTAAAGCTAGATTCTACTTGCATCACAGAGAAGGGGCTCAATATGTATTATCTCTTGAGGGAAAATCCCATAATAAAGAAAGGAAAAATATTAGCACACCAATTTGATTTTCTTTTCACTGATACCTCTAGTATTTTGCATAATCTGGGGTCTTGAATCTTAAAATCTGACTGCTGAAGGAAATGGAAGACTGCATGCATGTACAATATTCCTAGCATAAAAATGACAAAGATTTGGCAAAATCATGCTCTCAATACATCCTGTAATTCAAATGGTACAAACTGAGGACAGAACAAATCACTATGATTTCAACCCTAATGCCCTAGAAATCCACAAGTGATCCAGTGAGGTCCAAGGCAAGCCTTAAGAGATGGGGGCCCCAGAGTGAGGACACACAAAAGGGTTGTGAAATGGTACTCAGTGGTGTGGTCTTTACTACATGCCATCTGAGTCCCTGGTGGTTACTAAAAGCGGCAACTAAGGGTGAATGACTTACTTGGTTATTTTTTTTTTACCTATTTTAGCCACATACATACATAGTAAATGCTTAATAAATGCTTTTTTATTCAATCATTCACAAATCTGAATCTTCTTGTGTGCTGTGAGCAATGAAATAATGTCAGTGAACAATGCCATTGGGCTGAGGTGATAACTTATATTCCTATCAAATGAGACATTTGTATAGCAGCAAAGTGCTAGGCACATGTTATTGCAAAGTCATTTAGTTGTGACCCTCTGGACTATACTATTCATGGAGTTTTCTTGGAAAAAATATTGGAAATTTGCCATTTCCTTTTCTAGTGATTTACCCAGGATCACACAGTAAGTGTTTGAGGCTGAATTTGAACTCAGGTTTTCCTGACTCCAAGCCCAGTGTTTTATCCTTTTGAGTTACCTACCTACACATAGTAGATGTGTAATAGATGCTTATTTCATTCCATTCCATATAGTGTTTTAATGTATACAGAGTTCTTTCCTCACAAAACTCTTTGAGATAGATAGTCCACGTATTATTTGCCTCCTCCAAACTTTTCCATTTCCGTTCTTGGCATCTCTATCCTAAACACTTAACAAATGATTGTTGACTAGTAGTCACCTAGATTTGCAAGCTTGAGGTCATCCTTAATGCTCTCCTCTCCCCACATTCAATAATTTACAAGTCTTGAAGTTCCTGCCTCAAGCTCTCTCATATTTGCTCTCTTTTGTCCTCTTATTCCACAACCACCTTAATTTGGGTCCTCATCACCTTTGACCAGGACTAGCATCCCTGCCTCCAGTCTCCTCCCTTTTCAAGCCACCCTCCACACTAAAGTAATAGTCCTAAAACATTCATCAGATTATTGGTGATATGTGGCTGATGACATTTTTCCTGAAAAATTATCAGTGGATCTGTAATGTCTCAAAGGGTTAATTGATTCGATCAAAATCATTCAGTTAGAAAATTACCAGAGTCAAGATTTCAGTCTAAGGCTAATCTGATTTTCAAAGGCAATAATTGTATCCTGGATTTAGCCTATCACTGTCAATAACAAAAAACCATATGCCTGAGATGGGGGTGCCATCTGATTTCTCAGCTGTTGTTGGTAGCAAAGGGTCATATGATGAAACAGATGGAATTAAGACAAAAGGAGCTTGTTGTAAGATGTGGGGAGTCAGCTCCTGCCAGCTTCTGACTCCAAATCCAGTATTTCTTCCACATTATCAGGATGGGTGACTGTAAAGTATAAATAGCAACTATTTCTGTTCTGGCCAGAAACTTAGAGGGTCTTCCCCTCCCACATTAATTCTTTTGTGAAGACAAACTAGGCCATCTTTTGCCTCACTTCTTATCTAGTCTTTAATTATCGAATGGGCATTGACCTGAAACCTAGGGAAAAAATGACCTCCTACTACCATCACCTGGGCTATCACCATTCATTCTGACCTAAGTCTTGCCACTGGACTGAGATGGCTGGAGGAGAGAGTGAGGCTGATGACTTTGTACAGCTTTGCCTCACTT
Organism: Myrmecobius fasciatus; assembly: GCA_023553655.1. Lineage (NCBI taxonomy): Eukaryota > Metazoa > Chordata > Mammalia > Dasyuromorphia > Myrmecobiidae > Myrmecobius > Myrmecobius fasciatus. Next base: position 129,631 of record JAJPUD010003493.1, read on the forward strand.
AAATCCAATTCACTTGAAAGTCAAGGCATTGCCCTCCTGATGTCATTGGTCCTCATTGAGAACAAAAGACAGAACAACAATGGGGTGAATGCAAAAGACCAAACTTACAAGTCATGTCCATTGTCAACCAAATAGGAAATTCAAAAAAGTCCATATGGGAAGAACAAAGAGAGGAAAATGGCTTTGCCAGGATTGTACCCTGAAAGTCAAGGCCACTTGGAAAACCACTTTTTCATATAAAACATCTGTGATAATCTTCTTGTGGTAGTTCAACCAGGGCTGGCACCCCGATGTCATTTATGGCATTTAGATAAATGACTTAAAACAATTCCATGGAGTCATAGGATGAAAATTAGAGCTGGAAGGGCCTTAGAAATCATCTGGGTCAGCCCCTTCATTTGTAGATAGGAAAATAAAGGTCTCGTGATGAAAAGGCATTGCCCAAGGTCACATAGTGATTTGACTGTGTAGTTGTTCATTTCTTTAATCTCCCAAATGGTATTGTTGCAGAAGTCAACAAAAAACCCTCGGCAATTGCAGAAGTTTTTATGAAGGGCTGCAAAAAACACGCATCAGAAAATCCACAAAATGATACAATATCCCTTAGATCCAGACTACTACATCATGAAGAACGATATCATTAACTTCTCAAACAGAGCACTGAAAACATTTTACTCTGGGTTTCAAGGACAGTAGCAAACATCACTGCTAGTGAAAAGCAGCTCACTGGAAAATCTCCTCTCTAATCAAATATGTTTTTATTAGGCTTTAGCATTTTACTTTCTTGGCAAACATTCCACTTTTAATAATTGGATCCCCCAAATAAGCAACTCTTAGGAGAAAGACATTGAAATTACCCACATAAAGGAATTACTGTTGGGTCATCAACCACATATCACTAGGCCTGATCATTTAAAAATTTTACCTGGAGGCTTTTCTGTATTTATAAAGTATAAGAGAACCACCTTACCTGTTTTACACTGTGATCGTTAAAGTCTGTTAATTTATATTTATATTTTGTGCTTTATTTCTGCATCTACTAAAGGTAGATAGATGTTAGGCAAGCTTTGCCTCCAGTCCTGTTAGTTATTCCCAAGGTAATGAATCACCAACACTACTGTCTTCCTATTTCAGCTCCATAGATACTCAAGGGAGAAAAGAGGAGCTCTTCTTGCTTTTACGGGACACTCACAGATGTCATAGCTTCTAGAGTGTGTGTGTGTGTGTGTGTGTGTGTGTGTGTGTGTGTAGTTTCGTGAAAGTTTATGGGTTGCTCCTCTGCTCCTGAAGACAAAGAGAAATAAGCTAGTTGCTAATAATTTCAGTAACTATAATGAAAGGGACAGTCAGACTGATAGGGCTAATCTGATTTTGAAAGACAATAATTGCATTATGGATTTAGCCTATCACTTCCGATAACAAAAAGCCACATGCCTAAGACAGAGATGCCATCTGATTTCTCAGCTGTTGCTGAAAACAAAGAGATCATATGATGAAACAGATGGAATTCAGACAAAAAGACCTTGCTGAAAGTGGTGTAGAAGCAGAAAATGTGCTGGAGTCAGCTCCTACCTACCAGTTTAGGAGCTGATTGTTAAATTTTCATTGTAGAATTTATACTTTGGAAATAGTCAGATTCTACAAATCAGCATCTAAATTTTTATTGGTTGTCTGGATTTAAGAAAACAATAGAGAAAATGTTAATCATTTAGATTAAACTTACAAGTGTGTCACATAGACAAGCCCCCATCCCCTGCAGAAATAAATAGTAAACATTTACCAGCATACTCCTGTGTGGATGACACAAAGCTGTAAAGCACAGTACTCAGACCAATGACCAATTCTGTGAAACCAGTGAAAAACCGTGCCAGAAAATTTGTCCTTGTCCATTCTTCATTGTCTATTCTGTGTTGTCATATAGGGAGAAACAGCCTTACCTATTCTGTAAATGGAGAAGGCAATCCCTTTTCATGAAAACTAATACATTTCTTTCATTGTGACACCAAGGTTTCAGAAACTCTTGGAACACAAAGCATCATATATTTACCATATTTTTAAAAATGTAAAGGCTAATAACTTTGAATATAATACATGATAACAGCAAAATTTGAAGGACAGGTAAAAGTTGGATTCACCAAATTTTAATGTAATAAAGTTCCAAATTCTAGGCTTCAAAGAGCTATCATCTTTTATGAGGCATTTCTCAATCTGATTTTCCAAGCCATTGACAGTAATGCCTTACATTTGTCTAGCAGTTTGCATTTTTCAACTCATTTTCATTATGGTGAGAGGCAGTATGGCAAATGGAGACTGAGGTTCAAATCCTGTCTGTGACAAATACTACCTTGAATAAGTCACTAGAATAGGCGTTCTCCAGTGTCCCAGGTCATCCTGTGAAACTGAGTTATAGAGGAATTGGCAATCTACATTGGTGGAAGAAGTTTCTACACAGGATTTTTTACATCAATAAAAATTCAAGTCGGTGTGTATGTGTGTATGTATGTGCGCATGCACACATGCACTTCATTAAATTTTCTTTATTTTCCTATGATGTAGATGGAACAATTTGATTTTTGCCATATTGCAGATGAGAAAATAGACAGAGGGAAATTAAGGGATTGGCCCAAAGTCACAAAGCTAATTAGCATCAGAGCCAGGATTAGATATAGGAAAAGTCTGAAAAGAAGGAAAGAAATAAGACAATATTTAGAGAGGACAGAGGATAAATGAGAAAATAAGGCCCTAGACAAGATGGGAGGCAATAATCATACCTAGCATTTATATGATACATTAAGATTTGAAGAACATTTTATAAATAGTATTTTATTTAATTCTTATAACAACCCTTGGAGACAGGTGTTATTATTAACCCCATTTTATAAATGAAGAAACTAAATCAAAAAGTGATTTGCCCATCATCATGCAGCCAGTAGTATCAGAGGTGAGAGTTGAAATAAGATCTTTATGACTCCAGGCCTAGCCTTTCATTCATCACATCACCAAGCTGCATCAAGAAGGGATGAGATCAAGAATTTAAAAAAAAAAAGAGTATTTCATGCTTTGAAAAAGAGGGACATTTTTTGGAGACAAAAAGCAAGTAGTAAATTTTGAAATTTTGCTTGGAATTTTATTCTTTTGGTGTTGCTTCAGAAATGCCTTATTGGAACTGAGAAAAGGAAATCTTTTCAATCAAAAATCTCCTTAATAAAAATCATGAGATTTAGAGCTGGAAGTTGCCTTAGGAATCACCTACTTCTATTCCCTTACTTTGCATATGAGAAAATTGAGATCCAGAGAAGTCAAATGATTTGATTATAGTCATAAAGGTAATAATTGGCATGGCCAACATTCAAACCCTGATTCTCCAAATCCAAATCCAGCATTTTTTTCACTTTTCCACATTTCCAAAACCATTTAGGAAGCCCTTTTGTGTAGATCACTTGGTGATCTCATCAGCTGTCATGGATTTAATTACTCTCTCTAGCTAATTCCCAAACTCTTATCTATTCAGCTCTAACCTCTCTGCTGACATCCAATCTTGTATCCAACTGTCTTTCAGACATCTCCATCTGGATGTCCAATAGAGACAACTGAAACTTGATCTGTCCAAAACTAAACACAATTATTCCTCCTCAAACCCTCCCTTACTTCCATCTTTCCTATAACTGGACAGGGCAACACCATCCTCCCAGTACCCTAGACTCACAACTGAGGTATCAGCCTAGGCTCCTTACTGCTTCTTTCTTTCTTTCTTTTTTTTTTTTTCCTTTTGCTGAGGCAATTGAAGCTAAGTGACTTGCCCAGGGTCACACAGCTAGGAAGTGTCTGACATCAGATTTGAACTCAGGCCCTTCTGACTTCAGGGTTGGTGCTCTATCTACTGCGCCACCTAGCTGCCCCCTCCTTACTGTTTCTTATTCCCCATATCCAATCTGTTATAAGGCTCATCAAGTTCACTTTTGCAATACTTCTCAAATGAACCTCCTTCTCTCCTAAAATACTACAGACACTCTGAGGCAGACCCTCATCACCTAATGCCTGGACTGTTGCAATAGCCTGTTAGTGAATCTTCCTCAAACCTCTCCCTGTTCCAATTTATCCTCCATTCAGCTGTTAAAGTGATTTCCCTAAAGCACAGGTCCTGTCAAGTCACCCCCTACTCATAAACTCCAATTGTTCCCTATAACTCACTAAATGCACAATTCTCTGTTTGATGCTCAAAGTCACTTAAAACCTAGTCCCTCCTCTCCCTTCACACCTTTCCAGGCTTTTTACACCATATACTCTACCACACACTCTTAAATCTAGTAACAATAACAAAATACTTCATCTCTTGGTGGCATTTTCATTGGTTGTCCCCAGTAATAGTTCTGGAGGAAAAATAAGATTGGTGACTTGGCACAGTCTCACCTCTTTTAAATCCAATTTACTTGCATGTCATGGCATCACCTCCCTGATGTCATGATCTTCTTAGAGAACAAAAGATAAACAATAACCCCCATACATGGAATGCTTTCATTGCTCATATCCATATCCACCATCAAATCCCAACTAAAATCCTACCTTTTGCAGGAAGCCTCTCTTAATCTGTCTTTGATTCTATTAATCAATTCTATTATTTTTAATTCTAGTAATTAATTTTATTCCCTCTATTTATTATTTCATATATATATATGTAAGAGAGAGAAAGAGAAAGAAAGGAAAGGAGAAAAGAGAAAAAGAAAGAAAGACAGACAGAGAAGGAGAGAGAGAGAGAGAGAGAGAGAGAGAGAGAAAGAGAGAGAGAGAGAGAGATAATTCAGATGTTTCTTTACATGTTGTCTCTATTCGATTGTAAGCTCTTCAAGAGCTGGGACAGTCTTTTGCCTTTCTTTGGATTTCCCCAACGAAAAACTAAAAAAACATACTGAGGACTAAATTTTATAATACCAAGCAGCCTTCATCAAGGGAATGGAAAGTAATTCAAAAGTGGTGATTTTAATTTTTCTCTCTCTCTGTGTCTCTCATGTGTGAATTATATATGTATATACATATATGTATATGTACATGTATACACATCCATGTACAGATTGATAGATTAAATATCAATACGTACTCAAAATACAGAGTTATGTCTGTTGCTAGTATGGACTGCTTCAAAAGTTGCATGAGGTCACTGTATTCCTTGGAAGATAAATTAGCAAAGATGTTGTGACCCTGGAATGAGAAAATGAAAGGTCATAGAGAATACTCAACCCACAGTTGTTTGTTTGCATTTTTCCTAAAACAAAAATTGTTTTTGAAATACAGTAACAGAAATCATAATGGCAAAGCCAAGTGAAGTTTGTTATATGACAAGTTAGGGCTTTTGAATGGAGATGTTACATAAACAGACAAATATGCAGGCAAATGTAACATTGTAGGGAGGAACAAACATCTTTAAAAAGATTTTATGTAATTATGAAGAAAAGATATTGGAATTGTTTAAATCATTGTTCATAAACATATATATTCACACCCACATTTTACCCATTCAATGGAATTTTCCCATTAGGATTACCACATGGAAAGTTTATAAAACACTTTGGCATCTTACCCAATCGTAATCCCCAAATAAATATTTGTTTCACAGGAAACATTTTTAAGTTGTCATTTTGGAAACATTTGCTTTTGAAACAAGATGCTTTCAACTGGGAGAAATCAGTTGTCATTAATGTGTTTAAGAGAAATGCTTGATAGATTTTACTTAGAAAATATTTCCAGTTTAGTTCATTCTCTCTGTCTCTGTCTCTATTTGTCTGTCTCTAGCTATTTATCTCTATCAGTCTGTTTCTGTCTTTCCGTCTCTATGTATGTCTTTGTCTCTCTTTGTCTGTCTGTTTCTCTTGATTTATGCAGCATTGTCATTACTGAAGAGTTGAATTTTTTTGCAAATCAAAAATATGTTTTAAATTAATTAAATGGCTTATTATTCTATTCTATTGTTAATGCTTTTTGTTAGGTGAATAATTATTTTTTCAAAGAGAATAATTGCATCCTACTTTTTTCTATTTTGTAATCCAGATTTTCATATATTTCCTTTTAGAGACATAAAACTACATAGATAACATGATTATCATTTTTATTATCACAATATCAATACTATTAAGCTTGATTTGGGAGAGTTAAAAGAAAAAACTGAAAAAAAAACTCTGAGAAAACTCCTGTTCCATTAATGCTTTAATATCAATTAGAAATTTATATCTTCTAAGACTCTAAATGAGAATCTGCTACTCTGAGTTAATTTACCTCCTATGGATGAACACTTTATTCTCAGAGAATAGTTCATTCATATTGGTTCCAACTGGGATCTAATCCAATATTAATAATAATTTTCAAATGAACTCTTCCAGATCCTTAATTCAGCCAGTAGAATGAAGACAAATAGCTAAATGGATGCTGTATCACAAAGTCAGCGAAAATCCCTCACAGTATTGATCAGACCCAGGGGGCTGAGTCCAGGGATATAGAGAATCAACTGTCCATCTCTAACTATAGCCCCAGTACATTCTGCAGTATCAGAAAAATAACTCCTGGTGCTAAGATACAACCAAAAACTAAGTTATCTTGCTTAATTAGACTGAAAGACCTGAAATGTATCTGTTTTTTTAAAAGCAGGATTTCATTTTAAAGAAATGCATTTTCATGACTTTCAACAGCAAAGTCATAGAACAGAGGAATGATTTCAAGATTTAGAGTCAGAAGACTTGGATTCAAATCCCAACTATGTTACTTAGTACCCATATAACCTTGAGCAAGCCACTTATGCATCTGGTCCTCTATTTTATCAACTATAAAAATGAGGGTATTGGATTAAATGATCTCTAAGCTCCTGTACAGTTTTTTTTTTTTTTGGTGAGAATTAGAGTTAAGTGACTTATCTAGAATCACACAACTGGTAAGTTTAAAGTGTCTAAAGCTGAATTTGAACTCAGGCTCTCCTGACTCCAGGGCTGGTGTTCTATTCACTGCACTACCTAGCTGCCCCATGTCCAGTTTTGAAACTATCATTCTGTGATGACTAGCAAAGTATTGTCTAGCTGAGGATTGCAAGACTGACTTTCATATATAGAGAAGGATGATTTGAAATAAATACATTCTTTAAATGAGAGGCAACATATGAAAGTGAATAGAAAGACATTCTTGGATTCAGGCAAATGGATTCAGGTCCTGCCTTTGACACATTTGGTTTTGAGACTCCAGAGAAATCGCTTAATTCCTCAGTGCCACAGGCAACTTTCTTACTAGAAATTTCAAGACAATTGTTGATTTTCTTTATATGAAAACTTTAAAAACATTTTGTTGCTTTAAATAGGTATAAGGATTTTCTTTGTTTAGACTTTTTGCTAAGTAAATATTTTCTTCATAAATACTTCAAAGATGGTTATCAGCTAAGATTGTTGGCCTATATATATCTTCAATTTAGAAAGAATTTTATTAATGGGGCTTTATTGCTGCTGTAAGTTATTTGTTCTCATGTGTGATGATCATCATAGAGAAGCAGTGGAACAAGCTATCATGAGTACCTGCTGAAGTAGCCAAGTATGTTTAGGATGAAAGAAAAACTTAAGGAGATGATAACTATTTCCACTATTTCCAAGAACCTGAATATGGTTTGACATATTCTGCTTGCCCTCAGGTAGGAGAAAAGGGGCTAAGGAACTATTACTAAGAGGCTGATGAGAAGAAGATTTAGACTGGTTTGTTAGGGAAAAAAATAGAACTACTCAAAAGTGGAATGGGCTCCCAGCCTTAGACACTTCTTAGCTGTGGGATCCTGGACAAGTAATATAACCTTTATTTGTCTTAGTTTCTACATCTATAAAACGGAGGTAATACTTACCTCACCAGGTTGTTGTGATGATTGAATTAGATAATTATTGTAAAACACTTTGCAAAGTACCTTACACATGGTAAATGCTATAGAAATGTTAGCTATTGTTATCATTACTTTGGAAAGTATTGTATTCCCCCTCACCTGAGGACTTCAAATAAAAGCTGGATGACCCTTGCTGAGTATGTCACAGAGAGAATTCTTATTTAGGTATGATTAGATTACATGTCATCTAAGACTCCAAGATCTGTGAACCTTAAATGCAAGGAAGATCAGAGACTCAGCTAGTTGGTTCAGTAAATACATTACTAGGCCTGGGAGTTTGAGTTCAAATTTTGCATTTTCTAGAACTCAGAAGGAGATATGATAGAATGGAAAAGAAGAGTAGTTTTGAGTCTTAGTTACAAAACCTTATTAAATATGTGATTTTGATCTCCACTTAAATTTTGTGAGCTATAATTTCTCTGGAAGGTGGGGATAAAAATATTTGCTCTTTCTTCATCATAAGATAGTTTTGCAGACTAAAATGAAATAATATATGGAAAGAGTTTTTTCCATCACTAAGTTTTGTGGAGGGGGAGAGGTGAGAAAGAAAACATCAGACAAGAGTGGAATGGTGGAAAGAGTCTGTTGTCAGCAAACCCCAATTCCAGTTTCTACTTTGTCCCAACCCTGCTCTGGGCCATCTAGGATAAATCATCCCATTCTTTGGGTCTTTATTTTGTTCACTTCTGTCTGACTCTTTGTGACCTCATGGATTTTCCTGACAAAGACACTGGAGTGGTTTGTCATTTCCTTCTTTGGCTCATTTTATGATGAGGAAACTGAGACAACGCCTAGGAAGTACCAAAGGCAAGATTTGAATTTAGTTCTCCTCAGCCCAGGCCTAGCACTCTATCCATTTTACCACCTACCTGTCATTCTCTGGGCCTTATTTGTTTGTAAAGTGAAGGAATTAGACTAGATTGCATGTAAGGTACATTCTGAACTTTCTGTGTTCTTTGAACAAATTATTGGTAAAATAAATAGCAAACAAGAGACTGGTTTTGAAATCAGGAAGATTCAAGGCCTTCCTCTTACACATCTAAGCTGTGTGGCCATGGGCAAGTCCCTCCAATGTCCTGGGCAGCTTTCTTAGAGTACAAATTATAAATGAGTTACAATTTGCACTATGAAAGATTTGGTTCTTTTCAGCGGTTTAGTGATCTAAGGCAATCCCAATAAACTTTGGATCTAAAATGTTATCTGCATCCAGAGAGAGAATTGTGGAGACTGAATGTAAATCAATACATGTTTTATATACTTTCCCCCCCTTTTTCTTCTGTTTTTTTTCTCTCTTTCTTGGTTTTTCCCTTTTGTTCTGATTTTTTTTCTCTCTTAACATGATTCACAGGGAAATGTGTTTTTAAAAAATGAATGTACATGTATAGTCAGAAAAACAACAACAACAAATAAATAAATAAATCAGTTCTTGACCTTAGAGAAAATTGTCAAAGCAATAGATTCCAGGGTATTTCTGCTCATCTCTGCTGGCTCCTCTCATTTGAGTCTAAGTATCTGTATTTCATTTAAAAAAGAGAATACACAACCACCAGTGCCTTTTCCCATTCCTACTCTGAATTCAGGATCTTAGCTGCAAATGGGAGATTCAACTAGTTTTCTCAGAGTCAAACGCTTTCATGAACTTGTAAGAGACCTACTTTTTTTTTTCAAGACAGGCTGGAGGAAAAACACACCATATTTAATGAGAATATTTCAGCAGAGTAGGGCTTTAATGATGATAATAATAATAATTAATGGCACAGCTAGAGAAATGACAAATAACAGGGAACAGATGATCCTTTCCTGGTTTCAAAATTTCTGCATGCTTGCAGAAAATTAAACAGTTTCCTTCCTGGCAGTATTAACTTAGCAGCCCTAGTCACAGTCTGGTAGTAGTTGGCAGGAGCTGAAAGTGTAGAAAGGGACTGTCCCACTCTAAGCTCCAGTGTTGCCATCCGAAGGATAAATTGGGAAAATTATCTTAATTCAGATTCTTCCTTCAGCTGGGTGTCTTGCTGACAAACCAGTCCTGCTGGCAATCACAATTTCTTAGTCTGTCTCTAAGGGTTTCCTCCATTTTACTGAGAAAACAGATCTTTCTCATGCTGTTTTCCTCTGTAACCTTTTAAAATCAGTTTGCATTTCACAAAATAACTAGCTAGCCCTCTTGGGGTCTGTTACAATGGATGATCTGTTTGCTTTGCTACTTCTTTGCTGAGTTCTTTATCCATTTACTGAAGGAAATAAATATACTCAGTTCATAATCTATGGGCAATGACATTCTTTGAGGGCCAACGGAATAACATCAATGAAAACATTTTATCTCTAGGATTCTGTTAGTTTCATTTAAAGTTTACTATCTTTCTTCTTAGTGTGACAATAGGGGGAAGGTGATAGACAGGTATCTAGCTAGAAAAATATTTATTTTAGTTATTGTTGCAAGCAACTTATCAATGATTTTGAAATCCTCCTGGAGGACAATGATGATATTTTATATGTCAATACTCAGTGATTATTTTTAAACCATAATTTTTATTTTATTTTATTTTATTTCATAAAGAACAGAGGAAAAGAAATGCATAGTTCTTTGCATAAAATCAGCAACTTAGACTTTAGTCAAGTTATTGGTGCAATCCTTATTAAAAAAACAAACTATGCAAACTTTTATATTTTATTATGATGAATTGAAATACCCACATAATCAAATGATTAGAAATTATTTAAAGCAGACTGTTCCTGTATTTTATTTTTGTATTCTCAATGCTTAACAGTGCTTGACATATACTAAGGTAGTTAATAAATGCTTATTTATTGATCTTAACAATCAGATAAAAATTAGGTAGATAGGACCAGTGGAGACATGGCATGTTATCTCAGAATAACATAAGGAACACCAAGGAATAGAAAAAGGCCAATACTGGGGGAGGGGAGGCAGAATAGAGAAGAATCTTCATATTCTATCCAGGATACTCATGGCACTAAAAAAAAAGAGGCAAATATTTCTGCCAATTTCTGGTTCAATAGGTAGCTTGAGAAATTAGTTCTATACCTCACTTTGTAGAATCATCACAGCATGGTTAAAGTGATGGTGCTCCAAGGTAGCAGAAGTTCCATAAAGCTGGGCCAAAGCAGATCCACTCCTGAAAAAGGATAATAAGGTAAGGTATTATTCCCCCTCACAAAGTTTCAGGTCTTTGGAGTACTCTGAATGCCACCATAGCATCTGTTAGTAATATCCAAAGGCAATATACATTCAGTGTAGATGTTTGCCCGTTTCTGGAAAAGGCACTTGAATAACAACTTAGTTAAGCACATATCAGTGTACATACCAGCAGCGTGATTCATTTGGGAGAAGGAGAATGAAGAGGAGTAGGGGAAAAGAAGAGCAGGTTAGAGAAACTTGGAAGGGAAGGACATATAAAAACTTGACCAAAATAGAAAACAATATTATGTAACTTCAAGTGGCATAATATAAATCATTAAGATGGAGAAGCCAAAGTCAAAATCTAAAAATCATGAATAATCACATAATTGAAATAACAAATTATTATTAACATGATAATATTTTAATGTTTACAAAACACAATATTATCTCCCTTGTTCCTTTCAATGACCCCATGAAGTCAGGAATATTATTATTTTTACTGTAAAATCTGAGGCTTACAGATGCCAAAAGGATACACTTAAGATCACACAGTTGGTAAGTCTTCAAGGTGAGCTGAAGACCCAGGTTTTCCTGACTCCAAGTCTAGGGATCTATTCATTAATTAACCAGTAATGACAATGGAGGTTTTCTGGAAGCATTTATTACTAACTATGATGATGAATTATGTGAGAGAAGCATTTTTCTCGTTTTGAATTGTATACTTCTAATTTAACTGGAATTTTAAAAATAAATTTTTGATTAATTTTGTTTTTATATAACTAACATTGTCCATTATATTCCTTTTCCTGTCTTTTCCTATAATCATGCTTTATGATGAATAAAAGAGGTCCTAAATAAATACAATATAAATAAAATAAAAGAGGAAGAAAAAAGTTCTATAGAGCTAATATGCCTAATATATTCTACATTATATGTCATATTTCCTATCCATGGCTCCCCACTCCTACAAAGAAGCAAGGGAGGCTGAAATTTTTTAATGTGCCTTCTCATTTTATTTTTTTTTTGCATGCACTTTGTTTTTTTTTTTATAAAGCTTTTTATTTGCAAAACATATGAGTGACCTTTCAACATTGACCTTTGCAAAAAAAACTTTTTTTTCCCAAGGTTTTCCTTTCCTTCTCCCCACCCCCCACCCCTAGATGACAGGTAATCTAATACATGCTAGATAGGATAAATTATATGACAAATACAGTACATGTATACATATCTATACAGTTATCTTACTGCACAAGAAACATGAGATCTAGAAAGAGAAGAAGAAAAAAAAAAACAACCTAAGAAGGAAAACCGAATGCATGGAAATATTCACAGAAAGCATTAAAATGCTGTGTTGTGGTTCACTCTCAGTTCCCACAGGCCTCTCTCTGGATGTATATGACTATCTTCATCGCAGCACAACTGGTTTGAATCACATCATTGTTGAAGAGAACCATGTCCATCAAAATTGATCATCGTATAGTCTTGTTGCTGTGTATAATGTTCTCCTGGTTCTGCTGATTTCACTCAGCATCAGTTCATGCAAGTCTCTCCAATCCTCTCTGAAATCTTCCTGTTGGTCATTTCTTACAGAACAATAATATTTCATAACATTCATATACCATAATTTATTCAGCCATTCTCCAATTGATGGGCATCTTTTCAATTTCCAGTTTCTTGCCACTACAAAAAGGGCTGCCACAAACATTTTTGCACATGTGGGTCCCTTTCCCTCCTTTAAAATCTCTTTGGGATATAGGCCCAGTAGAAACACTGCTGGGTCAAAGGGTATGCACTGTTTGATAACTTTTTGAGCATAGCTCCTAATTGCTCTCCAGAATGTTTGGATCCATTCACAGTTCCACCAACAATGTATCAGTGTCCCAGTTTTCCCACATCCCCTCCAACAGCTATCATTATCATTTCCTGTCATTTTAGCCAATCTGACAGGTGTGTAGTGGTATCTCAGAGTTGTCTTAATTTGCATTTCTCTGATCAATAGTGACTTGGAGCACCTTTTCATGTGACCGGAAATAGTTTCAATTTCTTCGTCTGAAAATTGTCTGTTCATATCTTTTGACCACTTGTCAATTGGAGAATGGCTTGAATTCTTATATATTTGAGTCAATTCTCTATATATTTTAGAAATGAGGCCTTTATCAGAACCTTTGGATGTAAAAATATTTTCCCAGTTTACTGCTACCCTTCTAATCTTGTCTGCATTCATTTTGTTTGTACAAAAACTTTTCAACTTGATATAGTCAAACTTATCTATTTTGTGATTAATGATGACCTCTAGTTCTTCTTTGGTCACAAATTCCTTCCCCCTCCACAGGTCTGAGAGGTAAACCATCCTACATTGTTCTAATTTGTTTATAATATCATTCTTTATGCCTAGATCATGAATCCATTTTGACCTTATCTTGGTATATGGTGTTAGGTGTGGGTCAATGCCTAATTTCTTCCAGACTAGTTTCCAATTATCCCAGCAGTTTTTGTCAAATAGTGAGTTTTTATCCCAAAAACTGGGGTCTTTGAGTTTATCAAACACTAGATTACAATTGTCATTGAGTATTTTGTTCTGTGAACCTAACCTATTCCACTGATCCACTACTCTATTTCTTATCCAGTACCAAATGGTTTTGGTGATCACTGCTTTATAATATAGTTTTAGATCTGGTGCAGGTAGGTCACCCTCATTTGCATTTTTTTTCATTAATTCCCTTGAAATTCTTGACCTTTGGTTTTTCCAGATGAATTTTGTTGTTATTTTTTCTAGTTCAGTTAAATAATCTCTTGGGAGTTTGATTGGTATAGCACTAAATAGATAAATTAGTTTAGGTAGTTTATTATATTCGCTCGACCTATCCAAGAGCACTTGATGTTTTTCCAATTGTTTAGATCTGACTTTATTTGTGTGGAGAGTGTTTTGTAGTTTTGCTCATACAGATCCTGACTTTCCCTTGGCAGATATATTCCCAAATATTTTATACTATCGATAGTTATTTTGAATGGAATTTCTCTTTGTATCTCTTGCTGTTGCATTTTGTTGGTGATGTATAAAAATGCTGATGATTTATGTGGATTTATTTTGTATCCTGCAACTTTGCTAAAGTTGTGGATTAATTCTAATAGTTTTTTAGTTGATTCTCTAGGGTTCTCTAAGTAGACCATCATATCATCTGCAAAGAGTGATAATTTGGTTTCCTCATGACCTACTCTAATTCCTTTAATCTCTTTTTCTTGTCTTATTGCCAAGGCTAGCATTTCTAATACAATATTGAACAGTAATGGGGATAGTGGACAACGTTGTTTCACCCCTGATCTTATTGGGAATGGTTCCAGTTTATCACCATTACATATGATGCGAGCTGATGGTTTTAAATAGATGCTACCGACTATTTTAAGGAAAAGTCCATTAATTCCTATACTCTCTAATGTTTTTAATAGGAATGGATGTTGGATTTTATCAAATGCTTTTTCTGCATCTATTGAGATTATCATATGGTTTTTGTTAGTTTGGTTATTAATATAGTCAATTATGTTAATAGTTTTCCTAATATTGAACCATCCCTGCATTCCTGGTATAAATCCTACTTGGTCATGGTGTATTATTCTAGGAATGATTTTCTGTAATCTCTTTGCTAATATTTTATTTAAGATTTTTGCATCAATATTCATTAAGGAGATTGGTCTATAATTTTCTTTCTCTGTTTTTGTTTTACCTGGTTTAGGTATCAGTACCATGTCTGTATCATAAAAAGAGTTTGGTAGGAGTCCTTCATTTCCTATTTTTTCGAATAGTTTATATAATATTGGAGTTAACTGTTCTTTAAATGTTTGGTAGAATTCACATGTAAATCCATCTGGTCCTGGGGATTTTTTCTTAGGGAGTTGATTAATGACTTGTTCTATTTCTTTTTCTGAAATGGGACTATTTAAGTAATTTATTTCCTCTTCTGTTAATCTGGGCAATCTATATTTTTGTAGATATTCCTCCATTTCACTTAGGTTATCAAATTTATTGGCATACAGTTGGGCAAAGTAACTCCTGATTATTGCTCTAATTTCCTCTTCATTGGTGGAAAGTTCTCCCTTTTCATTTTTGAGACTAACAATTTGATTTTCCTCTTTCCTTTTTCTAATTAAATTAACTAGAGGTTTATCTATTTTGTTGGTTTTTTCATAAAACCAACTTTTAGTTTTATTTATTAATTCAATAGTTTTTTTACTTTCAATTTTACTAATCTCTCCTTTTATTTTTAGGATTTCAAGTTTGGTATTTGATTGGGGGTTTTTAATTTGTTCTTTCTCTAGCTTTTTTAGTTGCAAGCCCAATTCATTGATTTTCTCTTTTTCTATTTTATGCAAATAAGCATCTAGAGATATAAAATTTCCCCTTATTACCGCTTTGGCTGTATCCCACAAATTTTGGTATGTGGTCTCATTATTGTCATTCTCTTGAATGAAATTAGTAATTGTGTCTGTAATTTGCTGTTTCACCCATTCATTCTTTAGGATAAAATTATTTAGTTTCCAATTGCTTTTTGGTCTATTTTCTCCTGGCCTTATATTGCATGTGATTTTTATTCCGTCATGATCTGAAAAAAATGCATTTATTATTTCTGCCTTCCTGCATTTGATTTTGAGGTTTTTGTGTCCTAGCACATGGTCAATTTTTGTATAAGTTCCATGGACTGCTGAGAAAAAAGTAAACTCCTTTCTGTCTCCATTTAATTTCCTCCAAAGATCTATCATACCTAACTTTTCTAACATTTTGTTTACCTCCTTAACTTCTTTCTTATTTATTTTGTGGTTTGATTTATCAAGTTCTGAGAGAGGGAGGTTGAGATCCCCCACTATTATAGTTTTGCTGTCTATTTCTTCTTGCATCTCTCTGAACCTTTCCTCTAGGAATTTCCATGCTATACCACTTGGTGCATATATGTTTAGTATTGATATTGCTTCATCATCTATGGTACCCTTTAGGAAGATATAATTTCCTTCTTTGTCTCTTTTAATTAAGTCTATCTTTGCTTTTACTTGGTCTGAGATCAGGATTGCTACCCCTGCTTTTTTTTGTTCACCTGAAGCATAATAGATTCTGCTCCAGCCTTTTACCTTCACCCTGTATGTATCTCTATGTTTTAGATGTGTTTCTTGTATACAACATATTGTTGGATTCTGGTTTTTAATCCACTCTGCTATCTGCTTCTGCTTTAAGGGAGAGTTCATTCCATTCACATTCACAGTTAAAACAACTAATTCTGTATTTCCTGTCATCTTATTTACCCTAGCTTATGCTTTTTTCTTTCTTATCCCCTTTCCCTCCTCCCTACTATTTTGCTTTTGAAAACCACTTCCCTCAAACAATCCTTCCGCTTTAGAGCCCCACCCACCCCTTTTTTCCCCCCTTTCCCTCCAGTTTCCTTATAAGTACGTCTATTATTCCCTCTGAGCAAAATCTGATGAGATGGAGATTAACCCAATTCTCATTCCCCTCCCTTTTCTCCCCTCAATCATTATAGGTTTTCTTTGCCTCTACATGTGATGTAATTTCCCTTATTTTACCTCCTTTTCCTCTTCTTCCAGTGTTATCCCTTTTCTACCTCTAATTTCTTTTTCAGTTTATCATATCATAAGATTCATAAAATCACAATAAACATATAATAATAATCATAAAATCACAGTAATCATATGATAATAATCATAAAATCACAGTAATCATATAATCATAATGTAATAATCAATTCATAAAATCAACCCTCATTCTATAAGTATCTATAACATAAATATAGTTCTCAAGAGTTATTTTTTCTTGTTACCTTTTTATGTTTCTCTTGTGTTCTGTGTTTGTAGATGAAATTTTTTGTTCAGTTCTGGTCTTTTCAGTAGAAATAGATGAAATTCTCCTATATCATTGAAAGACCATCTTCTTCCCTGGAAGATAATGCTCATTCTAGCTGGGTAACTTATTCTTGGCTGTAATCCAAGTACCTTTGCCCTTCGGAATATCTCATTCCAGGCCCTTCGATCCCTCAAAGTAGAAGCTGCTAGGTCCTGTGTGATCCTAATTGTAGCTCCCCGATATTTAAATTGTTTCTTTCTGGCTTCTTGTAATATCTTTTCCTTGGTATGATAGTTCTGGAATTTAGCCACGATATTTCTGGGGGACTTAATTTTTGGGTTTCTTTCAGGAGGTGATCGGTGGATTGTTTCAAGGAGTATTTTGCCTTCTGGGTGTAAAATATCAGGGCAGTTTTCTTTTATGATTTCCTGGAATATAGTGTCCAGGTTCTTTTTTTCATCATGGCTTTCAGGAAGCCCTATAATCCTTAGATTGTCTCTCCTAGATCTATTTTCCAGGTCAGTTGTTTTTCCTAGGAGATATTTCATGTTTTTCTCTATCTTTTCATTTTTTTGTTTTTGTTCAACTGATTCTTGAAGTCTTGATGAGTCATTAATTTCCAATTGTTCGATTCTAATTTTTAATGTCTTATTTTCTTCAGTTACTGTTTTTAGTTCCTTTTGCAATTGAACAATTACATTTTTTTGTTCATTGCATTCTTTTTCCATTTTTTCTATTTTATTTTGCAGTGATCTCATTTCGTTTCCCCATGTTTCTTCTAACTCTCTTTTAAGATTTTTTATGCAATCTTCAAAGAAAGCCTTGTGACATGGAGACCAATTTATGTCTCTCTTTGGGGCTTTTTCTGGAGTTGCTTTACCTTTAGGGGCCTCAGGATTTGAGGTCTGTTCTTCCCTCTCTCCATAAAAGTTGTCTATGGTGAGAGCTCTTTTTGGTTTTTTATTCATTTTTTTTTTTTAAGGTGTGAGGTCTGTTTAGGGCAAAGGTGGGACAGCTGCTTTAATTTGCCCTGGGGCAGTTCTGCTGATTGAGTTATTTCAGGAACTGGGCAGTTCTGCTGATTGAATTATGTCAGGGGCTGGGCAGCTCAGCTGATTGAATTATTTCTGGTGCTTATCAGACCTGTTGTTTGATTGATTGCTTTAAGGTGCTGTGTAATGGCAGCTAGGTCCGATGCTCATCAGGGGTTCAGTGGTTCACAATCTATCCCCCTCAAAAGGCAGACCCTCCAAACCACCTGCCCACAATCAGGACAAATTGTTCCAAGAGACTCGCAGAAGACTCCCAGGTGTGTGAAAAGCACAATGCTCCCACTTCTGTTCTGACTCCTGTTCTAGCTCCCTGCTCCAGCTCCCTGCCCTGGTCTCCCTGTGCTGCAGTCTGGGTTCAGTAGGCCACCCCCTGCCCCATTAAAACAGACCTGTTTTGAGGTTCTTCCAGAGTATCTTCTTCTAGAATCGTGTTGTTCTCCAGATATTGTGGATTTTTTTGCTTCAGAATCAGTCTAGAGGCTTCATATTTTGTTGGTTTGAGGGGAGGTTAGAGGAGGTTACAGAGAATCCTGTCTGATCTCCGCCACCATGGCTCCACCCCCGGAAGCCAGCCCCATTTTATTTCTTTGGGGACAAGCTTAGTCAATATAATTTCACAATAGAGTTACAATTGTTTTTACACTTACATTGTTGTTATTATACATTTTATTTTCTTGGTTCTACTTAACTTTACATTATATCAGTTCACGTAAGTCTTTCCATGTTTTTGGTATTCAATATTTCTTATAGCACAGTAAAATTCCGTTACTTTCATCTACCATAATGTATATTTAGATGGCATGGTAGATAGAATGCAGAGTTTGGGGTGAGGAACACTCACCTCCCTAAGTTCAAATTTAGCCTCAGGTACTTACTAACTGTATGATCCTGGGCAAGTCATTTAACCCTGTGTGCCTTAGTTTTCTCATCTGTTAAATGCAGAAGGAAATGGCAAAATACTCCAGTATCTTTGCCAAGAAAACCCCAAATGAGGTCCTGAAGAGTTGGACACAATTAAAAAAAGTGAACAACAACAAAAGTGCATTTTAAAATATGAAGTTTGCAAAGTAGAATCTATCAGAGGCCGGGCTACAAAATGGCTGAAAGCTGCAAGTTTAGACTTTATAGCTAAGACATGTAAAAGCCTCGAAAGTATAAATCCATGCACTTGGTATTTTACTATAGAGAGGAGGTCCCTGGGCCTAGCTCAGATCTGATTTTCTTTTATTTTACATAAAGTTTTAATAAAGCTCTAGTGTGATTTTCTATATCAGAATTCTTTAGATGTAGCATATTAAAAGACTTATAAAAATTATGCAAAATAACCTAGCTGGACCAGGAAAATTATCTATACAATGATAACAATGTAAAGGAAAAGAATAATAGTAAAATAATTGAAATCAATTGCTATGAAATTGTATTGACCCAGCAAGAGTCCAAAGAAGAGATATAGGAAAGTATCTCCTTCCTATATTCCTTTCTCAGGTTAGGAGATGGAAGAGGGTTTGGTGCAGAAAACTGAATAGAATGTCAGACCTTTTCAAAATGTTGGTTAGTTTTATTAAGCTGGGTTTGTTTTGTTCTTCTTTTGGAATTATTTGTTATCACGGTTGAGTTTCTGAGAAGGGGAGTAGATTGGAAAATATAGATAATCCAAAACAAAAAAAATCAAAAAAAATTATTATTGTTGTTATTTTAAAGAGTAAAGCTTTTAGAAAAATACATAAGCAGGAAAACAAGGTCATAGGTACAATCTTCCTTTCCTTTCTTTCTTCTTTGGCATTTTTTTCACTAGACAGAAAGGACTAAAGAGGGGAAATATATATGGAGAGGCTTTTCCTGAGAAGCAAGATGGGGTCCTTCCTGAGAGGAATTATTAGCAATAATTAATCAATCTTCTTTATTAATAATACAACACACGTTCTCTTTTTTTTTCTATCCCAATCCAAATTCCTAGAAGGTTGATAAGTTAATAAATGTAAATCCAGTAAAAGTTGTGCCCTTTTTTTTGCAGTGGAAGGAGCTGTCTAAATTCAGCATTAAATGTAGAGTCAAAGATGATGGAGTCCTGCTGCTGATAAGTTTTCAATAGTGGAAAATAGAAAAAAATTATAACATGAATTTATCAGATGCCTTTTCCATGCTAGGTACTATGCTAGGTACAGTGATATAAAGATAGTTGTGAAATAATCCCTACCCTTAAGAAGTGTATATTCTCCTGGGAGAACATAACATGTTCATTGTGAAGTAAATATAGTGCAAGTATATATACATATGTGTGCATATATATGTATATACACATTTGTATGTATTTGGGCATGAGCATGCATGTGTAGATATTTTTTAACAACTCTGGAAATCAAGAAAGACCCTTTAAATGAGGTGACATGTGAATAGTATATTGAAAGGAGTTAGGGATTGTAAGATGTAAGGGAGTGGAGAACATTCAAAGCCATGACATGGATGGAGATGATTTTATAGAGAGGTTTGGAGATAAGACACATAGACTGTTGGACAGCTAGGTGGTGGCATAGTGCATACAGGGCTGGGTCCAGAGTCAGGAAGACTCCTCTTCTTGAGTTCAAATACAGTCTCAGACATTTACTGGTTGTGTGACCCTAGGCAAGTCACTTAACTTTGTTAGTCTCAGTTTCCTCATATGAACTGGAGAAGGAAATGGCAAACCACTCCAGTACTTTTGCCAAGAAAACCTCAAATGTGGTCAAAAAAGTTGGACATAACTGAACCACAACATGATTGGAAAAAAGGAATAGAAAATAGTCTAGTTTGATTGGAACATGAAATGTATATAATCAGCCTGGAAAGGTAGGCTTGGGCTGAATAGTAAAGCTTTTATATGCCAAATGGAGGAGTTTGTATTTTTTATCTACAACTCACTACAAGACCATTGAATCTTCTTGAATGTGAAGTAACATGGTTAGACTTCTACTTTAGGAATCATAATTTGGCTGCTAAATGGAAGACCGGTTAGAGAATGAGGAGACTGAAGGCAAGGAAATTAAGTAAGAGGCTATTTTGATAGTCCAGGTAAAAGATAGTGAAGGTCTACATTAGTATGTAGCCATGTGAGTGGCAAGATAGGGTCATAAATAAGAGACACTTAAGAAGTAGAACTGGCAAAAATTGTCAACTGATTGGATGTAGAGGACTGAGTAAAAATGAAGAATTGAGTATAACTCTTAAACTGTGAATGTCAGTGACTAAAGAGTGGTAATACATCTATATCCAGACTAGTACAAGTGATGAATCATGTGAAGTGGTTGCATGTATTCGAATTCACATTGTTCAAAGTTATAATTATGTACAATATGGTAAATTATTCCAGAACAATGGAAATAGGCAATATGAATTTGAATAATGTGACCACTTCTCTGGATTCATTATTTGCATAAATCAGGACTTAGCAATATTCTTAATAGGAATAAGGGAGTTAGAAAGAAAGTAGTTTAGAAGGGAAAGTAATGAGTTCATTATTAGACATGTTAAGTTTCAGGTGCCTATGGCATATGCAAATGGAAATGTCTAATAAGTAATTGGAGATGTAGAAACTTAGTAGAAAGAAACAGATTGATAGGTAGAGTCGAGTAATCTCAATCCATGAAAGCAGATGAGATCACCAAGTATGGATTTTGAAGAGAAGAAAACTTTGGGCAGGCCCTTTTACTTAGCACAGAGGATGTGATTTTGCAAAAGAGAATGAGAAGAATTGGTTGGATAGATAGGAAGAGAACACTTGGGCACAAGGTCAGAAGTTAGATGAGAGTATAAAATTGACCTGATTAACTAAAGTCAGATTAGTGGCATGAAAACCCAGAGAAAAGAGAGTGTCCAGAAGGAATATCCAATATTTTCTAAGAGTTTGATTATGAAAGAGAAGAGAAAGATAGTGAGAAAGATTAAAAAGATGGTAGGAAGAAAGAAAGCATTTAATAGATCTTGTGTGCCAGGCACTGTGCTAAGCATAGAGAATACAAATATAAACAAAAAGAAAAGCTGTCCCTGACTTCAAGGGGTTACTCTCTATTGGGGAAAGAAAACATACAAAGGAGAGCTGCAAAGTGGGGTAAAGGGAGAAGGGAGTAGTTTTGATGTCTGGAAGCCAGGAAGAAAGCCAGGAGGGAATGAGGCAAAGTCTGAGATCCTTAACAAAATGGA
The DNA here is from genome assembly GCA_023553655.1 of Myrmecobius fasciatus. NCBI lineage: Eukaryota > Metazoa > Chordata > Mammalia > Dasyuromorphia > Myrmecobiidae > Myrmecobius > Myrmecobius fasciatus. The sequence goes on from JAJPUD010003493.1 coordinate 151,743, forward strand.
GGCTACAATGGTTAAGGGGGTGGGATTTGCTCTTAGTGAGATGTTCCATGTTGAGAAAGCCAAAGGGAATCTTGGATGTTCCAGAGTGAGGAGAATCCAGATGCCAATGGAAGTTCCAGGATGAGACAGAATAATTTGAAAATCCAAGAGCCAGAAATATGACTGGGAAATAGTAAGGTAAAGTGAATCTACATATATGTGTGTGTAGTTGGATGGAAGAGACTTGGGTATTTTTCTAGGCCGTGAGAAAGAAAGAGCTAGCAGGTAGAGAGAATCATCCTAACTAACTGGCTAGGATGATTCAAGGAACAATCTGTTGGGTAAGAGAAGAGGAGGAAATGAGATCAAGGGCTCAAAGTGGGTTGGCTGTGAAAAGTTCCATCTTTTCTTTCTTTTTCTTTTTTTATTAAAGCTTTTTATTTGCAAAACATATGTATGGGTAATTTTTCAACATTGACCCTTACAAAGCTTCCTGTTACAATTTCCCCCCTAGTCCCCACCCCACCCCTAGATGGCAGTATATCCACTACATGTTAATTATGTTAAAATACTTGACAATCGAATATGTACATATTTTTACAGTTATCTTGCTGTGCAAGAAAAGTCAGATCTATAAGAAAGAAAAAAAATCTGAGAAGGGAAACATAATGCAAGCAAACATCAATAAAGAGCATGAAAATGTTATGCTGTGGTCCACATTTATATTCCTCTCTTTGGGTGTATATGGCTTTCTTCATCACTGAACAATTGGAACTGGTTTGAAACATTTCTTTGTTGAAGAGAGCTATGCCCATCAGAACTGATCATCATATAGTCTTGTTCTTGCCATGTATAATGATCTCCTGGTTCTGCTGATTTCACTCAGCATCAGTTCATGCAAGTCTCTCCAACATCTCTGAAACCATCCTGCTGGTCGTTTCTTACAGAGCAATAATATTCCATAACATTCATATACCATAATTTATTCAGCCATTCTCCAATTGATGGGCATCCACTCAGTTTCCAGTTTCTAGCCACTACAAAAATGGCTGCCACAAACATTTTTGCACATGTGGGGCCCTTTCCTTCCTTTAAGATCTCTTTGGGATATAAGCCCAATAGAAACACTGCTGGGTCAAAGGGTATGCACAGTTTGATAATATTTTGAGCATAATTCCAAATTGCTCTCCAGAATGGTTGGATCCTTTCACAGTTCCACCAAAATTTATCAGTGTCCCACTTTTTCCACATCCCCTCCAACATTTGTCATCTTTTCCTGTCATTTTAGCCAATCTGACAGGTAGTGATACCTCAGAGTTGTCTTAATTTGCATTTCTCTGATCAATAGCGATTTGGAGCACCTTTTCATATGACTAGAAATAGTTTTAATTTCATCATCTGAAAATAGTCTGTTCATATCCTTTGACCATTTATTGATTGGAGAGTGGCTTGAATTCTTATAAATATGATACAATTCTCTATATATTTAAAAAATGAGTCCTTTATTTATTTTTTTATATAAAGCTTTTTATTTACAAAACATATGAGTGATTTTTCAACATTGACCTTTGCAAAAACTTTTTTTCCCAAGCTTTTCCCCTCCTTCCCCCTACTCCCCACCCCTAGATGACAGGTAATCTAATACATGCTAGATAGGATAAATTATATGACAAATACAATACATGTATACATATCTATACAGTTATCTTACTGCCCAAGAAACATCAGATCTAGAAAGAGAAGAAGAAAAAAACAACCTAAGAACAAAACAAAATGCATGGAAATATTCACAGAAAGCGTTAAAATGCTGTGTTGTGGTTCACATTCAGTTCCCACAGGCCTCTCTCTGGATGTATATGACTATCTTCATTGCTGAACAACTGGTTTGAATCACATCTTGTTGAAGAGAACCATGTCCATCAAAATTGATAATCGTATAGTCTTGTTGCTGTGTATAATGTTCTCGTGATTCTGCTGATTTCACTCAGCATCAGTTCATATAAGTCTCTCCAGGCCTCTCTGAAATCCTCCTGTTGGTCGTTTCTTACAGAACAATAATATTCCATAACATTCATATACCATAATTTATTCAGCCATTCTCCAATTGATGGGCATACTTTCAATTTCCAGTTTCTTGCCACTACAAAAAGGGCTGCCACAAACATTCTTGCGCATGTGGGTCCCTTTCCCTCCTTTAAAATCTCTTTGGGATATAGGCCCAGTAGAAATGCTGCTGGGTCAAAGGGTATGCACAGTTTGATAACTTTTTGAGCATAGCTCCAAATTGCTCTCCAGAATAGTTGGATCGTTCACAGTTCCACCAACAATGTATCAGTGTCCCAGTTTTCCCACATCCCCTCCAACAGTTATCATTATCAAAATGAGGTCTTTATCAGAACCTTTAAATGGAAAGGTGGTTTCTCAATTTATTGCTTCCCTCCTAATTTTGTCTGCATTAGTTTCATTTGTACAAAAACTTTTTAACTTAATATAGTCAAAATTAACTATCTTGTGTTCAATTAAGAGTTCCAGTTCTTCTTTGGAAACAAATTTATTTCTTCTCCACAGGTCTGAGAGATAAACTATCCTATGTTCCTCTAATTTGCTTATAATATCCCTCTTTATATTTAAATCACGAACGCATTTAGATCTTATCTTGGTATGTGGTATTAGGTATGGGTCCAGCCCTAATTTCTTCCACACTAGTTTCCAATTTTCCCAGCAGTTTTTGCCAAATAGTGAGTACTTATCCCAAAAGCTGGGGTCTTTGGGTTTATCAAACACTAAATTGCTATAGTTATTGCCTAGTTTGCTCTGTGATTCTATCCTATGCCAGTGATCGACTACTCTATTTCTTAGCCAGTATGAAATGGTTGATGACCGCTGCTTTATAATTTAGTTTTAGATCTGGTACAGCAAGGCCACCTTCATCAGCCTTTTTTTTTTCATAAAAGTTCCATCTTTTCATCAAAGAAGAGGGAATGGCAGATGATTTGAAATACAGGAATGAGGAAAAAAGGTACTATATGAAGTATGACTCAGGACTTGTTTAGGCTATATGAGTAGAGAAGTTTTGGAACTGCTACTATGGAGAATTGTAACAGAAAGTCATTTGGAGAAGAACCAATCTAAAATCTCCAGCTGAGATTAGAAAATACATTTATAGTGGGTTCAAGTCAATTGTGTTATTGTGTGACTGTCTGTAATGGTGATCCAAATACTTGAGTAAGAGTGGGGAAAGCAGATGATGAATGATAATCCTGGATTGGTATTAAGTATGAATAATAATAAGACAATTGGGTAAAAGATTAGAAGATAAAGAACAATATAACATTGAATTGATCAACTAAAGATTTAATTATGAAGGGAAGACACTGATGCCAGAGAAATGTGATGGACTGGAAGAGCAAGGAGGGATGGTGCAACTGGAGGATATGGTGAAAATGAAAAAAATGGGTTTAGGAAGAGCAAGACCCAAGAAGAGTTGAAAGGATAAGGGATTTGGTCACAGGAATTTCAGAATTATGGATTATGAAGGTGGAAAACTTATAGAAAATGATAAGAGCAAATCCCTGTGTATGGGGCAGGTAGAGCAAATTTACAGATTTGGAAGTGAGAGTTTTTGAGACAAACATGTGAGCTGGTATTTTCTTTACCTCCTAAAGGAAATAACCTACAAAATTCAATGACAGCCATAGCTTGGTACTGATGATCTGCCATCTTGTCTCCATTCATGTGGGGTAAACTATTATTAGAAAACATTGGTCTTCATAATTGGAACACTTACAAGACTAAGAAAACCAAGGATATCCTCACCCATATTATTGTATTTCTTTTGCCTTTGATCCATTTGTATGAATCAATATGTTTCTTGGAATGTATCTATTTGGGTCTATTCCAAGAAACAGTGTTTTGACTCTTGTTTCTTTCTAGACCTAATCTGTCTTCTGACCTCTAGTCTCCTATCTCTGACTGCCTATTAAACATCTTGACCTGGATGTCCTGTGGATATCTTAAACTAAACATGTCTAAAATTGAACTCGTCTTTCTTCCTATGATCTCCTCCTTTTCAAATTCTCTCCATTATTATTCCATCATCCATCTTAGGCCTCCAGGTTCGCAATTTCGGTATCACTTTTCACTCCTCAATATCTCTCACCTCCATATTAAAATCTATTGCCAAAGCCTGTAATTTTGATCTTTGTAATTTCTCTTGAATATACTGCCTTCTCCGCTTTGATATTGCTACTATCCTTCTACAAGTCCTCATTTGCTCATTCCTGGATTATTGCAAGAGTCTGCTGATAAATCTATCCACCACAAGTCTCTCCCTACCTCCAGTCCACCTTCCATTTAGATGCCAAAGTGTTCTTTCTAAAGCATAGGCCTTACTACGTTATATCCTCCCCTACTCCATGATCCAATGGTTCCTCCTTTCATACCCAGAATCAACTAGGAAAACTTCAGCCTGGCATTCAAAGCTCTCATAACCTAACCAATCTCTCACTCCAATCTTTCCAAACAAGGATTATACTCTACTACCTGTTCTTTGATGCAGTGTACTTGCTGTTTCTGAAATGAGACAGTCCACCTCCCAACTCCAGGTTTTTTTTCTGACTACCCCCCTTGCCTACAATGCTCTCTCTTTTCTCATCACTGCTTGTTGGTTTTCCTGGCTCTCTTCAAGTACCTTCCAAATCTCTCTTAATTCTAGTACCTTCTTCCTGTTGATTATTTCATATTTATCCTATGTTCTGTTTTACATAGTTGTTTACATAGTATCCCCTCCCCATTAGGTTATGAGTTTTTCGATGGAAGGGACTGAGTTTTGCCTTTCCTTGTATCCTCAGTGCTTAGCACAATGGAACATGATTAGACACTTAAAATTGTTAACTGAATCTGTGATTAACAGAAAGCAAGAATCATTTGTAAGAGATCTGTGTTTATACCTACACACATGTACATATATACACGAGCATATAGGTACACTCACATATGTGTACAAACATACATGTATATGTGTGTATAGATATATATGTATGTATGTATACAAATTCTTTTCACCATCAAGGACAGCAGACCTACCACATCTGGATGATGATATCACAGTCCTAGTTGTGCTTATGGGAAAAGTAGAAATGCCATTGAAGAGGACAAAGATTGAGTAAAGCAGGCATACTAGATTAAGTAAACACTGAAGAGATCTTTGCTAAAAGAGTTCCAGTCTTTAGAGTATCGAGGAATTGATTTTCAGAGTATCTGAAGGAGGATACAATGCTAAACACAAAAGAAAAAAGCTTTAAACCTTATTTCAAAAAAAGATGACCAAGATAGCATCAATAACTACTAACCCATTTATATAACATTTTTTAAAAAGAATAATCTTGTACATGTATAGAAACATTAGGGTACTGGGAAGGAACAAGCAGCTTTTTAAAAGTAATTTTTCACCATGGAACCAATTTTAATAACATAATTGATTGAAAATTGTGGAGAACACAAGAGTCCACTATTGCATTCTTTGTCGTCTTTTATTCAGTGAAACAAAATAGAGCCTTAAAGTCTCCTCCAATAAGATGCCTTTCATGTATCTATCAATTTTAGGTAGGATTTCTTGAAAGATATAATAACTTTGTTTGATGAACCTCTAATCATTAATATCAAGGGAGGTATAAAATGAGGATATGTGTGCATGCCAAAGAGAGTTTTCACTTCTGGCACAGAGGAGTTCCAATGAGAAAATCAGTATAATGGGACTTTTAGAGCATGTCAGATAGTCTATGTTGAAGGCCCTTCTGAAAGGCCTTTGGAGGATGTTGCCTTGATTGCCTAAAAATGGAGGTCCTCTGCATCACCTAACAGGTGAATGAAGATAGCTTCCTTTGATCAGCTATCTAACCAGAATAGGCTGCATCTTTAAAACTGGAGAGATTTAGACCACTGCCCTTTCTATTTAGCATTCTTTTGTTGTTGTTGTTGTCATTGAAGGTCACAACTTAGCCATAGCATTGTTGCCACAAACGAACATTTATTTTGTTCTCTTTCATGCTTCCGTTTCTGTTTCTGGTGCTGGTAGGGATACCCACTGGCTTTGAAAGTTAGAGTCATGGTGATCTTGGAGTCAGAACTCTAGGTAGGCTTTTGAACCTAGCCAGGTCTGTAGAGAGCTCTAGAGAAGCCAGGATGTCTGAGATTGGAGACCAAAGGGGATCTTTGGTCTTAAAACTGGGACCATGTATACTGAAGAAAGCAAATAAAGCCTTGAACCTTATGGCCTTCCTTTCCTCAGAGACTTGAGGTGGTGCAAAGGGGAGGAGATTAAGCCCCAAGTTTTGGAGTATAAATATGTATTAAATATGTCTGATTATACCTTTTAAAATAAATGTTACTTTGTAAAAGCAAATCTGACTGGAGATAAACACAACTGATGCAAGGGACTCACACCTAAACTTGGGGAGCAACATGAGTGGGAACTAGAACCATTTGTAGCGAATCCCTAAACAGGCTTACCAGAAAAACCTGGGGGAGGGATAGAAATATAATATACCTGATTTTCTTGGCAGTGAGGGATAGGGAAGTAAATGTTACATAAATTAAAGTGGGAGTTCCTATATATTATGAAGTCCTACCATGTTCTAGTTTATAGGTTACATTTTGCTGATTGCATCAGGAAATAGAAGAAATATCACATAACTTCCAAAATACGTTCTATAATCATTAAAAAGAGTTTAGCTTAACCATCCACATAAGAAAACTGAGTTGATAAAATATGATAGTTTATCATATGCATTTGATTGGATGTCCTATAGAGTTTTTTCACATTTGTATAAATAGTATCCCATGACTTACATCTATATTATATTACCAGAAGAATATTAATATTAAAAATGTTAAAAGATCTTTGCAGTTTCACAAAGGTAATCCAACCTACTGTACTTCTGTTGACTTTTTTTTTTCTGCTGAGGCAATTGGGGTTAAGTGACTTACCCAGGGTCACACTAAGTATTAAGTGTCTGAGGCCGGATTTGAACTGAGGTCCTCCTGACTTCAGGGCAGCACTCTATCCCCTGTGCCATCTAGCTGCCCCATCTATTAACTTTTTGATCTAACTCATTGTTTATTTGCAGTGTCTATTGTAAAGCTCTTTTAATACTCTAAGTATCTTCCTGAAACCAGAGCTTACATTTTTAATACTAACATTGTTCAGATGACTTATAGTTGTAAATCATGGAATGCTATAGTCTTTGAAGAGCTGAAGTTAGGGATTATCTTGGCTGTGAGGGCCATGGTGGAGGAATAGGCTGCACCATGTTATAAACAACAAATCATGAAAGAGAAATGGGTTAAAAGAAATGAAAGGAAATGGGGTGTCATCAGGATATGTATATTTGAAGAAAAATATGGGCTGGTCACATGGCAAAAAAAGAAGAATGGATGGAAAGTTTTGAGCACCCCAATGGATTCTACATGAAGTCATATGAACTTGAGAAAGACCTCCTGAAGTTTGAGTAGACTTTCTCTGAGTGGACTTAGAAAAGAGTATGGATCAGGATTGCAGAGGCCTGCCTAGATGAACAATGATTTGCTTTGTTGGAGGCAATACTCACATTAGTAAAAATATAGATACAGTTGAATATTTAAAAAATTTAACCAACTGAGTAGCTGGAAAAATGTGATTTGCTACAGAGGATCATTTGAGAAAGAAATCTCATTCTTTTCTCCTATTTTCTTTCATTCAGGATACCCTTGGTATATGAATTAATTATTATTGACATTCTCTTGAGCAAATGGCATAGAGGAAAGAGGGTCTTGGAGTCAGATGCTGTTGGTTCAATTCTAGTTCTGATACACACCATCTATGTAGTACTGAGCAAGTCTTTGGGACTCAGGTTTGAATCACATCTTGTTTGATGCAGCTGGATGCAGTGCAAAGAGTCATGAAGACCTGAATTCAAATATGGCTCCAGGTACTTTCTGGCCATGTGACTCTAGACAAGTCACTTATCCTCTATTTGCCTCAGTTTCCTCCATTGCAAAAATGATGATAATTACAAGACTCTTTGCAAAGATTAAATGAAATCATGCTTGTAGATAGATTAGCACATAGTAGGTGTTATATAAATTACCTTTCCCTCCTTCCTCCCTATAAAATGAAGGTTTGGGACCAGATGATTTCTAAAGTCTTTTGGATATTAAAATTATCTCTGGCTTTTTCAATTCTTTCGGTATTTCCCTCTTCTTAAGGTAATTTATAAAATGATTTCTTATTGCTTTCAAGATTCTGTCCCACAGAGTTCTTCAGTATATGTTTACTTGTATATGCACACACACACATACTCTATCTATATCTGTTTGTCTCTGTGTCTCTCTGTTTGTCTCTTAACACTGGCATAGCATTGCAACAGTGACAAAATCTTATTCCGAATATTAAAAGCTGAGTTTCTGAATGCATGGTGTAATGGAAACAATCAAGAACAGACATTGCTGGGATCAAGCCTCAGCCCAGAAGCTCATTGTATAGGCTTGAGAAAGTTGTTTAAATTTTCCAACCTTAATTTTCTCATCTCTAAAATGGGGATGATAATAATTCTAGCATAATACATCCCTGAGGGTGTTGTGGGGGTCAAATGAAATATCACAGGTAAAAGTCCTTATATGAAATTCTGCATAATTATAATAAACATAAAAATACTATATATATATTCATATATACATACAATATATGTTTCATACATCTATATTATATACATCTGTACTTCTATTCATGAAATGTGCTATTAATAAATTATTAGATTATAGAATATATAAAGGTTATTTTTTCCCCTTGTGCAAAAGGGAAAAGCAGAGAGGAAAAATTAGAGAAAGGGGATTTTAAAAAATTAAATGAAATACTTTACTAATAGGCAGGTATGTCCTGTGCTTAAGGGGCTTAAGCAAATAAGTAGGCAAAGAGACTAACAATGCAAAAGGAAGTATATATCAATGATTTTCCTGGGTGTGTATTTTCTTAAAAGAAGATGACTAAATGCAATATAGCACCTGGCTTAAAACATTCTAGGAGGCAACTTAAAGGAGGAAAGACTATGAAATGTAATTATGAAATTGAGGACTGTTGGGAGGTGGAGGGGAATGGGATTGGACTGTCACCGTAGATTAATGTATACCAGTATTTCACTTCTGGGACACAGCCTAAAGCGACAAGATGGGTTTTCATTCCCAAGAAATGAGTGGAAGAGATTATGCTAGAAATGAATAGAAGGAGTCTCCTAGGAGAATATACTACAAAGCTGCATCATACTGATATTTAATCATCAGGGGAAGCTGTAATAGAGAGGGGGCTGCCTGGGAAACATAATCCCTAGAGAAAACAGGGCAGAGGTATATTAACAGAGCAATTTCAAAGTACCATGCATGGTATTGCTGCCTTCACATGACTATTGATCATTCATTACACTCACACCAAAACTTAAAATTAAAGATAATATATGAAAATGCAAAGATTCGTTTATCAGTAAGGCTGAAATAATACATCACATGTTATTAATAAAGTTATAGCTCTATATTTGCACTTGTCATCACAATTTGCATCTTGCTTAGTATCTTCAAGAATTTCTTTAAAGCCTGATATTAAAACATTTTGTGTTTTGTGAATTACTCTTTCCAAATCACCCCAAGAAGTAAAGATGATAAAGACAAAAATTTCTCTTGTAGGAACAAGCTGAACACTGACACATTCATTGACCAAATCCTAATCTGAATGTTAAAAGGTGTGTTTCTGAATACATGGTATAATGAAAATAGCAAGAGACTGGCAGTCATGTGACTACTGGATTCAAGTCTCAGCCCAGAGCTCATTGAGCCTTGAGCCTTGAGTAAGCCTTTTAATTTCTTTAAGCCTCAGTTTCCTCATCTATAAAAATGGAGGTGTTAAGGATTCTTGCATAATCCATCCCCAAATGTTGTGAGGGTCAAATGAAATATCACAGGTAAAAGCTCCTGGTAACTATGAAGTTCTGCATAATTATAAGCAGTAATTATAATGTCCATTATATTTAACAGTGTCCATTATAATTAATAGTCCCATTATAGTTGAAGGGAAAACACCAGAGTGTGCTGTGTCACTGTATGTCTTCAGTGCACAAATGACTCTCACTGGTACAAGACTGTTGATATAGGGATGGATTGTATAGGGATATATTGTATAAGGACAGATTTTCTGAAAATACATGTGATATCAATATGATAACATTGAAAATATACCAGACAATTTTGTTTTAAATACACAATATAGATCTTATATAGCATGAATATAGAATAGAAGCCTGCTACTAGTGTTTTTTATTTTAACTCTATTTGGGATTTCATATATGTCGGGAATTCCAATGAGGAACTGCCTCTCCTAATGTTCTTAGAGTAACTGAGATGTTAAGTGATTTATGTAGAATTATATAACCAGTAGGTGTCAGTGGTGGAGTCTTAGACCAAAGTCTTCCTGACAGAGATCAGTTCTCCAGGCTACTTTGATATCTATTAAACATTCCAGGAGTTGGAAGACCCTGGACAAATGACTTAATGCCTCTAAATTTCTGCTGCCTCATCTATAAAAGAAAGGGATTATGCCAGATAATCTCTAAGATTTTGTGCATTTCAGTGCAGCTTTGATTCTAAGTCTTGGGCAATAAGTGTCAAAAAATAAATACCATAACAACTCACTTACCCATGAGTCACTTATCTTCTTGCAAAGTGTATCTATCCAGAATATGTCTGACAGAAAGACCTGTGAGAAGCCAACTCAGGTTAGGATACAATTAGGAGATTCTCCCAATTATATCCTAGAATCAATTCTATTTAATAGTAATGATAGCTAGCATTTTTATGTTGCATTAAGATTTGCAATACACTTTATAAATATCATTTCATTTTATCTTCCCAACAACCTTAGTTGCTATTATTATCCTAATTTACAGATGAGGAAACTGAGGAAGGCAGAGGTCAAGTGACTTTCCCTTGATGACACAGCTAGCAAGTGTCTGAGGCTGGATTTGAACTCAGACTTTCCTGACTTGAGATCCAATTCTAGACTGTGCCATCTCTCTGCTGGAAACATTTCTATATTGATTTGACAACATTTATCTTTGTATCTCTCTAGCACCCTGCACTGCTAAATTTTATTTGTGTGTGTATATATACTCAAAATCATAAAATTATGTATGACATGCATGGAACTGTGGCACAACACATATGCCTATATAAAATAATAAATAGTAATTCTTGAGTGTGGGGTAAAGAAAATGGTCGAATAGCAAGTACATTTTCATCAGAAGAGGGGATGTCCCATTCCCAAGAGAATACATACCATAGTTAGCTGCCTGCATATTAGTCACCTAATATTTAATAGCTGACTATTTTGTACTTAGAAATTTCTTGAATTTTCTGGTTTCATGATTCTTGTCAAGGTATTATTCTCCTAGTCATCCAGATTTGTAACTTCAATGTCATCCTTCACTCTCTACTCTTACTTACCCTATCCAACAAATCAGTTGCAAGTCTTATTGTTTGTAACTCCACATCTCTTTTATATATGCATCCTCTTCTTTCATATCCTAGTTCAGACAGACCCTGAATGCCTCTTGCAATGCCTACCTCATTGTAACAGCCTTCAAATTGGCTCCCTTGCCTTCCAAGTCTCTCCCTTCTCAAATCTATCTACTAAACAGCTTCCAACAAAAATTCTTTAAAGAGTAGATCTATCCAAGTTATATCATTACTAAACATTTTCTGTATGGTCAAAGAAAAATTGCTTCTTTTGTCCTTTTTGAGCTTTTTCATAAGTTGAGCTTTTTCTTGTATTTCCAGTCTTTTCATATTATCCATCTCCCTGCACTCTCTCTCTATAGACTAGCCATATAGGCCTATTTGTTCTTCCTCACACCTAACACTTCATTCCCACTTCTGACACTTTGCTGTTCACTTGCCACTGCCTTCTAGATTCCCTAGCATCCTTTAGCAGTTGGTAGAGCTACCATCTGCATCAGGAAGCTTTTCCTGGTCCCCTCAGCTCTTAGATTCTGCTTGCAGAACCCATTAGTTTCTGTTTCTTGCAAACATGTTCTTCCTCCCAACTCTGGACATATTCACCACTGTCTCTTCATATATGCAATTCTCTCCCTCCTCATTTCTGCTTCTTGGTTTCCTTGTTTTCCCTGGAGTTCCAGTTAAAATCTCATGTCCTGTGTGAAGCTTTTTCTTCAGTGTGTCTTCCCTCTATTCTGTTGATTATTTGTAATATATCCTGAATATATTGTGTTTGTACTAGAGGATCTGAGTTCAAATTTGACATTAGACAGTTTCTAGCTATCTGATTTTGGACAAGTCACTTAATACTGCCTGCCTCAGTGTCTTTATCTGTAAAATGAGATGGAGAAAGAAATGTCAAACCATGCTATTATTTTTGCCAAGAAAATCCCAGGTAGAATTACAAAGAGTCAGAGGCAACCAACTAAACAACAACAAAAATTTGCATGTTGTCTCCCCCATTATACAGAGCTTTTTAAGAGCAGGGACTGTATTGATTATTTCATATTCATCCTGTCTATGTCTTGTTTTGCATAGTTGTTTACATATTGTGTCTCCTGTTTGGTTATGAGCATTTCAAGTGCAGGGACTGTCTTTTGTCTTCTTTTATATCTCCTGTACTTTGTTTGTTTTGTTTTGTTTTGTTTTCAGTGAGGCAATTGGGGTTAAGTGACTTGCCCAGAGTCACACATCTAGGAAGTGTTAAGTGTCTGAGACTAGATTTGAACTCAGGTTCTCCTGCACCATCTAGTTTCTCTCCCCTTCTCTGTACTTTATTTATGTCTCCTATATTTATAACTCCTATACTTATATCTCCTGTACTTTGTATTTCTTTATATCTTCTGTACACAGTGCCTGGCATATAGTAGGTATTTAATAAATGCTTACTGACAAATTGACTGCAAGATCACTTTTTTTATACTTTATATTTATTTTGTATATATAGCAGCTATATTTGTAGATGTTGTATCCCCACTTAAAATGTAAGTTCCCTGAAAGTAGGGAATACTTTTTGCTTTTTCTTTGTATTCTCAGTGTTTAGCATGTACCTGGCACATAGTAAGTACATCACTAATGCTTATAATTAGATTGGTTGATTGATCCTATAGATTTATACCATAACAATTTAAACTGTGCTACAAACATCGCATATTGACAAATTTGTCCAAGAAAAGGTCTATGAAAGGACATGAAAGGAATAGTTCACTTTATGTCTTTTCTTAAATATATTTTGATACAGACTTTAATCCAGATTTTGAAGATAGGAAGGGTGGATTACACTGTGCATTAGAAGAAAGGCTCTTTTAAAAATTGAACCTTGTATCTGACTGGGGTCAATAGGGACAACTCAAATCAACAAGCATGACACAAAGGGCAAATTTGCAATTAAAAAAGGAGTGGGGAATTATCAAGATGGATGGGTCCCCAAGACACAGAAGCCAGAGACCTGGTGGCCTTGGCCAAGGATGCCAGAAATGAATGCTCTTACTCTCCAGCACTCGTCACCTTTGCTCTGAACAGAAGGGCAAATGCATTAAAATAGCAACAATTAGAACACTTACTTAGCTTGGAAGGCATTGTTGGTTCCCCTGTGGTCGAGGTCATGACATAGGCAGCCCACAATCACGGCTAAAATTTCCACCTCAGTCAAAATCTCCTGAAACCCAGCCGTCTGGGAAGAAGGGAAAAATGGCAATTGTAACTATTCAGAACAGGAAGGATGGATAACGTTAGTCCGGTGAGTAACAATCAACTGTTTTTAGACCAGCATCATTTAAGGAAATGATTAACTGCCATCTACCATAAACTACTGTAGGTTGGGTGGCCAGTCTAACAGCATCAGGTCCCCACAGTGATCAATTGCCTCCCTGTCACATTTATCCATGCCCCAAATCCAAGACAGGGCGTGTGTGTGTGTGTGTGTGTGTGTGTGTGTGTGTGTGTAAAGAGAAGAGAGAAACCAAGGCAAAAAGGGAAAGCACAGTCTATATAATAATTTTGACACCTTAAGACAAAAGCTGCATTTCTAGCCAAAACAAGAATAGAACAAATTTTTACAACAAAATGTATTCTATTTTTATTAAATTTTAATGGTGAATTACTGTGGTATTGAGTTGTTAAAAAAGATTAATTTAGATGTGAATACTATTGGAAAAATGGGGGCCTTTAGATGACAGCAGGAGAAGATAAGATATTTAGGATTAAGAAGAAAATGTTTATTTTTAAAGTAACTATTTACTATGTTTGATCATTAGCTATGAAGAAAAGATAGAAGGCATTCAAGTCATGGATATATTGAAATGAATAATTTACCACCCACAAGTCTCCCTCAATGTCCTTCTCCTGGGCTTCATGGGGACACTGGAGTTTCAAAGTCTTTCTCAGCTGAGCATAAATTCTGGTAGATGTTACTTACCTGCAATAGCTTTGTGTATCTGCCTAGTAATGGGCTTCTATCCTAAAATGAAGGCTCTTCACCAGAAGACTAAGATTAGGGGGAAGGGAATAAGTATTTATATAGCACTTACTAGATGCTAAGCAGTATTATAAGCACTTTAAAAATAATATCTCATTTGATCTTCACAAAAATCCCATGAAGTAAATGCTGTTATTACCCCCATTTTGCAGTTGAGGAAACTGAAGCAGACAGATATTAAATGACCCGCCCAGGGTCATGACTCAGTAAGTATTAGAGATCATATTTGAATTCAGGTCTTTCTGACTTTAGGTGCTACCAACTCTCTCTGTGATAAATTGTTTTGATTAAAGCAACCCTTGAAGAAGACTTTCTCTTAAAATATGAGGGGATTGTGATCTGTGTCAGAGGGATTTACACTCTGAAGAAATAATAGAGCTTTTTCTTATTTACTTATTTGTTTATTGGTGTTTATTTATTTATTGGTGAGACAACTGGGATTAAGTGACTTGCCCAAAATCATACAGCTATTATGTGTTAAGTGTCTGAGGCAGTATTTGAACTCAGGAACAAGGCCAGTTCTCTATCCACTGTGCCACCCAGCTGACCCTTTTTGCTTATTTATTATATAAGTTTTGTTTTTCCTATTATTTTCTTTTCAAGGATGAGGGGAGGTAGGAGAGGGATAGAATAAATGCTTGTTGATTTAAATGTAATTTTTAAAAAATGTAACAAGAAGGTTGGATTAGCTGTAATTGATCCACTGGATTAAGGTTCTTTCTAGCCCTAAAAGATTATGAATTTGATATAGATTTTGAACCAAGTATAGCCTCAGTTACTCAAAATTCTTCATCATTTTCTCTTAAATTATGCTAGTCAAATGAACAAATTTGGAAGGTTTAAGTTTGAAGTTAAATATAGTTTTTAAGCAGTTACAATGGTAATGACTTTTAAACAAATTGTTCAATTTTAATGACTTTCATGAACAGGAAAGAAGCAAGATCCAATGGTCCTCCCTCTAAATGAGATAAAAGTTTACTATGTAGATATCTCAGATGAATAACAAGCTTCTTGATAATTTGGGATGTACCACTCATGACCTACATTTCTTGTTTTCCTTCCTACTCACTTCATTGATCATTGCTATATATAAATCACAGGAACCAATCAAAAGGTGTTTTATTAAATACTTACTATGGATCATAGTGTGTTACAAATGCTACAAGCTGTGACAAAAAAATGAAGCAGTCTCTGCCTTCAAGAAACTTTCATTCATTGGGAGATACAATATGTACAATACTATATATATATATATATATATGTATATATATATATAATGTATGTGTGTGTACATATAGAGAGATATAGATATAGTATAGATATAGATAGATAATAGACACAAGATAAAGTCAAGGGATAGAGAGGAAGGCTCCACTATACACTCAGATAGGATATTAAGAAAGGGGTGGGGTGGAGTAAGAAATGACATTAAAATTTTATGTATAACAAGAACCCTCTGGTTTTGAAGTCCTTATGCTTTCATTATATATTGTTCTTTATTGGATTGCATAGTTTAAAAAAACTGACCAAAGAACAAGATTTTACATTTCAGAATATATCCAGCTTGACTAGTAGTTTAAATGAGGATTTTAATAATTACTACAAGGTTTAGTTTGCATAGTTTAATAATTATCTGTGCAATCTCTTCATGCCAAAACTTGAGTTCCATTGCTATGACTTGACTCCCAAAGAAGGGACACCTAAGTAGCACAGTCAATAGAGCGTTGGACGTGGAGTCAGGAAGATTTATCTTCCTGAGCTCAAATCCAGTCTCAGATTTACTAGCTGTGTGACTCTCACTCAATACTGTTTGCCTCAGTTTCTTCTTTTATAGAATGAGCTGGACCAGGAAAGGGACAATTCACTGTAATATCTTTGCCAAGAAAACCCCAAATGGGGTCATGAAGAATCAGACATGGAAAATGATTGAACAGCAACAGCCTAGAAATCATTCCAAATAAGTTAACCCGAGGGAACTATCAAATATAGAATAATTTATTTGTGATTTCATAAAGAAAGTGCAACAAAAATTTAAAATAATCACAGTGAATTACAGAAAGGATTTGCTTGTGAAATGATAGAAATAATAATATGTTAATTAACAATTTTTAGGTTTGCAAAGTGCTTTACCTACCCATCTTTGTGAGGTAGATGCAATACTACAATAAGTATTTTATTCTCATTTTACAGATAGGAAGATTGAGGTTCAGGAATGTTAGATGACCCAAAGTCCCATAACTACTGAGTTAGCAAAGGCAAAATTTGAATCAAGGTTATGTGATTCTAAATCAATGTTCTTCCCATTGTACTATGCCATTGACTAGAAACTAACTATATAGCAGGGAGGAGATTTTTTTTCCCTGTAGAGTGACAACTTCTAAATAATTTGCCATGGAAACATTTCCACTGCTCTGGTGACTGTTTTTCTTTGACCATTTCAGGAAAGCCTCAGCCAGCATACGTTACTTCATTCCTTGCTCTCTGGCCATACATTTATTTTGATAATACAGCTGTTTGTATATGGACTGTGTTAATCTACTCCCTTGTGGCCTAATTCATGTCCCTGTAATTTTCTGGTCCAAAGTAGCCATCCCTGAGCACCATTCAGCTTTGTGTGCCATCTCCCCCATTTGTATCTTTTTTAATTAACAAATATAGTGCTTAGTTCTTATAGTTCAGTCAGTTTTTAGTCTTTTTGGTCCTTTCCAGCTCTCTGTGACTCTATTTGGGGTTTTCTTAGCAAGGACACTAGAGTAGTTTGCCATTTCCTTTTACAGTTCATTTTTATAGATGAGGAAACTGAGACAAACAAGATTAAATGACTTGTCCAGGCCCATAATAAGCTTTAAAAATTTCATTCATTCTATTTATTTCAAATTTACTGATACTTAACTAATTTCAAGGGACAGGGATCAACATGAAATAGGCAAATTGATTAACAGTTTAAATGGAAATTAAAAATCTAATGTCATCCTTTGTAGGGTAAATCAAAATGTTAATTCATTACCAAGTTAAAAGGTCTTTAGATTAAAAAAAAGAGAACATATTTTTCTACCAATTTGTCCAGCTATAATTTTGGCTAAAAATCCATTATCTTATCTTAAAGGGCATAAACTATGCCATAAAATATTCTGTAAAGCAGCACATCATCTAGAAGAGAGAACAAATACTTAAAGTTGATATTTATAATGTGCTTTAAGTTTGCAAAGCACTTTTCATACATTATCTCAATCAAGCTTCATAACAAACCTATGGATGACACAAAAGCCAACGTCATAATAGGCTCAGGAGCCAGAGTCACTTCCTCATTATTATTTTTATTATAATATTGACCAGACCTTTTCCTTTAAGGTGGGAGATGAGGGAGGGAGGACAAGTTATAGGATGGGTGGTCTTTTTTTGTCTTCTTGAAGCTCATCAGGAATGGAGGCTTCTCTTGTTCCCATTCCATTGTTCACTCATTTTCACAATAAAAGAGTTCCTATACCCAGATAAAATTACTCTGATTTTTAGTTAATCCTTTTCCCTCTCGATTGCCTCTCTGGATAAAAGAAAGGATTGTGCAGCATTTTCTTTGTGATAAAACTTTTGTATACTTAGACTCCTTTATATAAGCAAGTCACCTCTTTATTTTTCTCTTTTCTAGGCTTAGCAACCTTGACTCCTTGACGCTTTCTTGCCATCTCTATTTCTCATCTCTTCAATCATTTTTTCTTTCTTTTTTTTTTGAATAAGATTCTCTGACTAGAGGTTGAAATGATTCCAGGAACCTAGAATTATATTTACTTCAACAAGCTCCTAATAATGTATGCTCAGCACTGAGCTAGGTACTATGGGAGATGAAACCAAATCAAACCAAACAAAAAAAAAAAACCCAAAATATCAAACAGACAACTCAAACAGATCCTCTGTTCTCCCAGGACCTAATAATAATGATGATAATGATGATGATGATATAATAATAGTCATAGTAATAGTGAATATTTAGCTAGATCTTACTATTTGCTAGACACTGTGTTAAATACTGGACATATAAAAAAAAGGCAAAAGACAGTCTCTGCACTCAAAGAACTCACAGTCAAATTGGGAAGACAACATGTCACCAATTATATACAAACAAACTATATACAGGATAAATTGGAAACACTCAACAGAAAGAAGGCACAGAAAAGAAGGGGGATCAACAGGAAAGGTTTTCTGTAGAAAATGAGATTTAGCTAGGACTTGGAGGAAGCCAAGAAAGTCAGGAGGTGACAGTGAGGAAAGAGAGTTCCAAGCATGGGTGACAGCCAGAAAAATGTCTAGAGCTGGGAGAAGTCTTATTTGTGGAACAGTGAGGAGACAGTCAGGAAGAGTGAGGAGAACAGTAAGCAGTGTTGGACTTGTGCTAAGGAAAGGGCATTTGAGTTAGGACATAGATCCATGTCCAGTTGAGAAGTCAGAACACTCATTCTCAAACAACTTACATTACATGCCTCATACTTCTCTAAAACTTAAACACAATTTATCTCATGTCATGAATGATTTAAGGTATTTTAGAAATATGTATAGCAAATCTTGAGGCCTAAAAAATGTACTTGTTCATTAAGCACATAATTATCCTTTCCAATCACATCTACCTCCTGATCTCTTCTTTCCTGAGCTTTCCTATTATTTGGGGGACAGAAAGACCCAACATCTACTTAAAAGCAATTAATTTTTAAGAGAATAACAGAGAAAAAACTGTTTATTTTAACTCTACTGATTCTTTTCTTTTAGAATTTGAGTCTATAATCATGAATTATTTAGTCTGATCTTGGTTTATCATAAGTCCAGTGAGCTTAAATAAAGAGAAGCTTCCATTTATCCCATTTGGTTTAGGAACGTGGTCTATCAAATGAACCAGATATTGTAAATATAAGAGGTATAGAAATTAGATATCTAGAAATGAATTAAAAATAGAGATCCAAGACTGAATAGTTTTGCATATATAACCAGTCTCAGAATCAATTTAGTTTACTACATATGATACTGCCATTTCCCCAAAGAGTATTTTTCTTTGGAGATTGGGATGGTAAACTGGGATATCATGACCTAGACCTATGATTTTATCCCTGTGAGGAACTCATAGTATGGAAATTCCATTCTCCAAAGCAGATAGGTAGATAAATTATATAATGGAAGGTCCTAGAAACACCACGAAGTCAGGGATCATTCTACTTTATGCAGTGCTCTGCACATTGGTATTTAGGGATCAGTTGAATTGATTTGAAATTTAGCACCAACTAGGTTCAAATATAATGTAGCTGGGCTCCTTTGAACAATTATTGTTTCTTACACATATACTCGAACTCTAATCTCCATGCTTGAAAATTATTTCCTCCTTACCTCCAAGTCATAGAAGTAGAATCTTCTACTTCAGAATTCAGCTCAAGCAACATCTACTACATTAAGCCTTCTCTTATCCCCTAGCTGCTAGGGTCTGTCCCTAAATTACTTTGTCTTTAGTCTATATGTACTTACATAGGTATATATTGTGTCTCCTGATGAAATGTAAATTCTTTGAAGTCAGTGATGATTTTGTCATTGGCTCTGTATGCCCAGCTAATTGTTCAGTGCCTGGCACATTGTAGGTGTTTAATAAATGTTTGTTGATTGATTGATAAAGATGCTAGTGTTGATCTATGCATAGGTCTTCACCCACTGAATACTGAACCACCATGAGAGTTGAGAGAGGCTTTCACTGGGCACTAAAAGGGCCATTGTTTGAAGGAGGGAGGTTATTATCGGCTCTCTGTCCAATTTGTAAAAAGCCAGGCTAAGAATATGTGTACGTTAGTATTTCCACAGGATAACAGCAACACCTTTTGTCCAAGTATATTTAGGAACTTGATTCACATTTCTCTTTATGATAAATCACCAGTGGTCAGAATGCAATCCAAAATACCTTTTCTTAACTACAAATAATTCTACTACTTGGGTTCTATCTCCAATGCAGTCAACACTAATTGTATACCACAAGAGTGTATGACCTGTAAAATGGGATTTGAAAGGGCCAGGTAGAGGAGGAGTTTCAAGTCTCTGAAACATTATTCTCTAATTTACATATCTTCACCAAATTGAAAATAAGACCTTTGAAAATGAAATCAATTATAACATTGGGAAAACGATTTTCCAACTTGACATCTTTTAGGGTGCTAAGTTTCAGCCTAGAGAAAGTCTCACAAACAAGTTGTAAAACATCTAAAATAGGGTGCTGATAATGGAAAACTGAGGCTGTGATAAATAGTTCGTTGCCTGCTGCCGAATCTCACTGACCTGAAGGATTCAGTCAGCATCATAAAACACAAAAGGGAAGATTAAGCAGTTTACCAACACCGTAAAAATCTCAAGAATAAATTCAGTTTAATCAAAAATCCTATATTGTAAAAAGACTGTTGCTATCCCTGTGACCACAAACACATTTCATTAAAAAGCAGTGTCTATGAGCAGGAGTATCTACTTTGCCCATAATGCTGGCTGTGATTATGTTTATATGCTTTTAAAATTTACATGTACAGAGGAGAAAAAACTACCTAGCCCTGGATGGTGATGCAGGAGAATTTATTTTCACTAGAAAGTGAATGACCCATAACTCATGAGTGGCAGAGCTTAAAGTGAGTTATGGAGGTCATTCTCTCGTGTGAGGAAATGAATTGGATTATTCCTCTTCCCAATAGTACCCGTTTGGTTATTAGTACACCAGGTTCTTAATTATGAGCTGCTTTGAATTCATATGTGTATGTATATATGTGTATGTGTGGTGTGTGTGTGTGTGCTTTAAAAAAACACACACACAGATATGGGCACTATCTCTTAGAAGAACAAACTGCTACTTTGAGGTCTGGTCAAACAGAATGCAGATGGAAGGAAGCTTTGAGTATATCAAAGGGCACTAGCATTAAATGTAATTTTAAAATATGTGCCAAATTGATTACCCACACAGTAGATGGATTATATGATGTTGGTAGATAGATAATTAAGGATGATCACTTATTTGGTTTCCTATTCTTACAAATTGTTCCCTTTCTGAGTTACACTGAAAAATGTTATGCAAATATAAAAGTTAAAGATTATACCAAGCTAACAGGCAAAATAATGATATTCTGATGTATAATTTTAAGTCACCTCTTACTAGCTATTTGTTTTTGTATCACTATGAAAACTGATACATGGTATGCTATTATGCAATAATAATAAAAAAATTATTCTTATTGTTGACATTACTGAAACAGACAGAAAAGAACAAAATCTCAAGACCTATTTTTGTTTTTATCTTAGGCTACTTTTATGAAAAAATTAGGATTCTCATTGTTGACTTAAACAATATTTTACATGAAAACTAAAGTGCTTCTGAAAAATTTTCCTTGAACTCTTTCAGCTCCAATTTTATTTCTTGTGGAGAATACCTTGAGGAAGAAAATTTTTACAATAAAAATCAAAGACTTCCCTGAAAAATGTAGACATCTGACAATTATTATGAGCATTATCTTCAGGTTTGTGAATGGGCTGGATTTTTCTTCCTAAATGTCCTTTCTGTTCCCTTGTTTGAATTATCAATAAACCTTGTGGCTTATCTCTGAAAATAACCTTGTTGACAACACAAATATGGACTTAAACATGTTCTATCCACATATGAGATTTAGGAAACCCACCGTAAATGTCAGGGGGTGTCCATGTGTTTGCTGTGATACCCGCTTATTATTAGTGCTGAACGGCAATCCCCCATTGGAGCCGCTTTGGCAGCCCTGATATAAATTTTAATGTGATCGTGAGTTCTTCTCTTTTCATATCCAGTGAATTTTGCAAGATCATAATATTCTATATGAACCCTATCTGAACTTTCCCGTGATACAGAGAAAGAACAAGATTTCTAGTGGTGATAGATGTTCATCATTTTACGGCTTTGTGCTGGACACTGGGCACCACGGTTCCCTGAGTAATATTACCCGAAACGAAGTCCGCTCATTCAATTAACCTTTATTGAGCAGTTATAGGGTGCAAGGCATGGCATGAGACACTAATGAGCATATTCCTAGGATAGTCTTCTGAGGATAGAATACTGATTCTTAAGGCATGCTTCCTTTGGGGAAACTGTCAGGTTCTGTATATCAGTGACAACCCACTGAATATTTAGCTGCTCTTCATACTATCTTTTATTAAATTACAGGGAACAAACAATATAATCATTTTCAATTTCTTCTGAAAACTAAGAAAAACTAAAAAGCCCTTGGACTTGTCTTTTTTTTTTTCAATGTGAAAACTCATACTCTATTACTTTTCTCTATGGAACTTAAAGCACTTAGCAAATCTGAATCCCCAAACTGTCCATTTAAAAGCAAAAGAGAGATATTATTAACCTCTGCCTTATAGATCTGAAAATTCAGACAGAGAAGGATGGAGTGACTTATTTAGTCATTACCTGGGTCATTGGCAGGCCAGATTACTACCATTTTACAACAAATTGTTTATCCTATAATGGAGCTTTTATTTCCAGGGGAATGTATATTGCTTCTGTTATCTGCATAAAGTTCATGGGTCTAGGGCATCAGCTTGAGTACTTTGGAGAACACAATTCTGATTCAGCAATAATGTTTACTGTCTCTGTGTTCTGAATAACCCCAGAGAGCATAGGTAAGGAAGTAAATCCCTTATGTCGACTTTGCCTGTGTTGCAGAATCCACTACACAAATATACTAAAGCAAACAAGCAAGTGGAACCTTCTATAAGCTTTGCCTGTATAGCAGAGTCAACTGCAAAAATACTAATGCAAATACACTAAAACCATCACCTTTATACATTTTCTCATTCCCAGAAACAATGGGATTTCAATAGAAAAAAAATACCACATTAAAAAGGCCAGACAATTCATGCCAACAGCAGCAAATGAGTATGTGAAAATGTATCCACTTCTGCCATAAAATGGATCTACTCTTGATAAGAAGGGTTGATTTTTAGGCAGACTGGCTTTGATGGCTTCCCTTTTAAAAATAAATCTTCTCTCCTTCCTTCCCCACCCCCAGTCTAACTATTCCTCTTTATCATCCGCCCTAGATGAAGGGAAGGTTTAATGTCTCCCCTTTCTAGGCAGCTAGAAGAGAACTTTAGCCTTGGAGTGCCACCTAGAGGAAAATGCAGTTCACAAAGCCTCAGTACCCAGCTCAGAGGGTTGTCACATGCTTCTATTGTGACATTTTTCAGGCAGCTGGAGAATTCCATCATAATACTTAGGAAGGACAGATGGGGACAATCCAGGAGAAGGAAAATGGGAATGTTATTTCACAGTGTTAGAAAAGTCACTAACTATGCTATAGGAGTGCTCTGGGTAAAGAATTCTGCATTAGGGCCTCTATTTCAGAAATAAAGTCATCAGTGTGAGTTCAATTATTTTTTTTAGGAAATTATTTTATTTGAATTCAATTTTTTATTATTTCTCCAATTCAAGTTACCTCTGCTAGTTCAATCTGAAGCATAGGGATAGCATGGACCACTGCATCTCTGCTCCTGGCCCACTCACCTTTCCAGTACCCACATTGGCAAGTCACACAATTGCTGTCTAGTCAGAAGCTTCTTGCTCATTGGAGGTAAATTTGCTGCAGAGCATGCGGCAAAGTGATGTGTATGTGTGTGTGTGTGTGTGTGTGTGTGTGTGTGTGTGTCCTCCATCCTGACAATGCCCTGTAAGCTCTATACATACCCAGTCAATATTGCCTGGGACAGGACTATTGACTTGCACATCAAATTCATTCTGGACCCCTTCAGATTCGAAGAAGAGATGTCCTGGGCTATTTTTAGCTTAGAAAAGTGTTGGGAGAAAACATTGATTTATTAATGAATCTCTCCCTTCTCTATCTCTAAAACAACGTAGGCCAGGGGAAGGGGGCTTTAGGTCAGGGTTCCTCTGCAAACCCTGTACAGAGCTGTAGTGGAGTGGGGACTGGTGACAGACCTTGAGAAGCGCTTCCTGTCAATAGCACCTAGCCCAAAACTACTTAAATAACAATGTCACTAAAATATTTTAAAAATTTAATAGAGTTACCAGCATGGGTATAAGCATGAAAGTGTGTGTGTGTGTGTGTGTGTGTGTGTGTGTGTGTGTGTGTGTATGTGTGTGTGTGTGTGCGTGTGTGTGAGATCAAGAAAAAACAATTACAGATTCTCTGAGTCGGCAGGGACCCTCCCTCTCTTTCCCTCCCACCCTTTGTATATGTGTGCACCTGACTGCATGGGTCACAGATGAACAATCATACAGTAAAGAACAGTACAAATATTTCATGTGTAAGAAACCGTGACCATTCTAGAGCTGGTTCTTTAATTGAAATATATTCAAAGATTATAACATGATGTTATATGAGTTTTTTTGTCTTTTTTTTTTCCATCTTAATATAGTGAACCTGTGAAGAATTAAGATCCTGCCTCTGGGTAAACTAGTATGAAAACCTCCTTCAACAGGTCAAGGGCATTTAATGGATTTACATTAGGGATGGCGAATGTGAAATCTTCTGATAGAATGAGAACTATTTTGTTTTTTTAATCCCTCCCCTTATTTCTTGAAGAGTACCAACTTTTATTTTCTCCCCAAAAGATTTAAACTTGATGAAGCAATGATTATTTTTCATTTTGTCCCAGTGTGCCTAGAACAGTACTTTGCACATAGGAGTCACTCCATTGTATTGAATTGTAAAAGTATGATAATACTGGAAAATAATTTATTTTTTATTTTTCTAAAAAAATCTTTCCTTTTTTTCTAAGAAGGTCATATGATTTTCTAGAAAGTTCTATATTAATTGCTTCTATCATTGATATTATTGATATATTATTGTCTTTTCTTTCTCTATCAGTGGGCAAAGTCTTTGATTCCCATAGACTCTGATGATTCTATAAGACCATTGAGATCTCCAAAATAAAAATAATTTGTTGAATACATGTTTTTACATCTTAAGTGCTGAGAAGCATTACAAAAAGTATAACATAGTATCTGATCACTTACACAGATATACAATTCTTCCTGATATTAATAAGTTATAATTTTAAAAGTAAAGTACAAAACATAGACCTCTATTCATTCTACTAACTCTGCTACTTTAGTAAATTAAATCTTAATGCTCAAAGCTTCTTTCTTTTCAACAAAAGATGCCACATTGTTTGCAGGCATTTTGAATTTGGAGTCCATGAACTTATTTTTAAAATATGCTAGTCATATTTAAATTTAATTGGTTTTCTTTAAGCCTAACTATTTTATTGATGTAAAATATTATCCTGAGAAGGGATCCATTAGCTTTGCCAAACTGCCAAAGTTTAAGAAACTCCGACTTAGTTTAAGTCTTCATGTACACTGTACAGGAAATGCCTAAATGCTGGGAGAGATCCAATTTGTTGATCTAATTTGCTTCCATGAACCTCAAAGAATTTGGATTCAACATTATTTGTTGTCTTCAAGAAACTTTCAGATTTTTATCTTAGTAAGCTGAATTGACATTCTTTTACTCATGTGATTCCTCCATATGTGTCAGTAAGTAACAACTTACTAACAAATACTAACTTATTAGTAACTAACAAGAACAGTTAGGTGGCACACTGGTTAGAATGCTCAAGAAGATTCCTCTTTCTGGGATAAAATATAGCCTCAGATACTTACTAGCTGTGTGACTCTGGGCAAGTCATTACACCATGATTGCCTCCGTTTTCTTATCTGTAAAATGAGCTGGAGAAGGAAATAGTACATATTTGCCAAGTATCTTTGCCAAGAAAACTCCAAAATGGGGTCACAATGAGGCAGACAAGACTGACTTGACTGAATAACAAGAAAAGTAGCATTTATTAGTTTATTACCATGAGTCAGACTCTGTGCAAAGTGTCAAAAAGCTAATCCTTTGCTTATCTGCACTCAAGACAAAATAGTACCTACATTCATATTCCCCAAATTTTACTTTCATAAATGTGCAATCTGGATATTAAACTATATGGATAGAATTTTTTATTTCTTTACCAGATTAAGAATGATCATTCTTAGGAACTCTTTCTTTCAAAGTATCAAAAGGTCTTCCACAAAATGCCAGTAGGCCAAAGAGAAGTCAATTTGTTTCAACTAATGTTTTATTTCTTAGTATTTTTCTTAAAGTGGGATTGGCCAAAATAAGCATTTGGGTTTTTCCTTTCCAGCAAATGGATTCTATTAGAAGATTTTATTTCTGTCATTGTAGTAAAACATTTACTTCCAAATATACAAACTCCAACTGTTACCATTGACCAGATGTCCATTTGCATTTAAGTTTGGACTTCTTCCCTTCCCCCTCCCAAAAAAAACCCCAACCCAAGTAGCACAAATTTTCATGATGGTAGACTCATAGAGTATTCTATAGCAGTAGACCCAAAAGCTGACCCCACCTGACTTCCATTTAACTACCAAGAATACGGACTGCTCCTTTTCCCACTTAATGTGACCTTTTAAAATGAGTTCAATGGAATTTCTCTGTATTAATAATGTGCTCTACAGTAAATATTGTAGCCTTTTTAGTACAACTGTCGGATCCTTGGCAGGTTATTTCACTGTTCTATTACCCGTCTTCATGTCTGAGTTAGACATGAGACAGAGACAGATGAAAAGAGTAAATTGAAAATTTGTGTTACAGGATGGAATTTTCCAAAAAGCTTTTAAAAAACAAGTATTCTAAGAATGAAAACTAGTTATTTTGTCCTTTTCAATGTATCAGTAATCTCATGGTTGTTATGATTTGGGAAATTTGGCCAAAATATGTGCCACTAGAACTATGTATTCCATGCCCTAGAGAATGTGAATTTTGATAAAGAGAAATATATATATATATATATATATATATGTACATATATATATATATATATCATAGTAAGTGTTAAAGAACAGGAAAATGAAAAGTAAAGCATTGAGGTAAAAAAGACAAGTTCTTCCATAGTAGCAAAATACACTCACAGTTAGCATTGCAAACATCAGCTGGCACACATTGAAAGCATGTCTCCAATTGTGGTACAGTACCATTCGATAATTCTTTCTTACTGTCAAAAGCCACCTACATAGTGTCTGAAATGAGAAGGCAGAGATTTGCATCAGATCAATGGCCCATGGCCCTATTGGCTCAAATGAGAAGTGGAGGAGGGATGGGGGGGGAAGTTTACTAAGGAAAGGAGTGACTTACCTCATAGTCAATTTTAAATTTCTGCACCATCCCCAGCTCCATGAACATCCGCAGAGCAGCAGTGATCATGGCATCAACGTCAAGGGAAAAGTCATCAAAATGTATGTCATCAATGGCAAGCTCTGAGACCAGAGGGATGTTGGCTGCCTGGAAAAGAAAGAGACATAAGTCAATGCAAGTTTCACAGACATCCCAAGCTCAGTGTCTTGCTCTCATCCAGGGCTTATCAGAAGTGTCACATAAATCAAGCCTGACCTGCACTTATACCCTGATACAGCTAAACTCTAAGCAGTAAATGTCTTTTGTTTTTGAACTGCAAATGCCCCAAGCAAGCAAATGAAAAGGAGAGAGGGAGGGAGAGAGGAAGAGAGAAAAAGGGAAGGAAGGAAAAAAAGGAAAGAGAGAGAGAGAGAGAGAGAGAGAGAGAGAGAGAGAGAGAGAGAGA
>JAJPUD010003493.1:179917-191974 GCA_023553655.1 Myrmecobius fasciatus
AGAGAGAGAGAGAGAGAGAGAGAGAGAGAGAGAGAGAGAGAGAGAGAGAGAGAGAGAAAGGAAAGGAAGGAAAAAAGGAAAGACAGAGAGAGAGGGGAAGAACTAATCTGAAGATAAAATATACTCACTAGAGCTTGTATGCAGAATTTAGAATACTGAGCTGTCTAGTTTACAGCAACTGCAGTAATACAATATATTCTCATGCAGATTACAGTACTCTAAATGCAAGAAACATCTGGACAGCCAGCAGCTGTGAATTTTAATTGCTACTATTTAGAAAATCTAGATGAAAATATACCATTTTGCAGTATCCCTTATATCCTTTAGGTAGAGAGGTGTTCTTTATTATATGTTTACTGTACACTCAATGAATAAAAAGGGTCATATGTATCTCTAGCACTGAGTATGCTTCTTAAATGGAAATGTTTGGAGAATCAATGTATGTTTTTATATTTCTTTCTTTCATATTGAGAACAAATAACAATACAGTTCTGCTTTATCTTATATGAACATAATATCATAGTTATATATTCATGTATTATATATATATATATATACATATAAACACATATACAATCTCAGTTGATTTGATTTTCATAACAACCCTGAGAGGTAGATTCTATTATTATCTGTACTTTATAGATGAGGAAACTGAAGGTAAGAAATATCGCCCTAGGTCATACAACTATTAAATATATGAGCCAGGATTGAATTGTAGGTCTCCTGACTCCAAGTCAAGATTTTATCCATTTAGTTGCTCATATGTAGTGCTATCAAAATATCCATATTAAACAATGGTAAACCAGTTGGCCCATAAAACCTGTTTGATATTTAAAGGAAAAAAAAGAACTTTTAGGAAATCTCTTCATATTGGGTTCCCTTTGGTATAATTCCATGCATCTTGATGTGCTACTAAGTCAGCTACTCCTTTCAAGCTGTAAACAGTGGAAGCTTTTTTTGTAAATGCAATCTTTCTTTGGTGGTAGTGCTGGGGAGGAGTTATCCCTGAGTAAGCCTTGCTTAGTCACAGAGAAAAATTACACAGGAAATAATTTATACTCTGGGCGTAAACAGTCTGAGCAATTCAATCCATTTCTGGTCACTGAGGATCTTGGGATACATTTATATAAGCAAGTCATTCAGAACAAGATAGATGATAGTCATGAGGCACTTTAATCATATCATACCAAGGTTATTGTGTCCATTTCTAGATACCACATTGTAGAAAGGAAGTTAATGACATTAGTAAGCTGGAGGGTGTCCTGAAGAGAACTACCAAGATGATAAAGAACTAGAAACCATGCCTGAAGAAACCATTTTGATATAAGGCTAAATTAGGTGGTTTCTAAACTGTCTTCCAAATATGAGATTCTATAATTTCTATTTCCCTCACAGAGAGGAAAGAATTTGAAAGTAGTGTCGTTGAAGTGGAGGGAAGAGAGAATATTAAGGAGTGGTCACAAATGTACCATGCTTCAAGAAAGGTCAAACCGGATGAATATTGAGAAAAAAGGCATTGGGAAGTAGTCATGAATAATCTTGGAGAGAAGCAGTTAGTATGAACTTTTAAAGGAGGGAAGGTTGTGGAGTGATCTTGGCAGCAATAGGAGCTGGAAATAGTGGTGTACAGTACTTTCTTGGCTAAGTAAGATCCTTATTGTTTCTTCTACCTTCTACCTTTATGTCCCTAAGGACATCTTCTTGGCATTCCTCTCTCTTTATCTGACTCCTTACAATTCAAATATAATTTTCTCTTCAAGTCTTTAAAATTTTATTTATTTTATTTTATTTTTAATTTGTGGAATAAAACAAGCATTTCCTTAACATAGCATAATAATAAAGAAGATGATTGCACATGAAACTGCAGTTCTATTATATACAATTTTCTATTCCTTTTAAATATATAATAAAGTTATCATTTTAATTTCTTTTTTCTTTTTTCTCCCTTCACATGGTTACCATTAGACACAAATATATATATATGTTTATTTATATATATGTATATATACAAACATACATACAAAAATATATGCATATATATAATCATTCTATACTTCTATTTATCAGTTTTTGCTTGGGATATGGATAGCATCTTTCTTCATATGTCATTTGTAGTTAAGTTCGTTATTTAACTAGTCCTTAGCTCAGGTCTTATCTCTTGCATTTATTATTTTCTGATCACCTCACCCCTCCAATCTTGAAGTAATTGCTCATGACATGTTAACCCATCATTTGTACAAATCTAACTTGTATTATAGTTATTTTCAATCTGTAGCTCCCACACTAAATTGTAAACTCCTTGAGAAGAAGACTAATCATTTTAGTTTATATGCATAGCAGAAATGTATATAATACTTAAATATTTGTGGAATAATAATTCAACATATGTGCCATTGTTTGTTAAAATGTGAACCTTAACTAGTATCCTTAGAAGGGAAGAACAATGAACAATTTAAAAAAATCTGGTTACATTTATTTTATTCTCAAGGCCTACCTAGAAAATGTCAATCCATCAAAAGTATTGACATATAATCCTGATTATTCCTGAGTCTAGCATGATATAGTGAGGAACAGTATAATGCAATGGAAATAAGATGAGATTTGAAGCCACAAGAGATATTAAGTTCAAATCTCCAATCTAACATTTCAGACTGTGTGATTATTAGACATGTTGCTTATCTATTGCTTTTGCAGTGAAATTTAAAGGCTATCAGCAGGGCAACTATGTGACAAAGTGGATAGAGCATTGGATTTGGAGTCAGGAAAATTTGAGTTTAAATTTGGCCTCAGACACTAGCTATGTGACACTGGACAAGGCACTTAACTTCTGTTTGTTTCCCCAATTAGCACAGTGCTTGGCATATAATGGGTGTTATATAAATGTTTATTCCTTTCCCCTTAGTATGTTGATAAATGTTTAAAAGGTGCCTCTCTGACAATGCAATACCTACTTTCAAGTTTAATATCATTATTAACATGTTCTCTATCACTTTTTAAAGTCTGTACAACTAAGGAAACATTAAATCAAGTCAATATGTAGTGTTAGCAAATTTCTGAAAATTTAACAATTGGTTTTCAGGGAGCCCTCCAGTATACTCCTAGACATAATGCATGCAAAATGTTTTGAGACCATTTAAGGGCTATTGTTAATGTTAATTGATAAAATTTGCCAAAATTAAAATAAAGCTGGAAATCTTTTGAAGAAGTTCCTAAAAACACAATGAATCCAATTCAACACAGATTCATTAAGCATTTACTAGATGCAAGGCACTGTGCTAAACACTGAAGATACAAATACAAAAATTTAGACCAGTTTATGCTCTCAAGAAGATTATAGTCTTTTGTGGAGAAACAACAATAAATATGTGCATTTTAATTTGAAAAGGGAAAGAACATTACCAACTAGAAGAATTGGGAATGACTTCCTTTAGTAGGGGGGCATGGGAACAGAACATTGAGGAAAGCTAGGGATCCTAAGAGCTGGGGTTGAAGAAGGAGCTAATTCCAGGCAGGGAGATTGATTATTCAGTCATTGGGGGTAGGAAATAGATTGTTGAGTTTGGGAAACAGTTAATATGTAAAAAGGAGAAAATTTGGTATAAACTTAGAAAGAAAGGTAGGCTGAAGTCTAATTGTAAAGGGCTTTAAATGTCAGGCTGAGGTGTTTTTATTTTAACATCAAGATAACAGGGAGCCACTAAAGATTCTTGAGCAAAGGAGTGACTTGATTAGGCTTGTGCTTTGGGAAAATTATTTTGTTGGGTGTGTGGAGTATAGTTTGGAAGTAGAGAGTAACAGGAAACCAGAAATTCAAGTAGAAAACTATTGCACGGGTCTAAGTGAAATAATAAATTGAAAAGGTTTAAATTGCTGATGTTGACTAAGCTACATCTTCACTCTAGCCCTCTTTATCCAGTGTATATTCATAGTTTTAATGCAATGATGATGAGAATACATGCATTATATTTGCCCAAGTTGGACTTGTCCTGTAGAATATTCACAGGGCTTTCAATGTTGCCATTATAAACCCTCCACATTTCAAAAGCACTAAATTCTCTTAATTATCTTAAAAATTAAAGAATATAGGCATTTTTTCATTATGGAAAGGAAATAAGAACATTAGGTTGAAAAATGTGAGATGACCTCTGGTTCACCAAGACCCATCCTTATTGATCTTTCCTTTTTTTTTTAATAGGTTGATTGATCCAAGTTTAAATCACTCTAGTCTATATTTCACTCTAGGTACCACTGCAATTCCCTGTTGGTTCTTATAGGTGCCAAAAAAAACCTTGGTTGGTCCAGTAATGACAAATTATTTTCAGGTTTGCTTTTTTTTTAGGTTAAGAGAGAGTTTTCTTTCATACATACTACAACTTTTGCAAGGGTTTGAGATAAATTTCATCTAAGAATGTGAATTAAAGATGGTGCATGTCCTAGAGAAGTAAGATGATAAAGAATATGTTTAGGATGTTCTTCTGGGGACTTGGAAACAAAGGCGTTATAGAACAGACTTACTGTTGCCAAGTACACTATTATAATAGAGATAAGTGCTTTCCATCTCTCCTGACAAACAGAGAAGGGGTAACACTTTCCAAATCTATAATTACTTGAGCTATAGGATATTAACAAAACAAATCAAAGTCAATTTCTCCTAGTATCATTCTTATACTTTTAAATATTTATAAGAAGCTACATCCTTAAATCAAAGAGGAGTGCCACAATCCAAAATAACTACTGAATTAATAGCCAGGAAATAACATTTGGATAAAAGAACCATTTACTTTACTGCAGCAATAAAGGAAAACACAGAATTATGAGTCCTGGAGCTAATTTGAATAATGTTCAAAAAGTGGGACTCCAGATAGAGTCAGTAGTTAGCTGGGAGCACCTCATGTCTGGACTTCTCTGCTTCTTTGTTTGAATAGTAACTGTTAAGTGCTTATCAAAGAGACTCATAAAACTGCCTCCTTTTAAATGGAAAAGGTAGCTTTATAAGAGACTATAAAGAATGTTAAAATACTATCAGTGATTATTTGATATGTGAATATTACCATTCATATAGCTGAGGAAATGGGATGAAACAACAGCTTGTATAGCAAAAGCATCAGAGAAATTAAAAGTGAAAATTGATTGTTTGTACCCCCAGCCCATTCACCTGGCTTATTGTTTGGTAAGCTAGAAGCTGATATAGCTGTTGGGAATTCTTTGAGAAGATGGCTTTCAATAGAAGCCTCTACTCTTTCTCTCCTCTGATTTTCTTCTTAACCCCTTATGAACTGGCTCCCAACCTCATCTTTCCACCAGAACTGCTCTTTCCAAAGTTGTCAATGTGAGGCAGTTAGATGTTCCAGTGAATAGAGTACCAGCCCTGAAGTCAGAAGGACCTGAGTTCAAATCCAGCCTCAGACACTTAACCCTATCTATGTGACCCTGGTCAAGCAGCTCAACCCCAATTGCCTCACTAAAAACAAAAGAAAACCCCCAAACCCAAAGTTATCAGTAATTTTGTAATTGCTGAATCCATCAGCCTTTTCTTAATCCTCATTTTTCTTGACTTCTCTGTAGCCTTTGACACTGTGGATCACCTCTCTTCTCTCTAGGTTTTTGGGACAAAGCTTTCTCCTGATTCTCCTCATACCTCTCTGGCAGCTCTTTCTCTATGTACTTTGCTAGATTGTCTTTCAAACCATACACTCTAACTTTAGGTGTTCTCCAACACCTTGTCCTGGGCTCTCTTCTCTTCTCTCTTTGTACAACTTCACTTTGTGATTTTTTTCAGTTCCCAGGGAATTGATATTTATATGCCATTTATATGCTGACAGTTCTCAATTCTACCTGTCCTGCTCTAACTTTCAGTTGCTCTCCAATCTTAAATCTCCAACTGCCTTTCAAACATCTCAAACTGGATTTTCAGTAGAAATCTTAAATTTCATAAGTACAAAACAAAAATCATTAATTTCCTCCTAAACCCTTCTCTCCCATGCTGCACCCCAACCCCACTCACTCTTAAAGGCAGCACCATTCTCCCAGGCTTCCAACACTGGGAGACAACCTAATTGTCTTCCCTATGTCCTCATACACACTCTCTCTCCATACCCAATCTGTAGCCAAGGTCTGTCCATTTCAACTTTGTGACATCTCTCATATATGTCCCCTTCTGATACTGCCACTACCCTAGTACAGGCCCTCATCACCTCATACTTGGGCTATCCAATAGCCTGTTAGTGGGTCTGCTTGTTTCAAGTCACTCCCTATTCTGATCCATCCTCTATTCACTTGTCACAGTGATTTTCCAAAACAACAAGTTTAACTCTATTATTCCCTTCTCCAACGCAATAAGCTCCATTGCTTCCTTATTGCCTCCAGGATCAAATATGTAATCTTTAGTTGGGCATTCATGCCCTTCATAAGTTAGTCACCCATACCATTCCAGTCTTCTTATACCTTGCTCCTCAAGATGTACTTTTTGACACTAGCCCTCTCATGTGCACTGGACAAAACACTCTATCTTTCAGCTCTGTGATTTTTTCCTGGCTATTTCTCATTCCTAGAATTTTCTAACTTTCCTCTCCACCTCCTGAATTCTCTAGATTGCTTCAAGTTTTTACTAAAATCCCATCTTCTATAGGAAGCCTTTCCTAACCCCTCTTCATTCTAGTTCCTTTCCTCTTTTAATTAGTTCCTATTTATCCTGTATATAGCTTGTTTGTACATATTTTTTTTTTGCTGATTGTCTTCCTGTTAGATTGTATGCTCCTTAAGGGCAGGGATACTGTTTTCACTTTTTGTTGTACTTAGCACAACACCAGCAACATAATAACTGCTTAATAAATGCTTCTTAACTGACTTACTTATTCGAAGATAAATATGAGCAGGCAATTAAGCAATATTGAGTAAGGAACAATGTACAACCTTAGGTACTGGGCCAAAAGGGCAGCTAGGGTTGCCTGGACCTGGAGTCAGGCCCTCATCCAAATCTGGATTCAGATACTTACTGGCTGTGTGACCTTGAACAAGTTCCTTAATCCTGTTTGCCTCAATTTCCCCATCTGTAAAATGAACTAGGGAAGGAAATGGCAAACTACTCCAGTATCTTTTCCAAGAAAATCCCAAATGGGGTCAAGAAGAATCAGACATGATTGGAATGAATGAACAACAGCAACAAAAACAAAATCACAGCTAAAGACTCCTGTGCCTACAGTTCAGATTAATCCTGGGGAAACTCATAAATCTATAGATCTATCTATGGACCTATTTTGAATCCAGAATTTAGGGAGTCTTATTTCAATTCCTTCTCCATTTTCAAACCACTTAATGTAGGCTCTCAAGCCAGACATGGCTCTGGAACAAATCCAGTTTCTGAGGATTCTTACAAATTTGGACCAACTTGCAACCACATCAGTATCTCTAACCACATGGCTGGCACAAGAATTAGAACATCTTTCAGGTCATTATATAATCCACTCAGTTTGGGTCATGATATATTGTAATGTCACTGGAATTAATTTGCAGATCATACATAGGAAATAGGTATCACAGTAGGCAATAGCAGATGATTGCATTTGGGAGCAGAAAATATCAGCAAGGTAAGCTTCCTCTTTCTATGGCAGTCCATGAAGACTTAACTGTATCCATAGGCCATGATGGAGAAATGACTAGTTTACCCTTCTTACCATACCACATACCAAACAACTACTTTAAATGAACACATTCTCAGTTTACAGATGAGAATTTTTAAGTTTCTATACTCTCCCCCACATTTTTTTAAATCAAGCTTCTTAATACCTATATTAGTTTTCAAAAATAAGTGGCCTCCTCAAACACTTCTTTAAGCTTCTAAGAGCTTTCTAGAAGAGATACAGTAGTAGTAGGCAATGGGGAAAAGTTAAAGTCTTTTTAGTCAATTCCAATGTTTTATGCATAGTACAGAAAACTAGCTCTACTCTTTCTTATCATTCTTACTGGTTGACCTTCTTGTGTCTTCTAGAGCTGATTCCATGATTAACTGACTGCAGCCTACTAGATGTTATCTAGGTTCTTTAGTCATAGAACCTGAATTCTAATCTCAGTCCTGATACTTTATTATCTGGGTGAATCTAAGCAGATGATTTAACCTTTCTCAGCCTCAGTTTCCTTATCTTTACAATGAGACAATTGAAGGTCCCTTCAAGACCCATGACCCTAGAGACTCAGTGCAATTAGAATTTGCCAATAAAGGCTCATTCCAGTTCAGCCTTATTCATCCATAATGGCTAAGGCAATGGGAACCATAGCTCATTTGGAGAAACACTAAGATGTCAAAATCCTTGACATCTCTCATGTCTAGGCATGAAGATGTGAGAATTGAATACAAAATTTGATGGTGATATTGTAGGAGAAAAGCAGTCTTCTTAACAGAAAAATGCTGTTCAGGGCCTCATACTTGTTGTACCCAACATGTTATCTAGGGCATTTCCAGACCAACTTTCCTATAAAGGCAGACATTGGTCCATTCATATGTTACTAGTCCATTTGAATGCCATATAATGTTTCTGGTTGGCCATGCACTCTTAGGGCTTCTTAAATTTTTCTACTCACAACCCCTTTTTGCCTGAGAAATTTTTATGTGTCTCTAGGTATACAGATATATGAAATAGGTATATAAATCAAACATTTACTGATAATAAGTCATAATTTCACAATCCCCACATTCAGTTATGAAGCCCCAGATGGGGTTGTGACCCACAGTTAAGAAGTTGGGCTCTGAGTAAGCCTTAAAAAGCTACATAAGCGAAATCTGTGTTCTAGGAAGTTGAAACTGCCAGCAGCTCAAGTTGCACTAGTGAATTTCTTTTTCCTTTTCAGTTTGGTTATTTCATTTGACCTCCAGTCTTACTGTACTGCTGGTAGGTGAGATTCTCCCTGCATTCTCAAGGAACT
The DNA here is from genome assembly GCA_023553655.1 of Myrmecobius fasciatus. Classification (NCBI taxonomy): domain Eukaryota; kingdom Metazoa; phylum Chordata; class Mammalia; order Dasyuromorphia; family Myrmecobiidae; genus Myrmecobius; species Myrmecobius fasciatus. The sequence goes on from JAJPUD010003493.1 coordinate 188,837, forward strand.
CAGGATGAGAAATTCCCCCCAAATATCTGGTAGTAGAAGGAGGAGAGTAACAGCCACCTTTGGAACTGGCTTCCTGGATAAATTGAGACAGAAATGCCTTCCTACTTTGCCTGGGAATTCAGCCTTTGGCTAAAATGAATAAAGAACAAGATAAATCTGCTATGAAATGCCCAAACCCAGAAATCCTGGAAGAATCCTGATGTTCCTGGAAGCAGTAAGATGAGGTATTATGAATCAAAGGTTTCTGTAGTTTTCCATTCTCGTTTCTAACACTAAACCTAGAGAAGATAGGAAACAATGGATTCCTTCCTTACCCATTAATCCTGAACAGGATGAATGGTTTACTCATCTCTACAAGGGTTTCTCAGGGACTATTTACCTTTCCATTTTAGATATTATGTATAAGCTAATGGAATCAGTTGACAAAACCATAGGGTTTTTAGCTCTCCTAGTATCAGCAACCTTAAGTCTTGGACCAGAAACCTTTGGCCTAAAAAGATAGCATCTATTTCTAGCACCCTCCTTTATCTATCATCCCCCAAGACTTTTTTTTATTCCTCAGTCATGAATCTTGTCCACATTTAATCTAGCTAACTAGAAGAGAAAATTTTTTTTAACATTTCTTCCATATCCCAAGAATATTCACTTCAAAGATTTAGGGCTTTCCTCCTCACTAGCATTCCATCTTATTCTCTTTCTTAGAAATCATGGGGATTCAGCCTCTTGAAATCTGCTTCATTCTAGTCATAAACTTGACTGAACTATGTGTATATATTTCCAATATAGGGTATAATGTAAAAAAAAATACAAACAATGACACTAGTCAACAAATACACCAACCACGACTCCCTTTCTGATTAATAATAGCCCATTTTCTTATTAATTCTCTAATGTCATTTTAAGACAACCAAAGGGTATGTCCTGATACTTCCTTATAAATAAATGCACATTCTCTATTATTGTCAATTAGTTCTGAGTCCCCACTTCAGTTTACAAATAAACTGAAGCATCCTCTTTATCCACAAGCTCTTATTCTGCTCTCTCTAAATCTCAAAACCTCTGGTCTCATACTGTTACTGCTTACTGCTTATACAATTTATTACAGTAGAAAATAATAAAATGAAGGCATAAATAGTTATTTACAATGTATTGGAGCAAATAAAGTTCATAGCCAAAGTCACCTCAGTACTCAAAAGTAGAAGAATGACACTGACTCTTCAGCTTGAGGAATATGGTTCTCTATGAGTGGTAATTAAAGTTGTTCAGGAATTCCCTTTATAATGTCTCTTCAAAATAAGAATTTTAAAAATGATCTCAATTTTTTTAGACTCTTTTCTTGACAGTTAACTCACTCAGACTACAGGAAAGAATTTCTCTCAGCTTTCTCTCTGTCTCATTCTTTCATTATGATCATTATTTCTTTCCAGATGACAACTATAATTGAAACACTTTCTAGATCCTATTCACTCTAAAAGATAAAATAATGGTATCCATAGTCTCTGAGGGACAGCTAGGTGGCACAATGGACAAGAGTACTGGGCCTAATGTCAGAAGACTCATCTTGAAACTTACTAGCCCAGACACTTATTAGCTACATGACAAGTCACTTAATCCTAATTGCCTCATTTTTCTCATCTGTAAAATGAGCTAGAGAAGGAAATAGTAAACCATTCCACTGCCTTTGCTAAGAAAACCCCAAATGGGGTAACAAAGAGTTGGATATAATTGAATTCTCTTAGGCTAAATGAAATTGTTGAAACTTGGTTTTCAGAGTACATCTACCTACTCCATTCCCCAAATAACCTCTACAATACATTTAGATTATCAACAGCAGCTAGTTTTAATTTAAAAGTAGCTTTTTCCATCAGTACCTCTATATATACACCCCAGATTAAAATCTAGTACTTAGTTGTATATGATCTTGTATTGACAAGCATTGTTCACAATGTAACTTTACAAGATAAATTAGCAGGGAATTAGGAATAGTAGGTCAAGAAGTATGGAATAATGGAGTTATGGAGTTTAGAGCTTGGGTTCAAGTGCTGGCTCTGCCACTTATTATCTATATGATCTAGTACATGTCTGTTGTCTTCTTTTGGTCTCAATTTCCTCATTTGTAAAATGAACAAATTAGACTGAATGACCTCTAAAGTCCCTTCTAGTTGTAAGTTTCTGATCCTATAATGCTACCTAAATCAAAAATGTGTTGCAATCTGTTTTGAAAGGAAGAGTTCCCACACCAGGAATTTCCTCTACTGAGGAAATTATAAATCATTTGGTGTTTGTGTGTTCATAGCACAATAATTTTGTAACTTATACAAATATTGTATTAATATTTGCAATTCAACAATTTAAATAATAATAATTATAAATTATTTAATTACAACATTAATATTTTATTAGGCACCTCTGTTGGTAACAATGAAAAGTAGATCATCCGTGGCTTTGGAAAGATTTAATCTACCATGATTCTTCTGATAGAGAAATAGTTTCTGTTTCAGTCCCATGGTAGCAGATGCAGATGAAGGTTTGACTCTTATGAGTAAATCATAGCAAGCCTATAATGCAATCTCATCATGTTTTATTCTGATTGGTTAGCTGCCCTATATATGTGACAAAGCAATTTGTTTATTCGGATTTGACTTATGAGTCACATCTTCTTGGTATGAAGACCTCACGTTTTCTCCTGGCTTTTGATTCCAGATCTTTCCTTTACACATATGTTTTTGGTTATTTAATTCATGCCTCCTTGTGAATGACCTCTACCTGATGTTATCCTGAATCCAAATGATCCTTCATGGATTTTGAGATTTAGATTGCTTAATGGACATAGGCTCTGTTCATTCCTGAATATTAAGAGGCCAAGAATTGAACCTAAGTCCTCTAAGTACAAATCCAGATATACTAAACTGTTTCATTCTTTTATGGAAAGTGAGCATCTGTATTTTCATCTTTGCATCCATATATAGAAAATAAATGTAACATATATAGAAAATAAATGCAATCATTTCTGACTCTTTGTGCCCCAGGTGGGATTTTCTTAACTAACTAGAATGGTCTGCCATTTCCTTCTTTAATTCAATTTATAGATGAGGAAACTGAGGCAAACAGGTTAAATGACTTGCTCAGGGTCACACA
>JAJPUD010003493.1:191984-210271 GCA_023553655.1 Myrmecobius fasciatus
ATGAGGTACGAAGAATCAAGTAAGAAATGACTGAATAGCAATAACAATTTTGATAGAAAGGCAGGAGCAGCAGGGACCATGAGGAAACTTCCATTTAGTTGAGTCAAAGCCTTTGTCTTCAACTCAGCATACATTAAACTGATAAATAAAAATAAACATATTAGTGGAGGTTCACTCCAGAAGCTACTTTAGGCACTATGGGGTTTTCTGTGGAGGAGATTGGATCGTACATAAATGTGAGATATTATTTTAGATCAAGATCATACCATTAATGAGTGGTGGAGCTATGACTAAGCTTAGGAATCCTGATACCCCATTTCACATTATTTCTATTGCATCATGATGTCTATGAATATTGTATAGCCCAAATGTACAGTACAAAAAAGATAAGTGTTTCACATCTCTCTGAATAATCCTTCAGAAGGAACTCTCATCTTCTTGGGTAAGAGTTTTGGGGAGGAGGAAGCAAAGGAGAATGACACTTCCTTCCACATATTTTTCCATGATCTCGCTAAGCAGCATGAGAAATAAGTATTTATATATTTTAGCTCATAGATCCAGTAAATATTTATATTGGTTTGTGCCATAAAACACACATACAGCATTGTTTAAAAAAAGATTTTCATTTTAAAGATTGAATAAAGCAATCACTTGTAGTGAAGAAATAATCTATCATCAAAGCAAAAGAGCCAACTCTGCTGGTCTCCTCAAAGAATTTTTTTTTTTTGCCTGAAATGTTCCTGGATTTATAGTTAGCCTGATGGAGGCAAAAAATATTTCTGAATACACATATATACACAGACTCACAAAACAATCACCATTTTTTTGTTTTTTTTTTTAATCTTCAATTTTAATAAGGAATTTAATTAACTTTTCTGGCTACATATTTGCCAGGTTTTCCTCAAATACTATTTGAAAATGTTGATGATCACCTATGTATATATGTATATATGTACATATATAAATGTTTATATATATGTGTGTATATATATTTATGTATATACCTCATTAAGTAGCTGGTTTCATAGACTTTGTAGGCAGGCGCATCTATGAATGGTCATATAAGAATTTTCTTATATATAAGATGAGACAGTTTAGATTAGATGATTTTTAATGTCCCTTTAAAATCTAATAATCTATAAATTTATTTTATGCTGACATACTGACATATTTATTATAAAAGCACAGAGAAACACTGAAGGTCATTCAAACCATTAGGATCTTGTTATTAGAGAATATAATTTGATATCTTAAAAATTGAAAGTTCAGGTTTCAATGGAGTCAATATAAGCCCTTGGAATCAGTCAGTCAGTTAACTAGCATTTATTAAAAGCTTTACCATGTGCTAGACACTATGCTAAATGATAGGAATTAAAATATCAGTGGAAAGATATCCATGCCCTCAAAGGGCTTACATTCTAATAAAGGAAGAATTTAAAACAACAACAACAACAAAAACAACAACAACAAAAAAAAAAAAACCTGAAAGAGGATGAGTGGGAGTTTGGGGTATAATAGACAAAAGCTGGAATGCTTCCTATAAAGAAATTAGAAATTCCTGGCCTAGATGCCTTCCTAAAATAGAGATCTGGCCAAATAAGGGATAATTAGAAAAAGAAATAGATTATTTTGATGATAGGAAACTGAAAAGCTTCTATACAAACATAACTATTACACCTAGGAGAAAGAGGGAAGTGTGGGAAAAAGAAAAAAAAATTCATATTAAATATATCTTTTAAGCTCTTGGTTTCCAAAATACATATACACAACACATATCTATATTTATCTATATGTATGTATGGATACTTAGACAAATAGACAAAGTATATATATAAAACCAAAAGTAATTTTTCATAGATTAGTGGTCAAAAATAGTCAAAGGAGGTGAACAAATAATTCTCAAGAGAATTGTAAACTATTAACAATGTGAAAGATTTCAAATTACTATTAACAACTATGTGAAAGAATATGTCAAAGAGAAATGCAAATTAAAACACTCCTAAAGTTTCATCTCATATTCTGCAAACTGTTAAAGATGACAAAATATGAGAACTGTCAATATTGGAGGAGTTGTGGGAAGATAGGCACTCGAAATATATAGTTGATGGAGCTGTGAATCAGTACAACCATTTTGACAAGCAATTTGGAATAATATAAGTAAAATGTCCATTCACTTTGATCTAAATATTTTATTACTTGACTTATACTCAAGTCATGGAGACTATCCATAAGGAAAAAATCTCAATATACATAAAAATATAGCAATATATTTTTTAAAATAGCAAAGAATTAGAAACAAAGTACATACCCATCAAATGAGGAGTGGCTAAATGAATTGTGCTACATGAATGCAATGGAATATTACTATGCTGTAAGAAATTATGAAGGTGAGAAATAATGAGAAGCATGGAATGATCTATAAGAGCTGATACAGAGTGAAGTAAGTAAAGTCAAGAAAGCAATAAAAAATGAATGTAAACAAAACATTCATTAAAAGTCCTATGTTGCAAAATTTTGGAGAACAAACAATTGAAAAAAGAGATGTGAGAAGATATTCTCATCTTACCTCTTTGAAGAGATGAGAGACTCAAAAGTGTTATATATAATTTTAGACTTTTTTGGATGAATTTATAAGTTATTCTGATTTTTCATTTTTGTGTTTGTTTTAAGAAATTCCACTTTTTATACAGGATAGTTCTATAGGAAAAGGAGGGAAGGGATACTGGAGGAAATTATAGTGATATTTAAAAAAATATACCAGTAAAAACTCATTTAAAAAAAATCAAAGTTCTAAGAAGAGCCATTAGTGGAGTAAGGTTTTAGTGTGAAGAGTTAGATATTGGTAGAGCATATTTAGAGTGTAGTCTGGAAAGGAAATCTATTCATGCAGTTTTTTTTTGTGAAATGTACTTTGCTAATATTGTTTTTTTAAAATATCATTATCAACTATCATATGGTCAAATGAAATGATATTTGTGGTGCTTAGCATAGTGCCTAATTATATATATATATATATATGTATACATATATATACTTTTTGTGTGTATGTCAATTATGAAAATACCTGTAATATCTATGTTCTAGGATTGGTATGAAATTAAATGACATAAAGAATATAATGCACTTTACAAAGAACTTTGAAGAGTTAAATGAGTGTTGGTTAATAATAATAATCAGTTTCAACCAACACAGCACTATCAAATAATTTGTTTTCAAATAGAAAAGCAGAAGTTTCACACAATTTATTAAGTTTATCAATCAGTCAAAAGTATTTATTAAGTACTAGGTGTCAGTCTTGGGGAACCATAGCAGTGACTTTTTCTCCAGAGGAGATGTTGTCATGGATACCAAGATCCATGTTTTGGTGAAGTACAATTTTCTATTTCACAGTCCTAATGGTTAGTTCCATAAGTAATTGCAGAAACCACTCCAAGAAAATTCTTTTTTGGATATAGTTACAGAAAGTTATTCTCTATGAATTCTTTTAATGAAGGAAAGAAGCCAGGCTCTATTAGAATATGCCTACAAAATAGAGTTTTCTAACTGAGATATGATGGAGCTAAAATGTATTTTTTTTATTGCTGATGTTCACCCCTACAAAATATCTTTTCAATCTTGATGGTGCAAATACTTGAATCTAGAATTAGTGTTTAAAAGGAGATCAAACAAGATTCCATTATAATTTTTGCCATGTTTGTGGGTAAATCTGATTAGATCCCAAATATCCAGGTTTGAATTCACTCACTCCAGTGAATTTCATTAAAAATTAAGGTGTCAGTTATGTAAGAAAAATGTGCAATTTTTGTTGGTATTACATAGATGGGCATCATAATGATTTATTTTTATATCAATTGGTATACATCATGTTACATCATGATATAGTTACAGCTGTATAGTAAGTGCAGATTTTGAGCCTCCACATTACGTTTATTCTGTCATTAATTTAATATATAATATAAGGGCACCATAATATTTTTGTGGATAGAATTTCTTCTTTCAACCCAAGAATTCTGGTTGTAACATCATGGGTGCACTAGATCTTTCCCATTTCATCTATGAAAGGTCTATATTTGTTTGTTTATTGTTTTAATGATAAAGATACTCTGACTCATTTTTTTTTCAAACTAGGCTTAAATATACTTATTCTCTAAAGTGTCTTATTTCCATCTTATTCCTGCTCTTTTAAACCAATTCTGTCCTCTTGAAAATACAATCCATTCACTCACTCAGTATAATCCCATCCAGCAATTCTGTGCTATTTTTATTATTGGAAAGAAATAGATTTGCTGCTTGGGAATCCAAGATACAGTGAAAAAAACATGATTCATCAAGTTCAAGGTAAACACCTCAAAGATAAGGATCTTAAGGATTGTAAACTTGTCAAATATAAAACTAGGCTGCCCACTCTGCCAGAGAAAGCAATCGTCTTGTAGAAAGGTATCTGGGGAGTCATCCTTCTACCTAACATCTTGCTCTGTCGTGCCTCCTCTCACCATACCTATATTTTGTATCCTACTTATATTTGGGGAGAGGGGGATGTTCGCAAGTTACTCTATAGCCACATTGCTGAATGAAGCATGGGGAAAATATTCCATCTTATTGGAGAAATGTTGAAAGATATATGGGATCAGTGAGCTAGTGCCTTTTCTCTATATGTACCTTATTTGAGAGTAAGAAGCAGAATTTAGGAAGGTGAGGAGGAAAGGTAGACTATTTTAGGAATTTCAGGACAAAGAGAAAAGAGAACAGGGTAGGGAATATAGATGCTTTCTCTTTCCCCTCCCCCCAAAAAGAATAATGCCTTTATCAATTAATTGAAAATATTTCTTCTTAGCATGGAGTTGGGCAGGATCCAGGAAAAAGAAGGTCTGAGGCCCAATCTCAGAGTGACAATTGATTTGCCTTTCTGAAAATATCATTGTTTTTTTTCCCCTCGACCAGATTTCCCAGCCTGCATTTGTTTTACCACAACCTTCATGCTTCTCTCTAAACTACACAGTGATTTAAGGGCCTAAGTGGTAAGTTTAGGTCTGTGAGGTACAGATTCCCTCTGTCTTTCTTTGTTTTTCTTTTAACCCAGAACACAAAGAAGTGTTGATTTCCTTCTTTAGAGGCGAAGTTTTAATTGTAGTTAATAGCACTTGTCTTATTTGTAGCTGTAACATTAAACTTTTTTTATTGATATCTTTTGGTTTTTTTTCCATCACCTTCATTTCTGAGTATATCCTCCCTGACCTCTACCCAGTGAGCCATCACTTGTAACAGAATAAAAAATAGAGAGGCGAAACAGTTTGGCACAATTACCTAACATATCAGCTGAGTTTGATATCATATACAGTGTTTCACACCAAGAATTCCCCATCTCTGTAAAGAGTAGAAGGAAATCATTTTCTCCTATTTCCTTTGGGGTGAGAACTGGTTATTATAATCTTAAAGCATTCAGCTTCCTTTTTTCTTATCATTTATATTATTGTAATTATCACACCGAATATTGCTTTTTTGTGGGCAAGTTGGCTACTATCTTTAGTAAAAGACAATAATAGTAGCAATAATTTCATGTTTGTATTTTGTTTCCTAGATTCTGCTTGTTCTATCTCGTATCTATTCATGGGTCTTACCATAATTCTCTGAATTTAGTTTAGTTATCATTTCTTCTAAAATAATAGTATTCTACTACATTCATGCATGTAAATTTGTATTGTCCCCAATCAATAGATATCTGCTTTGTTTCCAGCTCTTTGCTTTTATGAAAAATTACATATGAAACTTGAATATCTTTTCATCAGCAGATACATCTAAATGACCTGTGCCACAGCCACTAAACTCATCATCTTTCTCCCAAACTTGCTGCTTTTTCTTACTTGTATATTTTGGTAATGGCATTAATTTGTCTTTAAGGTATTGACCAGTGACTTTTTGAAGAGGAAGAGCAATTTGATGACTGGTTGAGGAGAGTAAGGAAGAAAAGAGAAAGGAAAAAAAAGTGTTAACTTTCCATTGGACCATTTGTATGTTTAAAAGATTAGCGCAGGCAAGAGTATAGAGCTAGGAGCAGCTACAGGTCTACAACTATGGAGTGATTTAGTCTATGTTAAACAGTCATGGAATAAAATCATGAAAGCCAAAGCTTGAAGTGTGGGAAATGTTGCTTGGTCTGCCAAATCATGAGGGCCTCATATATGAGGACCATGTATGATTTATATGGAAGAGGAGACTTAACCCTTGAAGGCAGAATCAGTTAAGATTTGCAAAGTATTTTGCATTTGATCTTTACAAAAATTCTAGGTGGTAGGTACTATTATAATCTTCACTTTACAGAGGAGGAAACTGGAGTAAATAGAGATTAAATGACTTCCTCAGTGTCACACAACTAGTAAGTGTCTGAGGCTAGAATTGAACTTAAGTTTTCCTGACTCTATGCAGCTGCCTCTAACAAAAGTATGAATCCTATTGAGTCTTTTTAGGAGAGTAGTCAGATCAGAGTCAAGGCAAGACATTTGTACCTTTCAAAAGAGTCCCAGAGCATGGAAACTTCTTTTTTTTAAATATATTAAAACTTTTTATTTGCAAAACATATGTATGGGTAATTCTACAACATTAACCCTTACACAGCTTTCGAGCATGGATACTTCTTAAGGAAAGGTGATGTAAAGTAAAGGAGGTTTAAAAGAAGCTATACAATAGAGAGAAGAATTTAGTGTATTATACCACATAGTAGGAAATTTTAAAACAAGTTGGCACTGTTTAAAAAATAGTTATCAATCAGAGGCACAGATTAGATATACAACTTAAAGAAGCAAATTTATACCCTACTATTTAGTAAATATGAAGACCCCACTTATTGGGAAAAGGACTCACTATTCAACAAAAGCTTCTGGGAAAATTGGGAGGCAATATAGAAAAAAATTAGATTTAGACTAACAATTCACATCTTATAGCATATCTTTATATGTTCCAAATGGATGCATGACCTTTATATAAAAGGTCACATCACAAACAAATTAGAGAAACATGAGAAAAATTACCTATGAATAGGAGAAAAGATCAGGACCAAATAAGGAATAGAGAGGCACAGGAGATAAAATAGATGTTTTTGATTATGTAAAATTTAAGAATTTTTGCACAAATAAATCCAATAAAGTTAAGATTAAAAGGGAAACAGTAAGTTGGAAGTGAAAGCTGTGCAGGAAGTTTCTGTGATATAATAGAGACTTTACATATTAGAGAACTAATGAGTTGTGGATGGTATCTTAATGTGATGTTTCTGGAGGGAGCCAAGAAGGGGGTAGAAGAAGGTAGAGAACTGTCAGAAAGTTTCATAATGAGGACTAAAAAAAGTGATTCTAATGGGCTGTGAATAGCAGCCCTGACCAACAAAATCCATTGCAGTGGAATAGAACTGAGGAAAAATCAAGACCCATTTGCAAAAGAAGAAAGTTGAGCAGAAGGAAGCTAAAAAGAGCAGTAAATGTTCTTAATTTAGTCCCAGGAAACTTGGAAAACCATGAACCATTAAAGATAAATATCCATATTCCTATTGTTCATGTATGTGTTTATATATATAATATATATGATATGTAATAATTTATCATGTATATTACATATGAAGACATTTATATATAAAACATACATATATATGCATGTATGTGTGTCTCCCTCTGTTATTAACAATAAAAATTCTTTAAATATCTAAAAGGGTGGTGTTCTACTGTTAGGGCACAGGAGAGGGGTGGAGTGGAGGAGACTTAATGGTCTTTTCCTTGAAGGAGAAATAAAGCTTGGGAACCTGAGAAGGAAACTATAGTGAGTACATAAAGAGAAATGATGACGGTTTTAAAACTGAGTGGGGGCACATGTGAGCCAAGATTTCAGCTTAATGGTGGCCAAAAAAATGGCTCTCGGGGCTTATGATGGAGAATGGGGAAATTTTCTTTAGATAAGATTTTACATTTCAAAACTGACTAGTTTCATTTTGGTTTTATCATGAGTATGATTGAATCATGGAACATAATTAATAAACATTTATTAAGTACCTCTTATGTGACAGGCACTTTGCTAAGTTCTGAAAATAAGAATACAAAAAGGACAGTTTTTGTTCTCAGGAAGTCTACAATCTAATACGGAAAGACAGCACACAAAAAGGACTGAAGGAGGGGGTCAGAAATGTGGGTGGAGGTGGGGATGGGGAGATGCTTGACACAGGAACATGGTCAAAAAGTCAAAGAAGCCCCCAAATAGTATAACTAGATAGAAAATGAGATGTCTGTTCTGAACTTCCTCCTTAAATGGAGGTTTTGTTGTTTATGGCCTTACCCTCCAATCAAAGGGCAGGTGACAGTGATAAGGTAGAATACGAAGGCTGATGAAGTCTTACGTATGATAAGGTCCTCCCAATTATGAACTTTCTGAAGCATGATGGAGAAATCAGAGACTACGAAATATTGTAGTCAAATGAGAAATGAGGAGAAAATATAGTAAACTTGGAAATTGCAGGTGACCAAAGGGATGCCTCATGGGCACAAGTAGGCTACAGCTTACACCAGTAAGGATTTACCAGGAGGGATTTACCCCTAAAATGTGGCCATCAAGTCTATTGGGCAGAGATGCATAAACCAAAAAAGAAGATGAGCTTGTTACAGAGTGAGAGCCCAAGTGTTGCACTGGTGTCCAGAGAACGTTTTAAAAGCAATATTTGGAAGAAGCCTTTCCTTTGTATTGGATAAAGGATTCATGGGAGGCTGTAGGTCATAAGTACATTGGATAAGAAGGCATAGAGGGGTTGCAGTCCACACTGTTGGAGGGAGTACCTATGGATCGATGGACATGATGAATGAACTATCACTAAGAGTTCCAGAATCATGTGGTTGGAATAGGAAGGGGGTTGTGATATTATCTACTTTACTCCTCTTAAGGTAAATATGGACAAACTGAGTTCCAGAGAGTCTGACTTGTCCAAGATCATTGAACTAGATGATGTCCAAGCAAAATCTAGAATCAAGATTTTTTTTAGTGGTTTTTCTTCCAAATCATATATATCCTCTCAGTTGTTTCTTGAACTCTGTTTCTCCTGGCTGATGGGCTAGCTCATTGACATTCAAGTCACTGAGAACTATCTTTTAGATTTGTCATATTCTAATTGGTAGAGGTCTCCAGCTTTTGTTTTGTTTATGAGGCTTTTCAGCTGCTATATTTAATTTAATTATTGTATTTATATTTTTGTACAAGTGCCAACAAGCCTTCAAGCAATGGAAACATTTTTAATAATTTAATAAATGAATAAATAAATTACACAGCTTGCTAAGAAGACTCTTTCAAAAATTCTGAATGTATACTCTGTAACACATCTCATAATGCTTTGTGGATATATTTAAGCCAGGGCACTTCTTCCTAATGGTTTTCATACTGACACAGGTGGCAATGAAGGACAACACTTTTCTAAGGTGTTCTAATCCAAAGGACTAATCAAGCTTACACCTTTATTCAGCATCCTATAAAAGATGCTTTTTGATGTTTTATTTTGGGGACAAATTTATTGTGGCAGCTTTTCCCCGATACTATCATTTTAAGATTGGACATTGATTTGGAAAAAAAAAAGACACTGCTCTCTTATTCTTATCAACTCTGGGGAAGGGATAGGTATCTCAGCCACAATATTATTATTATCATGAAGGAAGAGATGCTGCTTCTTTTCATTCTTTTCCTGTTGGTTAAGGTCTGCAAAGTGCCAAGCACTATACTGCCATTAGTTAAGTACTCCCAAAGGAAAGCACCCTGGCATTAGATAACAGAGAAGTTGGATTCATATCCCGCCTATGGCATTTACTACCCATGTGACTCTAGGATTCAGTATCCTCATCTGTAAAATGAGGGGACTGTCTAGTTGGTTCCAGAGGTCCCATATAACTGTCTATTATCCTATAATCTTTCTTGTGAGGAATATAAACTAGTTAGATACATAGTATGCACACATACAAACAGATAAATAAATTGTGTTATCTAGCTAGGAACTATGTATCTAACATAGATGTGTATATATGTGAATGTATATGTATATTTGTATTATGTATCTTTCTCTTTCTTTCTCTGAATGAATGAATACAACTAGACAGCAAGAGAAGTTTTTTTTGGATTTAGGAACACCTGAGTTCAAATTTGACTTCAGATACTATGTGTCTCTAGATAAATCATTTAATCTGTGTCTGTTTTCTCATATGTAAAATGGAGATAATAACCTGTCTCTCAGGGTTATTGTGAGAGTGAAATGAGATAAAGTATTTTGCAAACCTTAAAGCACTATATAAATGTCATTTTTATTGTTAAATTTTATTTATTATATTGTATTCTAATTTTATTAAATATTTTTATTCATAAATATGTATACATATATTCGATTTGCCAATATTTTAACATAATTAACATGTAGTGGATATCCTGCCATCTAGGGGAGGGGTGGGGAGTTGGGGGGAAAAATTTGTAACGGAAAGCTATGTAAGGGTTATTGTTGAAGAATTACCCACACATATATTATGCAAATAAAATAAAAATTTAAAAAAAAAAATATTTTTATTCATAGCACAGACTGAGTTAGGTTGACTCTGTGATATAATTTCTATAATTTATAAAAAAATTATAACATAACTAGAATTTAAATAACTAAAATGCCAAATTGGGGGAAAATCTTTATAGAGTTATCTATTCTTATGATGAGTCCAGTTTTCTGATGTATCTGTCCTGAAATATGAAGGTAAATAAATTCCAAAGATAAAAATGAAAAATCCAAATAGTGGAGAATTTTCACCAATACTTAAGTGGCAGAGTGAATTGCAATGATCATTAATTCAAGAACATACTTTGTCTAATATATAAATATGATTGCTTGAGTATATATCATTTCAAATATTTCAGCACCCAAAATCACTTACACTGAAACTAGAGATCCAAATGTTTTGAAATTAATTTACCAATGGAAACATCACCAAAGTTATTTTATTCTGAACCAACAATAAAATTTTATTTTTACTGATTTTTCCATATGTTTTAGACTGCAGCTAATTTAGGAAATGGAGTTAAATTAATTTTACCATTGATTTGTCCAAAGTTAGAATAAAATCCAGATTTGCTTTGTTAATAGATAAATACCAAGTCTTATGTTAAAAGTGCACAATAAATAAATAATAAACACTTTAAGCTTAAAATGATAAACAGAAAATGTTAGGACAAAAAAATGAATACATTTGCATTCTATGGTCATTTTACTGATCTAACTAGATCTGATTGGGGTACAGACACACAAAACTTTCCAAGACTGTCTTGGAGTAAAACTGCTTACCAAGGATGTATTGCTTGCTTATATTTTCAGGTTAAATAATATATTCCCCCCCTAAATGATATTGATATATGCAAGCTATTTCAAACCCTTCCTCCTCATTCTACCCTCAGAAGCTGCAGCTTAAGCAACAGGCTGGAATGAGCTTGGTTGCATCTTACTTAGAGCCTGTGAGAATAGAAGATGGAGTGGAATCACCCTATGTGAGATAAAATCTTGAATTTACTGTAGTCATCTTATGCAGTAGTCAATTTGTAGCTTACTACATGAGTAGGAAAATAAACTTCTATCTAAGTAAACTTCAGATAGAAACTACATTCATGGCCCCCTAAACTTTGGATTAGAAACTTCCAAAGCAGAAGGAACTCATCTATGCTATACAAATTCCCCTTAGCAATAAGAAACACAGTGAATTGTAATGAGAGGATGCACTATTTGTTGCTGGTCATAACAATAATGATGGTGATAATGAATCTCACGTGGATCTGAGTGTCATCTAGTTCATACACCTCTTCCATAGAGGCCTATACCCAAAAGCATCTTATACAAATAGTAAAGTGATAATTAAAATTGTTGGAATCATCACAAATTTAAGTTGTGATCTGATGAATAACTAAATGATGCATATTAAAGAATGAACAAATTCCAGGTATACTCTTGGTACAAAGAACTGCCAGCCCTAGACTTACCTTTTCTGCTCTTTGCTTATTAAATACTAAGATTATGTGGCACATGTGCCACCTGGCTAACAGCATTTGGATATTTCTTTGATGAGTGTCATGAACTGTGAGATGAAGGTGAAAAAACTCTGCCTCTTGCCTTGTGCTGCAGGATATAAACTACATGCCCCAGACAGCAGTAATTTTTTATTCTTTTAAAGGTTACAAAGGATAAATGATTACAATAACATTTCACCCACTTTCACCAGTAAATCCTGATATTGATTTTAAAAGCTGCAAATCTTGCATTCAGATATTTCTGATCAGCCTATAAATCCTTTAAAATCATTTTTCCCCCTGAATGAAGGACCCAAGAAAACAGATGATGGATTTCATAGATTGTCAAAGCAACAATGTTACATTTCATGATTTGTCATTGAAAATGATATAAAAACACCCCAAGGTAGATTATTTATATTGTTAAAATCATTCTTTAGCTTTGAAAGTTGTTTTGTAGGGAATAAAAATAAAATATTAAAATGGCTTTTTTTGCAAGAACTAGAATTTTTCTGCTTTGGAAAAATAATGTTGATTAATGCTACAGAAGCTATTTTCTTTGGGTCAAGTCTATATTACTATGGGCACCAGCCAAAGTAAACCATTTCCCTAGAACAGATGTAGTATGTTTTGCCTACTACCTATTAGAAGTGTCGTTTTTACTAGGGAGATGGGATAAGATCTTTCATTGAGCTTTAAAAAAACTATAATGCTCCAAAAGGTCATTAGGCATTGGATTCTTATTTCACTCTAGACAAGTATGTCAAAATAGATTTCTCCTTTTTTGATTGGTATATGTGAGAAAGACACTGAAAAATCCTAAACTTTTTGTATCCAGGTGAAATTTCACTTCGAATGTGTTCTTTTCAAAGGTATTTCCTTTTAATTTTCACAGCATACATTCATAGATAGAGAGGCAGAATAGTGAAAAAGAAAGATCACTTGACTCAGTCAGTCAATAAGCATTTACTAAATGCCTACTATGTGGTAGGCAATATGCTAAGCACTGGGGATACAAAAAAAGGAGGAAAAGGAAAGGGAAAAAATAGCGGTGGTAAGGAGAAAGTAGAAAAACCTCTCTTTGTTCTCAAGGAGCTTACAGTCTAATGAGGAGAGTTTATAGACAAACAACTACATAAAAACAAGTTTTAGAAAGGATAAATTTTACATTTGATCCTAGAAGCAAAAAATTCTAGTCACTAGAGTAACATTATCAGACTTGTGTTTTTAGGAAGATTTTCTGATCAATCAATCAATTAGGAAGATGAGTGGAGAATAGACTAGACTAGGAGGATAGAGTGGATAGAAAGAGGACTGAGGCAGGGACACCAATAAGCAAGCTGTTGCAATAGCCTGGGTATTAAATCATGAGAACCAGGGAAATGGTAGAGTCAAAGGAGAGAAGATGGGATGTATAAGAGATGTTAAGAATGTAGAATCAATAGCTTGATAACTGCATGAATATTAGGAGAGTGAAAGAAAGGGAGAAGTAAAGAATTACATCTTAGATTTGAACTTGACTGTCTAGAAAGGGTGTGACACATTTGACAGTCATAGAAAAATTAGGAATGAGGAGAGCCTAAAAGGAGAGATAATGTATTTTTCTTTGGAAATGCTGAGTTTAAGATGTTTATGGGACCTCTAGTATGGGATATCCAGTAGGCAGCTGGAGATGCAAAACTGAAAGTGCATATTAAAGGTTAGATCTGGATAAGTAAATCTGAAGGAACTGAGTCCATGGGAGCTATTGAGATCACCAAGTGAAAACATAAGAGTAGACTGAGAATTGGAAGAGCTGAATTCAAATTTCATTCCAATTCTTCCTAGATTTGTGACTCTGATAGGTCATGTAGAAAAATAATACTTTAATCTTTAAATGAGGAAGAGAAAAAGAGAAGGATTATTCCAAGCAGGGACAATAGCTGAAGAAAAGGCAAGGTGCCAATAAGTAAGACAGTAAAGAGACTGAACTGATTTGAGTAGAAGCTTGGTATGTGTTGTGTATGTTGTGTGAAGGAATTTAGAACTAAGGTTGGCTAGGTAGAGTAGGTCTGAAGGTCCCAGGAAGTTAAGAAAAGCAGTTTGGATTAAATTTCTGAGTAGGGAAGTGATGATGAAAGTGATGTTTAAGTAAGATTAGAGGAATTATAGTAGTTAGAGACTGATAACCAGTTATGTTCTTAGAGAAGAAAAAATGCATCTGTCTTCTTTGGTACAGAGGTGGAACAACTAGAGGCACAACTTTTTGATTCCAAATATGGTACAAAATATTGCATATTCTCTGAGAAATGGTGTCCATTTGGTTTTGTTTCTGTTTATTTTTACATGGAAGGGTTCAATGGCTGGTGTGTGTGTGTGTGTGTGTGTGTGTGTGTGTGTGTGTTTCATCTAAAAATTACTCTGATACGAAAATGAGACATTAATACATTTTTAAAGGAATCCATGGAACATGGTAGACATAGAGATTGAAGGAAAAGAAGGAATAAAATATGAGGGCTAAATTCTCAGCCTGGAAGAAGTAAGACATGGAAAAAGATTATAAAAGAGAGTGTAAATCATAAAACTTAAAGGAAAAATGTTTAAATGCAACTAAGAAATTGTATAGCTGCTTAGATGAATTGGTTATAGCATGTCACTAATATAGACAAAGATAAAGACTCCATTCCCTCAGGAGTTGAGCAGTGTCCAACCAGACTATTTATGGCTTTTCCCAGGCCATAAATCATCCATCTCATGTCAGCCAAAGGCATGCCCTTGTAGCTATCATGGACAAGAGGGTACATATAGCTCAGAATAATCCCACCACTAAAGAAACAACTCAGAATACTCCCTCTCCTGGTAGCTCTATAACATCTCTTTTCCTTCATTAAGGGATGTGCCACATTAAATCTCTTTTGGAAGTAGCTTAGGTATAGATCACAATTAATTAGATAGGCTTACAAATAAACATTAAAAATATGTTATAGTGGGGGCAGCTAGGTGGCTCAGTGGATAGAGCACCAGCCCTGAAGTCAGGAGGACCTGAGTTTAAATCTGGTCTCACACACTTAACATTCCCTAGCTGTGTGACCCTGGGCAAGTCACTTAACCTCAATTGCCTCAGAAAAAAGCAAAAAAAAAAAATGTTATAGTGGTAATCTGCCACAATATCAGTACAACATAGGGTCTCTATAATGGATGATGTCTGAGAGATATCAAACAGACAGATGAAAGTTTTCTTCCCCTGGCCTGGAGGTAAGTTTCTGAAGATTATACAAAGCCTGGAAATTCCCAGATAGCTTGAGAGATTTTGACTACAGAGTAGGAGACAGGCTGGAAATCATTTAAAGACCAGCCTAGAGGTCAGAGAAGCTCATCAGAAGAAGATTGGTCACCAAATGATGTCTTTTTCTTGACTATTTAGTTGCATAAAGATTGTTTACTAAGGTGTGGAACCATTTTGATCTGCATTGGTAGAAGAATGAATTACATTGATGAAAGCTAAGCTGTTTTGTGCTAACATATAAACATCTAGATTAAAACTGACAAAATCCAGCAAACATTAGATATTCTATTTATGGTCATAATAGCTAGGGTTTATATAAGTAAGGTTTGCAAAATGTTTCACAAATATCATCTCATTTTATCATCACAACAGCTCCAGGAGATAGGTGCTATTTTTTATCTCCTCTTTATAAATGAGAAAACTGAGGCCCATAAAGATTATTTGCTCAGGGTTATACAGCTCATAAGTATCTGAGACTAGATTTGAATTCAGGTCAAGCACTCTTCCTGTTTCGACAGCTAGTTGCCTAATTCCAAATATCCAGATGTCTCAGGATCAGAGAATCACAGAATGTCAGACTTGGAAGGGATCCCAGAATTCATCAAATCTAACCTGAATTTGGACAGTAATTCCCACTACAATATAACTGCCATATGGTCGTCTGACCTTGCTTGAAACTTCCTGTGACAAGGAATCTGTTACAACCAGAGGCAGTTCATTTCTTTTTTGTATGGTTCTAATTATTGGGAATTTTTTCTCCTCTCACATCAATCTTAAGTCTGCCTCTTGGCAATTTTCACCAAATATTGCTAGGATAAAGCAAAAGATGTCTTCTCCACACAACAGCACTATATACATTTAGGCATAGTGGACTTGGGCACAAAGCATTGGGCCTGGACTCCAGAAGACTTGAGTTCAAATTCATGTCAGACATTTACTCACTGTGCAATTCTAGATAAGCTCTTAACTTCGGTATGCCTCAGTTTCCTCAATTGTAAAATGGGGATATAATAGCATCTACTTCAGTATTGTTATAAAGCTCAAATGAGGCAATATTTGTAAAAACAAAAAACAAAACAAAAACAACTTACTAAGGTACCTAGCACATAATAAGCACTTAATACTTAATTCTTTTTTGTTCCCCTCCCCACTGAAATCCTTTCTTTTCCAAGGTAAATGTCCCCCATTCCTTAGGCTGAGTCTCATATGGTAGGTTTTCCAGTCCTCTCATCATCCTTATGTTCTTATGGATGGACATTCTCCAGTTTATCACAATATTCTTCCTAATCTGGGTCCAGAATTGAGCACAGTCCTTCTGGTGTAGTTGGACCAGGGAACAGTACAGCAGGGCTATTACCTCCCTCGTGATAATTACGCTCTCCTAAAGCAAGCCAAGATCTCCTGGTCTTTTTGGCTGTCATATACAAGTTGACTCATTTTGAGCTGGCAGTCCACTAAAAGCTTTGTACCTTTTCCAGATAAGTAACCTGGTGAGATACCATAGCTCCACCATTTTGTATTTATAAAGATGACATTTTCCCCCCTCCCTCTATCTTCCTCTGAAGTAGAGTCCTAATAACCCAGTAATCCTATGGTAGTTCAATATTTGTTAAGACTTGGCATTTTTTTTAATGTTCATCTCTCGCGTGTCTCTGTGTGTATCTCTCTCTCTCTCTCTCTTTGTCTCTCTCTTTCTCTTTCTCTTTCTCTCTCTCATATTGCATGTAGCTCAGAAAGAAAGAGTACATTAAATATTGCAGCAGCTACTGCATATAAACTAAGAAATTTCTAATTTCCCTGTCTGGAGGCAATTTTTTCCTATGGACTTTGGTCTTTGTTATTTAAATAACAGTTAAAAATGGTTACTTGACATATATGGAGAGCTTAAAAAACAAAACCACCAAACAGAAGATGAGGTAGTAGTCAGAAAGGAGAATAAATCAAGTAATGAGAACACAGAGATGGGAATGACATAGGTCAGAAAGCCATTGGAGCTGAGGGGAAAGTCAGACTAAAGACAGCTACATGTAACAGCTGAAAGGGGTAAGCTCATTCAGCTCCTGGCCATGCATAATCTCCAGCCGCACATAAGAAACCCTGACAGAACTGCCCAATAAAGTCGATGTCACTGCCTACCCATTTTTATTTCAGGTAGTTAGACAGTTAGTACATCGTTAATTCCTGCACATACTCAAACTCCACATCACATTCAGTTTCACCTTATCTTTCCCTCCCTCTTTTTCAGATCCCTGACTGAATATAAAAGTCCTACTCTCTGGTATCCAGGAAAATGACAAAACAATAGGAACCTTTAGGAGTTGCCCTTCTTGTAAAATCTTCTTTGTAAAATCAATTTGCAAACAAAAAACCAACAACATATTGGTTTTAGATTGGGGATAAAAAAATGAGACAGTGCTGTCCTATACCGGATCATAATTAAAAGTTCTCTCTTTGGCAGTTGCTAAGACATGGCTTTCCTTGCAACTGTTTAAGGATGAGAATTAAAATAAAAATCTTTCAAGAACATACTGGCAGCTGGGATCTTTCTCTGCTGGTTCTGGCTGGGGCTAGTTTCTGGGATTAAGAAGAATACTGCAGGCATTTGAGTTTGCCTATGAAAATGGTCCTCCATCACATCACTGCTTATAACAAAATTATAATGATAGCTAGCATTTATATAGCACTTTAAGGTATGCAAAGAGAATCACAAATATTACTTCATTTAATCTTTACAACTCGACTATAGGGATATCTTGATTTCTATTTTGCACTTGAGGAAACAGAAAGATAGAGGTTGTGTCTTACTCAGAGTCACACAGTTAATAGTATCTGAGACAGAATTTGAGTTCAGATTATTCTGACTACAGGTCCAGCATCTATCCCCTGCATCACCAAGCTGCCTCATATTATTAAACAGCTTGGTAATGTTGGGGACACACACACACACACACACACACACACACACACACACACACACACA
>JAJPUD010003493.1:210281-236236 GCA_023553655.1 Myrmecobius fasciatus
ACACACACACACACACACACACACACACACACACACACACACACACACCTGTTGACTTTGGAGAGTCACGTTAGAAATTATATCTTCTTTATCATGGTTTCCTCTCATTTAGTAGGTATATCTCTAGGTCCCTTCATGTATGGACCAGATGCCTTTGCTCAAATTGGTCTTCTCATTTCTGATCAAACAAGTCAATTGTAAGATACTACTGTTGCTCAAAAATCTATGCCTTCGTCAGATAGCTTCAAATCTTATTTTTGTCAGACTGCCCTTAGATAATATCTACTATGCAAAGTTTATGCTTCATATACTAAATGATAATTATTCACAAGACAACAGAACATAAGAATATTAGCAATAATAAACACCATCGTTTATTTAATATTCATATCCCTATTTACTTTTTTAAAAGAGGAAAGGAAGAAAATAAGCATTTATATAGTACCAACTATGTACCAGAACAAATGTACAGATATTTACTGGAATACCTAAGTATAATACATTCCAATTTTAAATGGGAGAATTTGAATTGTTAGCATTGCCAGTATCACTTCTTTACTTCTGGGTTGACTCTCCAAAGTCAGCAGTTAAGATTCATCAATAAGATTTATCCTTTACTTTTTGTTCATATAACACATGAAATCATAGGGTTTTTTTTAATCTCCCAAATGTGCATCAGTATTTTCTTCCTTCTTTGCAGGCATTCCCTATTTTTTTTTCAATGTCAAATTTGTCAGTGAAAAACTCAAGAATGAGCATATCTGCCCCATCCTCTACTTTATTCTTCCATGCAACTATCCAATGTCTCAAATTGATCTGATGTCAATTCATATTATCTTTCTCTCAGCTGACACTGATCTAGCCAATGATGCATTTTCCCCTATTGCTGGGTGACTGTAAATTAATAGTTTGAAAATGTATTGTATAAATGCAGCAGTTTGCAAGCCTGCCATTGGCTAGCTCAACTTTTGAGCAGTACCAACACACTAGGCTGGGACCAGTGACAGGTGGAGAGAACCATGCAAATATGGGATTGGCCTAGTCTTCCATTGGAAAGGAAAAACGATTTCAAGGCTGAGTGATAGCCCTAGCAGTACCACCTGTTAGGTGGAATATAAATCTCACTGAGAATACTTTCAAGCTGCTGAAGAACAGTTAGAGGAAGCTCTAAAAATAAGTCTCAAGGTTGTCTTGCTGACTCCCCCAAACAACTCCAAACAATTTGCTTCATGCTTTAAAAAAATTCTATGTATCATAGCCCTTCATATTCTAGCAAGAGCTTATATATATATGTATATACATATATATACTTATATTTTATATACAAGTATACTTATGTATATTTCTATAATATTCTATTATTACACATTATATAATATATTTTGTTATATAATTCCACAATTAATATATTTTATTATAATTATATGTATCCTATTTATAATATAAACATATCTATTTATATGTAAATATGTTAATTTATGTATATTTATATATAAGTATGTATTGGATGAATGGATACATTTTTGTTAATTAGATAATAATTTAATAATATTTTCCAGTCTTCTTAAATCTTACTCCTTGCTGTATGTACTCTATGGTCCAGTGGTATTGTTCTCCTGTATGTTCCTAGCTTAAGGGGAAGGAGAATAAGCATTTACTAAGTACCTACTAAACACTTCACAAATACTCTTATTTTTACCAACTCTGTGAGGTAGATGCTATTATTAATAAGCAAGATTTGAACTCACATCTTCCTGCCTTCAGGTCTACTGCTTAGGACACAACCTATTTCCTAAATGCAGGTGTTTTCCCTGGCTATCCCCTCATATCTGGAATGCTCTCTCTTCTCATCTCTGTTTTCTACTTCCTAAAACTCCTTATCTAAATGTCCATCTTCTATAAGAACCCTTTTTTGGTCCCCCTTAATGCTAGTGCCTTCTCTCTGAGATAATCTCTTATTTAATATCAATGTTGTGTGTATATTGAAGTCTGCATTCCTCCTTTAGACTGTGGGCTCCTTGAGAGAAGGGACAAATGTTGCCTTTTTTTTGGCATCCCTAGTACTTAGCACAGTTCTTGGCACAGAGAGGTCACTGAAAACATTTTTGTTGACTTGAACCATATTTCATTATAATTGGTTTCTTTTGTAAAATCCTATATATATATTTTATGCTTTTAAAATATTATTCTACAGAAGGATCCATAGGTTTTACTTAGATTGCCAAAGGGATCTACAACACAAAAATGATGATAAGTTCTTGTTTTAGGTACTTTAAAGGGAGATGTGGTGCTCCTTTTTTTGTCCCTGCTTACCTCCCTTTCATCTTCAAATTCTTGAGTAGCCATAGGGAGTGAAAATATGTCAAGGGAAATGTTCGGCTATGTTTTATTTCTCATTCCTCATCTCCACTGCAGGAAGCAAAAAACCTCCATTTGATATATCTATACCCTGTTGGGAGGATAAGCACATCCCTATCTAAACATTCGTAGGGACTGATTCTGGTGGTGAGAAATGTCTTTGCATACAACTTAATGCTTTTGCTAGACCTAGGTCAACTGTGTACACACAAATCTGCCTAAAAACTGGTAGAAAAATCTCTCTTTTTCCTAATTAGATTCTAATAAGTCTGGAAAGTGGATAGAAATTGAGTCAACTTATTGTGTCTTAAAAAACTGACATCAGTTTTCTCCCATTTGTTCTGCCTAATTATCCAATAGGTCTTCCTCAATTCAAATAAATATGACATCCTTCCCTCCCAAAGAATTGAAGGATTCTAAATCTGATAGCAAAATAGGCAAAAGCCTTATTAATTCTAGGTTAGAATTTGTGTAGAAGTCAGAAGTCAGAATTTAAGGAAAAAATATTAACAATAAGAATTCATATTTAAAGAATGTTGTTTTAAGTTTACAAAGCACCTTCCTCACAACAATTCTGATTATGTAAGTATCACTAGCTATATCTTCTCTTTTTCTCATTATTTGTCTTTTGTTAGAGGGCTATTAGATGAGGGAGATGATACCATGACATTCAAGTGAAGTAGATTTAAATGAGAGAAGGCTGTGCAAAGTTCACTTACTCTTCCAGAGTTATACAGGTGCAGAGGCAAGATATAGATTAGGATGACTGGAGATAGCCCAGTCATCCTTGGCCTTTTTTAGCTAAGGTCTTTTAACAGGTCTCAGTTTGACTGAGACAGTGTTTAAGGCTAGGTAAGAAATGAAGCAGAGAATAGCCTGATTTATCACACACACACACACACACACACACACACATACACACACATATACATAAAATGAATAAGTAGAGCTTGGCTTGACTAGCTCTAACTTATAGAGGAGGAATCAAATATACAGAAAGGTTAGGTAATTCCCAGAATAATATAATGAGTAAAGTTTTGGAGCTTAAATTCCAGTCCAGGTCAAGCAAACAAAATATATACTCTTTTTGTCTAGTACTTGAAGGCCACTTTTTAATAATATTGTTGTCTGTACATAGTTGTTGCCTAATGTCTTCCTCATTGGAAAATGAGCTTTTTGAGAGTAGGAACTTTTACTTTTCTTTAAATCCCCAGGGCTTAGCACAATTCCTGACACAGTTGTTTAATAAATATTTACTATTTCTCTTTAAACTAGTCCTTTTCTGATACTGACATTCCTTCCTCATCTCTGTCTCGAAGAATCCTAGTTTCCCTTCAAGGTTCAATTAATTGATCTTAGTTCCCTATGAAGCTGTCCTTGCTCTGCTTCTCTTCTCCATTTTCCTAGTGCTTTACTTGTTGGTATCTATATAGAATCTTCTCCCTCTCATAGACTCTTCTTCCTCTCATAGAAAGTAGACTTATCATGGAAAGGAACTCTTATTTTTAACTTTTCATAGTAACTTGGCCTTAATAAGTACTGTAATTCTTTTTGAGCAAAAGTACCAGTCTGGCTGATGAAAAGGCAGAAATACCATGAGATTAACCCCTAGAAATAACAGCTGCCTCCTAACTGAATTGAATCAAAATACCTAGAGTAGAGTGTATGAAGGTGATAATATGAAATGTCTGGAAAGGTAAAGTGAGTCGTCTTGTGTAAGGCCTTCAATTTCATATTGAAATGAGAAGATTGAACTGTATGAACTTTAAGGTCCCTACCAACTCAAAAATCTATGAATTTGTATAATATTCTAAAAGGTAGAGTGATACAATAGATAGAAAGCTGACACGTGAGCTAGAAATACCTGAGTTCAAGTCCCATCTGTGATGCATACTGAACCTCGGTGAGTCACTTAACCACTCAGAGCTCTTGGAAACTCTCTAAGATTTTTAGTTTTAGACTGCCTACACTGGTGGAAGGTATTTTCTTATTCAAGAGAGTTCCAGGTTCAATTCTTAGAGAGGCAATAGGGAGCTCCTGAAAATTTTTGGTCAAACTTGTGCCTTAGAAAGATCATTTTGTCACCTTTGAAGAGGACAAATGAAAGAAAGACTTCAATCATGAAGATAAATTAAAAGGCTTTTATAACACATATGGAAAAATGAAAGAGCAGAAAATTTGGATTTTTAAAAAATTACATGTGCACATACATGTAGTTTTTGTGATATAACATATATAAATGTGAACAATGATGGAGTAGAAGGAAGATTGTTAGAATTATATGCTTTTATGATGAGTTGCTCATTATATTTTGAGTTGCCCTCGCTTTATAAATAAAAAAAAAAGTTTTGGCTATTTTAGAGAAGATAAGTAGACCAGTCAGCTTTATAGCCCTTTGGTAGTTCCAAAATGGCATAGGGTAAAGAGTCCAAGACAAAGAGCCAGTACATCTCAGGTTTCATTTGAACTTTTCTACAACCAATAGGGCAATTAATAATAAGTTATCTAACCTTTCTGAGTCTGAATTTTTTTTATCTTGGCATAAATGCTAGAATATATAAACTCTAGAAAATTACTCAGGGTCTAGAAGAGGTGGCAGATAGACATAAAAAGAG
The DNA here is from genome assembly GCA_023553655.1 of Myrmecobius fasciatus. NCBI lineage: Eukaryota > Metazoa > Chordata > Mammalia > Dasyuromorphia > Myrmecobiidae > Myrmecobius > Myrmecobius fasciatus. The sequence continues at coordinate 215,255 of JAJPUD010003493.1, forward strand.
GGAAATCGAGTGGATACCGAACTTGACTATGTAATTATAGTGGCAATGATTGAAGAAAGCAAATAGTAATTATGAGGGATGGATTGCAGTAGTTCTGGGTCTCAGGGAAGCAATCTGGTTTAGATACCAAGGTGAGAAAACTACTTACTAGGTTAAAGTTTAATGATTAGGGAAGTTAGTGGAAGGTGAGAAGAAGCCTCATGACACAATACAGAGATCAGATATTTACAGATAAGAGGCATAAATACTTTTCTGACTCTGAAGCCCTAAAATCATCTAAACAAAAAGTCTTATTCTCAGAATAGATGGCATTATTTTAACAGTATCTTTTTAATAAGAACTTTGTGGATTTCCCTAGGTAAAACAGGCCTAAAAAACTCTGTATGGTATTATTGGTTTAAAAGCAATAGCAACATTTGAAGTCCTCTAGTCTCCTTTTTTTTCAGATGAGAAAATCGGGCATCCAAGTGGTAATATGACTTCACCAATGTCACATAAATAGAAAATTGAAGAGGTGGAATCCAAGCCAACTTTCTCTGACTTTTATGTTCACTATTCTTTCCATTGTGCCATTTAGGAATCACATGGAGTCATTCAAGGAAAGTCTGATATTTTTATTTATTTATTTGAAATGAAAAGAAACCATATTTTACCCAAGAAACATGATCTGGTCAGCCTTTCATTGGTTTTACAATTATACATTTTGAGGTCTTTTGAGATATTTTGGAAGGAAGAATGAGTATGGGCTTTGCAATAGTAGTCTTGATTTAATGTAATTCTCCAACTGTTCAACCTTTGCTTCTATATACAATTCCTCTGAAAAGTACATCAAAGTTGTTTCTTGGTTATTTTCACAATTTTAAAGTAATGTTACAGGCAGAAATGGCAAATTCTCCACCCAGTTTACAGGCATAATAATCTTTGTACTTAGAATTTACCACCTAAGCGACTTTACATATTGAAAGGATCTGGGGGAAAAAATCTCTTAAAATATATATTATTCTTTATTCCTTTTTATTATTATAGATTTTCTTTTTGGAAGAAAAACTAGACAAAAATTCTTCCTGAAAACTTGCCTTCCTTGTTTGACAGGTTTGAAATCCAGCATTAGAGAATGTCCATCTGTTTCTCCAAGAAATCCTTGCAAAACTTAAAAAGCTGTCCCTTACTTCCTACAGCATCCAGGAAGAAACAAGATAAATTATGACATTTGTTTTGAAGGAAAATGAGCTTAGTAGTAAAAGTACAGAGATTGTTCAGCACATGAAATGTTCAAAGTTTGCCCCAAATTTTGTTTTTAGATCACAAAATCTGAGCCCTTGAAGTTAACAATCCAGAGTACTTTAGGCTGAGATAACACAGCTGTCTTCAGACTGAGCCAAAGGAGTAAAGTAACACTATTTTATAAATACACAACATGAAATAAAACCCCCACATTCAACTGAGCTGACTCTTTAAATCAGAATTCATTGAGCTAAGTACAAAGCCAAGTGATGGACTGGCCAACTATAATTGGGTTACAGTCACACTGTAGGGGGAAGAGCAGGCTAAATCAGAAGGCTACTTGTCACTTGCAGAAGAGAACTACAGTAATTCAGTCAACATCAGAGGTATGCTGGTAAATATTTAACAATCAGCTCTCTGAAAAAATATTCATGACATACTTTTAAGTTTAATCTGCAATCTTTGCATTTTTTCCATCACATTGGTAAGTTTAGAAATCATCAGAACAATAAATTAAGTCCTATTTTGTAGAATTTGCCTATTTACGAGGCATAAATAAACGCTCACATTGAAAATTTGAGATGCCCTCTCCCAGGATGGTATAAGCTGGTTTTGGCAATACCCCTTATTCAGTTCAACTTTCTATAATTTATTTTCTAAATTTATTAAAACAATAGGGATAACTACTTTATAGTCTATCTACATTATTTCTTTCAAGTATGGAATGCTTTTAGAATCTTAGATGAGCAATTCTCTAAAAAAGCACATAATATTTTCTTTTTGGTCAACATACCACAGAGGGAGCTTTAACTTTCTGGGTGGTCTAGGAAGCTTGAGACCCAAGTATTCTACTTAACTGTGTTCTTTTACAAGAGACTCGAAATTTCTGACTTTCAGCTGCTACAAATATAAAATGGTGATGTTCATGTCCTCCTTTCCCCATTTCCCCCCCAGGATTTTAATTAAAAAAATTCTGAACTTGACAACCATCAATAAATGTGAACATTTCTATATGCAAAGAAGAGCATAAAAGAAGATAATATATGAAAGCATGATTTCTGTTATGTATAGTTTTGTTTCTTAAAAGCATATAACAAATTCAGATAAGCTGCCTTGATTATCTGTATTTTCCTCTGAATTTCCTTCTCTTTTCTTACATTAAAAATACTTCATTGATTCTTCTTTCTTTTCTTGCATCACTAGAAGGAGTTAGGGTAGCCCAATGGAAAGTGTGCTAGGCCTGGAGACAAGAAGACATGAATTCAATCCAGTCTTACATACTTAATAGCAGAGTGATCCTGGGAAAGACTTACCTCTGTCTGCCTTAGTTTTCTCATCTGTGAAATAGAAGCAATAGTAGCATCTACCTTCCAGAGTTTATGTGAGAATAAAATGAGATTGACATTTATAAAATGTTTTGTAAATCTTCAAACATTAAAGAAATACCTCAGCATCACTAACTCCCCAAACAAGAAAGACTTCCTTTGTAATAAATAAACATATTCAAGCAAAAGAAATTCAAATGTTCACCATGTGGAAAATACATGTCTCATTTTATACCTCTAGGTCATCATTGCTGTCAGGTGGTGGGATGGATATTTCATCAGGAGAAAGGGAGAAGATAAATGTTTATATATTGCGGCCTATGAGTTGAGCACTGGGATAAATATTTTTTTTCAAATAATTTCTCATTTGATTCTCACAACAATCCTGAGAGGTAGATTCTTGTATTTCCCCCACATAAGGGAAACCGAGTCAGAGGTTAAATGAGTTGACAATGCTCACACAGCTAGTAAATGACCAAGATCAGTTTTGAACTCAACTCTTCCTGATTCCAGACCCAGCATTCTATCCATTGTGCCAAGAACTGCCTCTCATCATCACTGGTTTTCTGGGACCTTGGTTGGTCACCAAGTTGGTCAGAATTTTCAAGACTTTAAAAGTTGCTTTTCTTTCAATGTTGTATTCATTGCATGATTTTTTCTTCTGTTCCTTTTCTCACTTCATTATTCATTAATTCATATGAGACCTTTCAGGTTTCTTGGAATCCATTTATTCCATCTTTTCTTATAGCTCATTAATATTCCATTTTGTCAATAAGCCATAGTTTGTTCAGTCATTATCCAATTGATGAGCACTTCTTTTTTCCAGTTTTTTGATGCAACAAAGAAGCTGCTGTAAATATTTTCATATATGCTATACGTGTTTTTTCTATTTCTTTCATCTCTTTGAGATATAAGTCTGTTAGTGGCATCACTAAGTCCAAGTATATACACAGTTCAGTGACTTTTGGGGTATAATTTCATATTGCTTTCCAGAATGGCTGGACTAGTTGGCTACTTCACTAAGAGTACATTAATATCCTTTCCACAAATACATTTTTTAAAAATTGCTATTTTCCAAAGTTTGCTAATTTATGGTTTTATTTTGATTATTAAATAAGATAATAAAGTGTTTTGCAAACCTTAAAACACTATATAAATGTTAATTACTATTATTTTTCTTTTTTGTTATCTTTGCCTCCTAACCTATCTTACATATGTTTGAAGAATGACATGAGATGAGATACATGAAAACACTTTGAAAATCAAAAGCATTCATTATATAATTTAAAAATGCAACTATTATACAATATTTTAGAAAGGGAAGTATCATAATAATAAAACAAGCCAGCTTTGAAGTCAGAAAGATCTGACTGATGTCAAGCCCAGTCTCTGGCATATACCAACAATATGGGTAAGCCATTGAACCTTCTACTACCCTATGAAACTCTAAAACTTTTAACTTCCAGATGAAGAACTGCTCTTTACCTATAGAAGTGTTTGTTCTAGGAGTTTCTCCCAAGAAAGAAATCATAGACCAAAAATACATAGGCAGAGACCCATGTTTGAGAGCAGGGAATATTCTTTATCATCTATGTGAAATGATTTCTTCAAAGCAGTCCAATATATGGAGTCTGATTTTACTAACTATTCCTAACCTAACAAGTCCTATATATGAAAAATGAATTTCAATAAGTTTTGTTATTTTTTAAATCTGAATTTGAGCATTATGGATAAACTATCTATATGGATGGGACAACTATAATTGGATTATGCCAAAACTAGAAAAATATGAAAACAAAACATTTCTTGCCATTTAGAGAGTTCTGCTGTCAAGGTCTTATGTAGAAATTTTGTATCCCTGAAGTCCCCAAAATAGTTGTATTCCCATAAAAATGTAGAGAGAGGAAGTGACTTCCCATATCTTTTTCTGACAATGAATACCACTGAACTATGGTATGGTGGAAAGAGTACTAGACCCTCTAATTTCCTGACAATTACCAGCTGTGTGACTGTGAAAGTTAAGCAAGTAGAAACTTCCCTCATCAGTAAACTGGAAACAACTGTTATGAGATATTTTGAAGGTAGTGGTATTTTTTAAAAGAGGAACTATTTGAAGAGCAATTTCATGGCAACTTCCTTGAAGAAAGGGCTAGCATTTAAGAACCCCAATCATTTAGTCAACAAGTTTTTTATAAAAGCCTACTATGTTCCAGGAACTATTCTAGAGGAAGGAATAGTAGTACAAAGGATAAAATAATCCCTACTCACAAGGAGTTCACTTTCCTATAGAAAAGGCAATAAGTATATACACAAATATACAAAAGAATAAACATAATACCAAGTAGTTTGGAAGTGAGAATACTAGAAGTTTCAGGGATAACTAAATTCTTCTGTATAAGGTAGGTGCTTGCATCTAAAAGGAAGGGAATGATTATATGAGGCAGAGGTGAGAAGGGCGTGTATTCCAATTATCGAGGCCTGCCAGTACACATGCATGAAGAAGGAAGATCAGTGTGAGGAATAGAGAAAAGTCCAGATTGTCTAGATTTAAGAAATGGATGAGGGTGAATGTCCAGTGAAGCTATAAGAGTAGATTGGGTTAGGTTGTAAAAGTCTTTAGCAACAAAATATAAATTTATATTGCATCATAGAAAGCTACTGCAGTTGAGTAGGGGAGTCACTTGATAGATCTGAACATAAAAAAAATCACTTTGGTAGCAATCATGTTGGATAAATCTTCTTAATTCAAAACTGTCAGCTCTTTGTGACCTCATTTAGGACTTCTCTTGGCAAAGAAACTGAAATGATTTGCTATTTCCTTTTCCAGTTCATTTTAGAAATGAGGAAATGAAGCAAACAAAATTAAATGACTTACCCAAAATCACAAAGTTAATAAATTCTGAGGTTGGATTTCCATGGATCATGGAAACTCATGAAGATTAATCTTCCTGATCCCAAACCCAATGTTCCATCCACTAGACCCCTTAGCTGTCCAGAGACTGTTGGTCAACTATATGTTAAGCACCAACCATGGGCTAGGCACTGTACTAAATTCTGGGGTTGCAAAGAAAGGCAACAACAAAAATAGTCCCTGCTTTTAAGGAGTTTACAATCTAATGGGAGTAGCAAGAGACTATTTTAGAAAGTCCTTATGTATAATTCATACAGTGACTGCTTTTGCAAAAAGCAGTCAAATTTTTCATGTTTTGATATCATTTAATACTGTACTATAAAGAAAAAGCAGCTTACCTGATGAGAGCAATCAAAAAGCTATCTCCAAGTGAGAAGCAATCGAGGATCTACATTTTTTTTGCTTTTTTTTTCCTGAGGCAATTGAGGTTAAGTGATTTGCCCAGGTTCACACAGCTAGGTCGAGGATCTACATTGAGACAGCAAGTGTGTGAGGAGTCAGAAGCAGCAAGCTCTGGTAATTGGAATATGGAGGGAAGAGAGTAAAGCGTAAAGCACAATGCCAAGAATGGCAGTGCCTTCAATGGGAAAAGGGAAAATGGAAAAAGAGAGGATTTGGGGCCAAAGTGTTAAGTTCTGTTTGGGACCTATTGTGCTTGAGATAAGCTTTCACTAGCTTTTCTCATACTTCTTTAACTTGTTGGTTTCATGGGTCTCTGAAGTTATTGAGCAAAGCATCATAGGATCATAACTCTGGAAGGGACCTCTCTGAATGAAGAAATTTGGGCCCAAGGTTCACAAAAATAGGCATTAGGGATGAAATTTGAACTCAGGACATCAAATTTAAGAACTGCTGATATTTTCATCATGGTAGAAGCTAGCTGATAGTTGAAAATATTATAAAGATTGTCAGCTCCCTGATTCTCTTCAGTTTTGCTTCTTACAGTGTTTGAAAGCCAACTAAAGGCATTATAGGGGAAGATAAATCTTCTTCACAAATGCAACCAAGGAAAATAAAAATAATTAAAGAAATTTCAGACCATAACTTAGATGAAAGTTTAGCAGATGAAAGGGAGTTCAAAGGACAATCCAATACTTTTTGTTTTTGTTTTTGCTTTTGCTTTTTTACATAGCTAGCAGGGTTAAAATAAACAAACAAGCAAACACAGAGACATCCAAAAACCCTGGACTTTCAGATAAGGTTAAGATGATGACACAGCGGTAAGAAGTACAGCCGAGCTCCTCCACAAAGATATAGAAAACATAGTAGACTGAATCCTGATTGAGAAATACAAGAAAACAAATCACAGTGAGTCATATTTCCTGGCTAGGTCAGCAGTGACATAGAGGTCTGTGTATCCTGGGGACACCCTCTGGCAAGAAGAATGCCACATGGAACATTTCAGCATTCAGGAACTTTGTCTCAGGACAAGAAGAGATCTTGACTTTGAGTAAGATGTGAGAACAAGTATCAACTTGCAACTTGGTTTTTCATTATGCACTCCCAAATCATACATCCAGCTTAGACTGGGGACCTATGAATAGCTTTTATCCTATTTCGGGGCTAGGAGCAGATTGCTTACTAAGCAAATAACAAGTTCAGAAGCACAACTTTATTTGCTTAGTAATCCCTCCTAACCTCTAGGTAGGATAAAAGCCACTCTTATATCTGAAGTTTATAATAGAATAATCAAATGTGTACATACTTTTTCTGTATGTTCCCCCATAAAGTCTGGTTGTTAAATATTTACCAACAATACCCTGTATTGTTCTACAAACATTGCTTGAACTCAGAAGTATAGTAGAAGGCTAAGGGAATAATTATTAAAAGATTATAGGCCTGGAGACTTTAGGCTAATAACATTTAATAATAATAATAATAAGCATGCAAACTTAAATATTTGCAAAGTGCTTTACATCTTTTGTCTCATTCATTTGAACTTCATCTCACCTCTGGAAAGAGGGGATCATACAAGGTAAAATGAACAATTTTGATTATATAAAATTAAAAACATTTTGCAAAAACAAAACCAAGTCAGCTAAAATGAGAGGAAAAGCAAGTAAATGAGAAAATCATTGCAGCAAATTCTTCTGATAAAGAGAAATATATAGGGAAACTGATTCAATTTTTAAAAATGAGAATCATTTATAGATCATAAGTGGGTATGAGCAGGTACTATCAAGGAAAGAATTCCAAGCTATCAATAATCATATTATTAAAATTGCTAAAGCCAGTAATAATTTGAGCAATGAAAACTACAACTGAGGTTCTATGTCATACTCATTAGATTGTCAAAGGTGACAAAAAAGGAAAGTGAGAAATTCTCGAAGGGTTGTGGGAAAACATTAATGCTTTGTTGATAGAGCCATGAACTGGTTTATCCATTCTGAATTTTGAAACTATGTCCCCCAAAGTTATTAAACTGTGCATATTATATGATCCAGTGATTCCAGTGATATAGTAGGTCTATATCCCAAAAAGAGCAAGAAAGAAGAAAAGGAACCATATATACAAGGATATTTATAGTAACTCTTTTTGTGATTGCAAAAAAATGGAAACTAAAGTAGTACCTCTTAACTGGAGAATGATCAAACAAGTTATGGTATATGAGTATGATGAAAAACTATTGTGTTATAAGAAAAGATAAAACCAAAATTTTAAAGAGAAAGTTAAAAATAAATGATAGATTTATTAAAGAAAAAAAGAAAAGATGAAATCTAGGAAGAATTATATGAACTTATACAGAACTGAAGTGAGGCAGAACTAGGAGAATAATTTATACATTAATCATATTGTAAAGACAACTTGAAAGACCTTGGAATCTTCACCAAAACAAGAATGAAGGACAATTCCAGAGGACTCTTGATGAAACAGGTTTATCTACCTTCTGATAGGGAATAGACTCAGAGTGTAGATTGATAAATATATGAGTATGTGCATATATATTCACATATATGTGTGTATATTTACGTGTATGTCTATATGATTATATGTATGTGTGTGTGTTGTAGTTGAACAACAATGAGAGAATTCACCTTGCTTGACTTGACTATGCATGTTTCCAAAAGCAGCTTTGCTTTTATCATTTTCTCAGGGGCGAATAAGAGGCAGAAAAAGAGCCCTCTTCACTTTAAAAATAAAATTTAATTTAAAACAGCAAACCCTGGGTTCATGAAGCTGAGGTTACAATGCAGCTTGTAGACTTAAGAGATGGTAGCAGAGCCAAAGAAGCTATACAGTAGTTAAAGACCAGCAGAGAGCAGCAGAGAGCAACAGAGACTGGCGAGAAAGCAGGATAGCAAAAATAACAGTTAACATAGATTTAGGCCATCTAGTCTAATCCTCATTAAATAATGAGGATACTGAAACCCAGAGCAGAAGAGGAGAAGAAAGAGGGATAAGGAGGAGGAGAAGGAGCAATAGTATTTATATTGCACTTCAAAGTTTGCAAAATGCTTTATAAATATTATCTCCTTTTACCCATGACAACCCTTGGAGGTAGGTGCTATTATAATCCCCATTTGGGGTTGAGTGACTTGCCTAAGGTCCCTGAACTAGTATGTGTCTGCAGCTAGATTTGAACTCCTAAAATCAAAACCACACAATGTTGTATATTCTAGTCTCACAGATAGTCTTCATCCCACTTCCTACCCCTTTGTACCCTGAAAACTTTGCTCAGAGTGGGTTTTCCCATCTATTTTTAATTTTATAAAATTTCTTTTTTAACTAAACAGTATTTTATTTTTTCAATTACATGTAAAGATAGTTTTCAACATTTACTTCTATGACATTTTGAGTTCCAAATTTTTTTCTCCCTCCATTTCTTCTCTTCTCCCTCTCTAAGACAGCAAGCAATCTGATATATATTATATGATATATAATATATATCATATATATTATAGGATATATAATATATATCATATATATTATAGATATATAATTATTTTAAATATATTTCCATATTATTCAATTTGAGAATTCTCACTTCTGGATAGCCTGATTCCTTCTAGTTCCAGCTTATTTCTAAATAAAGCCTGGAAGATTTCTTGTGGCCTCACTTTTCAGGACTTGTGGATCAAACTGTCCATTGGGTTTTCTTGGCAAATGTACTACAGTGGTTTGCCAATTCCTTCTCCAGTAGATGTAGGAAAAAAGAGGTTAAGTGGCTTCCTTAGGATCATTCAGTTAATAATTATCTGAGGTTTTGTTTAAATTTAGGTATTCTAGACTGCAGTTGTCAATCTATCTGCTGAGTCACCTAGTTCTCAAAAGAATTGATTTTGTGCTAAATAATATGGCTGTCCTCACAACTATTTCATTCACATTGTTGGATTCCTCACCCCATCCACCCCCGCCAAACCAAAGATGGCTAGTTAAATCCTTCATGGTTATTGTGTCATTTAATGTGTGATTTTTGTTTTGGGTTTTTTTTGTTTGTTTGTTTGTTTCTTGTCTTAGGTGGGATAATCTGTATAACTCCATGCAATGATAATGAGGGTCAAAAATGAGTTGGAACACAGTTTTCATTGGTTTGAAGTATATACAATTTATCTGAACTAGAAATGCAAAAACAAAAGCACAAATTTACCAGCCCACACCAGCCCACAAACTGTCACTTAAAGGAATACAGATCATGCTGAAGCAATCCAAATGCTAGAATAAACAATAGACAAGTAGAGCTGTATCTGTTTGTTAAACTGGAAAAATTCACAAAAATCCCTCCTGGGACATCTCTACCCTTCTACTACCTCAGTAATTTCTATGTCTTTTAGAAAATTTCTGCTCTTTCACCTAGGTCATACAAAAGAGCCTTGATAACTGAATTATGGAACACATGACAATGTAAGGGGAAGGAGCCAATATCCTCCCCTTCTTCCAACCACTGTCATTACCTGACTAAACTGTCTATCAGCATTTGCTAGCCAGCAATGCTTTTAACTGATTATACTGTGTAGGAGTCAGGAGACCTGGTTCAAAACGTTGCATTTCAATTCAACAGCCATGTGGCCATTAGCAAGTTATTTAATTTCTCTGAACCACAAGCAGCTGTCATTACATCAAAAAGATTTAAAAGTTGGAAGGGACCAGGGAGACCAAATAACTAATTAGCTAACTAATAAGGGGAAAAATGTCCACTATAATATACAGAGCAAGGGGCTATCTAGCTGTCTATAGGTCATGGATAAGTTCTTTTGTGGCTTAGTAGAGGAAGGTCTCGCACAGTGGGATGTTAGACTCAATGAAATGTTGTTCAGTTGTTCAGTAAGATCTGAATCTTTGAAGCCTCCTTTGAGGTTTTCGTGGCACAGATACTGGTATGGTTTGCCATTCTCTTCTCTAGCTCATTTTATAACTGAGGAAACTGAGGCAAACAGGATTACAGTGACTTGCTCAGGGTCCTACAGCTAGTAAGTATCTGAAATTTGAACTCAGGAAAATAAGTCTTCCTGATTCTAGGCCCTGCGCCACCTACTTGCCCCCAGTTAAAAAAGGGTCCTTTATATATTGACATACACTATCCTGACTGGCTTGCTGCAGATCGACAGCTCAGCAAATCAATGACAAGGAACAGAGACATATTGTAAATATCTCTCTATGAATTTACTATAGAAAAAGATTGGAGCTAGTTATCTGGGAACATGATCTGATGACTCCAGAAACACTAGAGGAAAAGAGTGGATACAACTGAATCCATAGCTTGAAGTTTAGAGTAATCCTGGCTACTTCACAAAATAAATTGACTGGGGTGGGAGTGGGGAGATGATCAGTTTGACTTTGACCTCCCCCAAAGGCAATAATGCCTCTAAATGTGATTATGATGCATTCTACTACTCACTTATATATAACATTACCTCATTTAAGATTCATACTACATATGAAGTTTTTGTGGGAATAGTTGAACCAGCAAGAAAATTTTCCCATTCTTTCTTTTACCATGTGCAAATGAATAAGCCAACTGTGTCGCTAACATATTCCAGGTCACGCACACACAAAAACATTATTACACCTTGAAATTACTTTTAAATTACCTTCTTTAGGGTTTGAGCCATTTTCTCAGAATTGCAGTTTAGCAAATTTTAGCATGGAGCAAGGATGGCACCCAGTGGCCAAATAGAGGTATCTCAGACATTTATTTCTCAATGATTTTCCATAGTTCATCTCTTTTGAGTCTGAGTTCCTTCCCCACCCCCATCCTGTGTTTCCACCAAGAGAAAAGATAGGGCTGAAATTTCAAATCATTCAAGATTTCTTTCAAGCCTAAGTAAGATAAAGCATTTTAAGACTAAACAGAACATTGTTTGGTAGATTAAATAAGACCATTTGATTGTAGGATAATTTCTCTTCTGCAGAGCAATTCAGGGGGAAGGGGAGAGAAAGGGAACAATTTAAGAAAAAAATTTCATTTAAAAGTTCTTATAAAAATTATGATATTTTAGAGGCAATGAGTATTATTCCACTTTACTGATCTAACTTGCCACTATATGAAATATTAGACAAATATAAACCCACTCTCACATTTTTCATCTAGTATCTCTTCCAAAATGGTTTCTAGTTCATAAGTCCTCATGACTTAAACATAAGACTTTATCAGTTGACAAGTGCTTTATCATTAAGCAGATATTCTTCATGCCCACATATATGTTATCTTTTAAAGGAGGACTGTTCTCTTTCCTTTGAGCTTTCCAGATGACAAGAGATTTCTGTGCAGCTAGATAGCCAGTTAGACTTTGGGAAAGACAAGCAATATGTCAGAATAACAGATCATGCATGCCTCTTGTTGTGAATGATGCAATGCCTTCTCAGCCATTGCTGTTTCCAATTTTCTTGGTTTCCTTGTTTTTCTTAAATCCCACAGTGAGAATTTAATTGGACAGCACAAGTATAGACTACAGAGAATTTTTTTTAAATAAAAGAGTATAATATATTCATTGCCCTAGAGTAATGTGTGGACCTTTATCCCTTTTTTAAAAAAGCTTCAATGTTAGATCCATTCACATACTTTTCTTTTCATGTTATCAGCAGCTGTCCCTATAATTCAAACCAAGATCAGTTTAAATATCACAAAGTTCCTAAGAGCAATAGCTAAGTTAAAAGAAATGATTGAATCAAGAATAAACTTTTCCTCTTTCAATCTAATGAATTATTGAAGAATTTTCTTGAAGATTAAAACTATTTCTGCATTTAATGATGATCTATATTGGGAAAATGGTTTTTCTTCTACATGAGTATCCTATTTCAATCAAATCATAGGTTCAGTCCCTATTCCTGTTCCTTGCTTTTTAGTGGTGTTGGGGAGAGATAGAACTGGAGGGAAAAATAGAAGAGTGTTCCTTGCTGAAGCTAGTGTGAAAAAAATAACCTTAGAATTTTTTAAATTTGTAAGAGGCAGTAGCATGTAGATCAGGCTCTAGTCTTAATTGACATGCAGACTTATTTAGTGAGTTATCTTACCTTCCCAAATCTGAATTTCAATCTTGGTTAGGGGGCCTTTCTTTGAATACATCATTAAGTAAGGTAGATATTCTGTCAAATATTCAACTTCATAAAAACCAATTTAATGTAATGATAAACTAAAAAAACCCACAAGAACCAGCTTTGGCATAATTTCCTAAATGATTTGTAACTCTAGTTCTATTGTTCTTAACTGAACATAAATTTCATTGTCATAGAATATTAGCAATGAAAGGATTCTTACCCTAGAAAGGGAAGGAGAAGGAGGAGAATGAAGAAGGAAAGAAGGAAAAGGAAGTTGATGAGGAAGAGTGAGAAGAGGAGGATGAAGAAGAAGAGGAGAAAAATAAGCAAGAGAAGGAAAAAGACGAGGAGAATATTTGGATTTGTCAAATGTAATTGCAATGACTAAAGCCAATGAAATACCTAAGATCCAAAAATGAAATAAAAATCCATCCATGGAAAACATTCACTTGAACTCAGGCAACTTTATGTTGATAAAGAAACAAAGAAAAAATAGTTGAGTTGAATATTTGTCAATAAAAAATTGAAAGCTTTATTATGACAATTCAATATCAAGTCAGAATCACTATCGAAGAATATTAGTGTTCAATGTAAATATGGAAGGAAACAGTGGAAAATGTACAATTATCATTGATAACTATAAAAATTTAGCGCTTTCCACAAACCTAGCAAGACATGACCTAATGGCTGAAATGACATCAGAGCCTTTTATTCAGCTACAGGAAATAATTATTTTAACTATCTGTGAAACTTATACCTAGACCATTAAATAAATAAGAATAATAGTAGAAGCAGCCAGGTGGTGCAGTAGATAGAATATTAGGAGTCATTAAGGCCCAAACTCAGATTCTACTTCAAATATCTGTGTGACCCTAGGAAAGTCATTTAATCTCTTAACTTCAGTTTTCCTCAGAGCTTCCAAGGCTCTTGCTGAAACTAATGCCATATTGAAAGAGGAATAATATTTATTTTACTAGTATATAAATTTATGGCCTGGATATTAATATTTGAATGTTTAAAATATAAAATGAGGATTATAGTCCACAAACACCTCATGAGTTAGTGGGGTTTAATTACCAAGGCCATTATCATGCTATAAACTAGATCATCTCTGATCACAGCAGAAGTAACCTCATATAGTTCTCAATTGAAAGGCTAGATGATAGAAGATAGTAATATAGTGTAAGGATGTCCTTCAAGTGATTTAAACTGTCAGATTGTCAGTTCACAGTTCACAGAAGCACTGCATGCTCATTCCACCACACAGAATGCAAGAATGGGTATAAAATTACAGATGCAGATAATTGGTATACTAATCTCCTTTTCTTAAGTTTTCATAACTGGCACCTCCAGGTTATTAAACCTATTTAAATCAGTCTTCTTCACATAGATCTAATTGTCATATTATCTTTGTTTATATTGAATAAGAAGCATATATATGGTCATTAAAATCTGCATAAATTTCCCATTGATGCCTTTTTTTTTTTTTTTGCTTTTTGCTGAGGCAATTGAGGTTAAGTGACTTGGCCAGGGTCACACAGGTAGGGAATGTTAAGTGTCTGAGATCAGATTTGAACTCAGGTCCTCCTGACTTCAGGGCTGGTGCTCTATCCACTGCACCACCTAGCTGCCCCCTCATTGATGCCTTTCTTAATTCAACTTCATGGAAGACAGTGATTTTTCAGTGAGGGTAGCATTTAATATTCATTTTGTACTGTCCATTTTTGGGTTGATCTTGCCTGATCCAAGAAGAGCAAGCAAATAAATTCATAAGAGCACTATTATTTATATTAGGATCTAAAGCTAACTCTTTGTAAAGTGGGTAATTCTTTACTTAGGATGAAGATGATTTTCCTACATAAAGTATTCCCTACAAATAATGTGAAAGAACTATTCAAAAATAACTCAGTCTGTGGGAATATGTAAGACTTAGCCAGCATTAGTGGTTTCAAGGCCCTGGCCAAATCATACTTCCTCTCCTTGGAAGTAAAAGAATTTATAAAATGTAGAGTCTGATGAAAATGGGGAAAATCAGTCCTCTATTCCATGTTTGTGAGCCTAATACCAGGGGCACCAACTCTCTGCTATTTGTAATTATCTCCTTAAGACAAGAGCAGTCTTATTAATGATCATATTCTTGAGGTCATATGTTTAAAGCTAGAAGGGAACCGACAAGTCATCTAGACCCATCACGTCATTTTATACATGAAGTAACTAAGACCTATAGACATCAAGTGATTTATCCAAAATCAAACAGAAGCAGGACTCTGATTCCAAAAATAATGGTCTTTCCATTGTACCAAGTTGTTTCTTAAATCAGATATCTCCTTTCCCTGCTCCCCATTATAATGTCTACAAAAAATTCTCTAGGAATGGCTTTAAGTCTAGATTTCACATTCATGCTATTATTAATATTCTTTCGATATATACTAGCTGTTTGACCCCAGGCAAGTCACTTAACCTCCAAGTGCATGCAGGTGATAAAGATTTTAAGTTGCAGAGAAGGGACTAACCAGCAGTGCTTGAATCAGTAGGTTCAGTAAAATCTCTATCCCTACCCCTATCCCTATCAATAGTAAGTCAGGTAGCATGGCATATGGGCTATGAGATCCTTTCAATGCTTCAGACAATCTCCAGACTATAAGCTGACTTTACAATTTTAAGGTTGACAGATTAATATAAGACCTTTAATATTAAAAATAACTCATATTTCATATTAAGGTTTTCAAAGCACTTAACTGCAAAATATCTCTACCTTCTGGCTTGTCCAGTTTCCTTCACATCCCAGCTAAAATCCTACCTTCTACAGGAATCCTTCCATGATCCTATTTAATTCTAATGCCTTCCTTCTGTTCTTTATCTTCAATTTATCCTGTGTATAGTTTCTCTACATATGTTTTTCTTCCATTAGACTGTGAGCTCCATTGAGAATAGGGACAATCTTCTGCCTTTCTTTGTATCACCAGTTTTTAGTACAGTGTCTGACATGTAGTAATAGCTTAATGAACATTTGTTGACTGGCTGACAACAACTCTGTGGGTAATGCAAATGTAATCAGTGACCCTAAATACAAACTAGTAATTCTGAATGAGTACTCTCCCTGCCTTACTTCCTGCTACCACCATGTTAAAAAAAAATCATTGAATTTTAGAGATAGAAGGGATCTAGCAGCTTTCTAAGTCAATCCATAACCAGAAAACAATACCTAATATGACATATTCAACATAGAGTAATTCAACATTTGTTAGAAGATTTCCAATAAAGCAAAATATACTACTTCCTGAGGCAATTAGCTTTAATTATTAGGAATTTTCCCTTACATGATGGTAAATTTGCCTCTGGGACCAAGAAGAACAAATCTAATCCCTTTTCCAAAAGGCAGCTTTTCAAGTTGAAGATAGCATCATGTCCTCCAAGAGCCTTCTTTTCTCCAGTTTAAAATGTCTCTAGTTCCTTCAGCAGATTCTCATAAGGCACCCCACCATTCTTGTTGTCTTCTATCTTATCAATGTCCTTTTAAAGATCTGGTGTATTACAGCTAGTGGAGTGTTATTGAATATGAATATTTACACATCAGAATGACAAACACCATAAACCAGTGCTTGATTTATTTTTTTATTGATTGTCTAGATTTAAGATAGTTATGGAGAAAATGTCAACAAACATTAAACTTCAAAGTATGTTGGATGTTCATTTTCACTCTTTGGAGAGTCATTTCTTAAACTTTTATCTGAACACTCTTGATTAGAACTGTGTGTAATATTCCAGATGTTGTTTGATCAAGGCCAAATATAAAGCTATGACCTTTTTATTCCTGGATACCCTATTTCTCTTAATATAGATCAAGACTGCATTAGCTTCTTTGGCAGCCCCATCACCTTGCTTGCTTTCTACTAAAAGTAAGTCCTTTCTTTACAAACTCCTATTTAACCTCCAACGTCTATTTAAGAAGATTTTTAAATCTAAATGTTAGGCTTTATGCTTAGTCCTACTGAATTTTAACTTATTAGGTTCATCATAATGTTTTGTTCTGTCAAAATGTTTTTGGATCCCAATTGTCACTTAGCTTACTAATTTCCCTTCACAGCTTTGACTCATCTATAATTTTATAAGAATATTATTTATTGATAAGAATATTATTTGATAAGAATATTATTAAATTATCAATTTAGAGACTGATAAAAATGTCAAATGGCAGAGGACAATGACATATATGTGTAGCATACCATGGTATACTTCTTTCCATGTTGACATTAAGCCATTAATGACTACTCTTTGTCCAACTGTTCATCTAGTTCCAAATCCACCTGATTATATTCTCATCTAACCAAGAGATGTTAAAGAAATGACTTGTAGACTATTATACTTCTTAGCATAGGCCAAAATATGTTAAAGAAATATTTAACAAAATGAATAGAAACCTAATAAGACATATATTATATTAATATGTGACTTCCTAAGTCAAAATGTAAACGTCAGGGCTACATGTATGGTTTAGTGGACCCTCTTTCTATTTGTGTTTAGCATGACTGATCTAATCCACTTCTCTCCATCCTTTCTACAAAAATGGGATTAGATATCAAATGCTTTGTTAAAATCTAGGTAATGGATGTTTATAGCATTTGTCTTACCTATCAGTTTAAAAATCCTACCCAAAAAGGTCTGGTATAATGTATTATAAGTGAAACCGTGCTATCTCTTTATGATCCTTATTTCATTTCCTAGATCTCTCCATCAATCTATCAATGCAAAAGCCTTAATAAATGACCACTATTGCCCAGTATTGTACAAAGGGCTAGAGATGCAAAGACAAAACTAAAAAAGTTCAAGTCATCAAAGAGCTTATGTTCAAATAAGCAAATATAAAATACATGTAAGATAATTTCAGGGCATTTGCAGTTTAGGAAACCGAGAAAGACATTCTATTAGAGGTGGCATTTCAACTGAGCTTTGAACAGAACTAAATACTCTAAGAGCAAGAGCTAAAAAGGAGTTACATTATAGCACTGAGAATAGTCAGAGGAAGTACAGATAGATGGAGAAAAGAATGATGTGCTGAAGGGATGTTGTATATAGTAAGCAGGCCACTTTGGCGAGAACACTGAGTACATGAAAGGAAATAATAGGCATAAAGCTTAAAAAAGAAATAGTCTAGGAAGGGCTTTAAATGGCAAAGATATGAGTTTGTATTTTGTCCTAGAAGCTACCAAAACTTTTTGAACCAGGTAGTGACATAGTCGGACTTGTGCTTTGGGAACATTGCTTTGGCAGTTTTGTGAAAGCAGGATTGGAGGCTATTACCAGTTGGGAGGCTATTACAATAGTCTGGACAATAGAAAGAAGGTGCTGATGATCTGCACTATGGTGGTGATTTGTGTAAGTGAAGATAAGGAGATAGATGTGAGGGATGTTGTGGTACCTTTATATGATGTTTAGTGATTTGAGGGCTAGACCTGAAGTAAGGAAGACTTACTAGCTATGTCATCCTTGGCAAGTGACTTTACCTTGGTTTGCCTGTTTCCTCATCCATAAAATGAGGATAATAATGGCACCAACCTCCCAGGTTGATGTGAGGAAATGATTGTACAGGGTTTAGTATAGTGCTTGGCACATGGTAAGCTTTATATAAATGTAATTATTATTATGCCATAAATACTAACTAGCAAATCAACTAACTTCTCTTGGCTTCAGTTTCCCCAAGTATAAAAAGGATAATAACAGCTTACCTCCCAGAGATATGAGGAAAAATATAATAATGTGTGCAAAGTGTTCTGAGAATCCTAAATTGACATATAACATCTTTATTAATAATTGTGAAGATAGATAATGGAATCTTTTGGGGACATGTGAGTTTGGGATGCCTAGAAAATATCAAATGAGAAAAGTCTAGCAGGTAGTTGGTGATGGAAAATTGGTGTTCAAGAAAGAGAGACAGTAGGGAAATCCATTATCTTCTTCCCTAAACTCAAACTCCCTCTTTTCAACTTCCCTTTTCCTGTCTAGAGTGCCCCATATCCTTCTCATTTTCTATATTTAAAACATAAGAGCTATCTTTTACTCTTCATTCTTCCCTTACCCTTCAAATCCAATCTCTTGCAAAGAATTGTTGACTCTACCTTCACAATAATTAATAACAATAAGGATAATAACTAACATTTATATATCAATATAGGATTCTTAGAAGACTTTGCAAACATCACACTTTTTTCCTGAACTGCGACCAAGAGAACTTAGTTGAGAAGTTAGTTGAGATCATAACTAAATCCACTGAAGCTGGTGAGATCACCAAAAGGGGGGGATAAAATAAGAGAAGAAGAGGTCCCAGAATAGTTTTTGCAGTAACAAAAATCCACATTTAGGGGGTGAGATGTGATGATTGAATAAAGGAGAGAGTCAATGAAAACTTGTAAAAATGTCTTTAATAAGATGGTCTATAAAGGCCTCATTTCTAAAATATATAGAGAATTGACTCAAATATATAAGAATTCAAGCCATTCTACAATTGATAAATGGTCAAAAGATATGAACAGACAATTTTCAGATGAAGAAATTGAAACTATTTCTAGTCACATGAAAAGGTGCTCCAAATCACTATTGATCAGAGAAATGCAAATTAAGACACCTCTTGAGATACCACTACATACCTGTCAGATTGGCTAAAATAACAGGAAAAGATAATGATGAATGTTGGAGGGGATGTGGGAAAACTGGGACACTGATACATTGTTGGTGGAACTGTGAACAGATCCAACCATTCTGGAGAGCAATTTGGAACTATGTGCAAAAAGTTATCAAACTGTGCATACCCTTTGACTCAGCAGTGTTTCTACTGGGCCTATATCCCAAAGAGATCTTAAAGGAGGGAAAGGGACCCATATGGGCAAAAATATTTGTGGCAGCCCTTTTTGTAGTGGCAAGAAACTGGAAACTGAAAGGATGCCCATCAATTGGAGAATGGCTGAATAAATTATGGTATATGAATGTTATGGAATATTATTGCCCTGTAAGAAACAACCAGCAGGACGATTTCAGAGAGGCCTGGAGAGACTTGCATGAGCTGATGCTGAGCGAAATGAGCAGAATCAGGAGATCATTATACACGGCAACAAGACTATACGATGATCAGTTCTGAGGGACATGGTTCTCTTCAACAGTGATGTGTTTCAAACCAGTTCCTATTGTTCAGTGATGAAGATAGTCATATACAACCAGAGAGAGGCCTGTGGGAACTGAGTGTGGACCACAACACAATATTTTTTAACGCTTTCTGTGAGTATTTCCTTGCATTTTGTTTTCCTTCTTAGGTTGTTTTTTTCTTTCTAGAGCTGATATTTCTTGTGCAGTAAGATAACTGTATAGATATGTATACATATATTGGATTTGCCATATAATTTAACATATTTAGCATGTATTAGATTACCTGTTATCTAGGGATGGGGGGGTGAGGGGAAGGAGGGGAAAAGCTTGGAACCAAAAAAAGTTTTGCAAAGGTCAATGTAGAAAAATCACTCATATGTTTTGTAAATAAAAAGCTTTTAATAAAAAAAAAATAAGATGGTCTAGAATTTTGCCAGGAATCAAAGTCAAACTCACTGATCTGTAGTTGGCAGATTTTATTCCTATTCCTTCCTTTAAAAATGGCATAATGTTTTCCTTACTCTATTCTTCTATGATCTTTCAGATATCATTGATGACAGTGGTTCAAAAATCCCATCCATCATTTCTTTCAGTACCTGAAAATGTAATTCACGGGGGTCGGGCAACTTTAATTCATCAAAAGCGTCAATGTATTCTCTTACTATCTATTTATCTTAGGCACCAGCTCCCTTTTTGCCATTCTGTTCTGTACCTTTCAGTTCAAAGTTTATTTTCCTTGGCAGAGAAAACAGAAGCAAAATAATAGTTGTATGGCTTTGTATTCTCCTTGTCATCAGTTGTCATTATCTTATTCACCCCAAGCAGTGATCCCACTATTTTTTTCTCTTACTATAGTTATAGAAGAGAGAGAGAGAGAGAGAGAGAGAGAGAGAGAGAGAGAGAGAGAGA
>JAJPUD010003494.1:7741-35141 GCA_023553655.1 Myrmecobius fasciatus
AGAGAGAGAGAGTGTCCCAGTTTTGTTTTGGGGAAGAAGGTAAGGTCTTCCCTTGGCCTCTGAAATTCCAATTAACAGTTTAACAGTGACCCCAGATGTGAAAGAATTCAGCACGTATCTGGATTATGATGTATTGAACAGGTAGGGAGAAAAACAAATTGGTCCCTCACAGGAATGAAACAGGTATTTTTTGGATCCAAGAGACTGAATTTAGTCCAGTCCTTAACAGGACTGTTTTCTCTGGGTCTTCCCATATCTCTAAATGATAATAATTATGATTATGGGAATTATTATTAATAATAATAGGAAGCATTTCCATAACACTTTAAAGATTTTCAAAGTACTTTACATGTTATCTATTTCCTTTGATACTTAAAATAGCCTTGTGAAATAGATATTTTTTTCCATTTTACAGGTGAGGAAACTGAGGCTAGAAAGGGTTAAATAAAGTAGATAGAATGCTGAACTTGGGGTCAGAAAGGCCTGAGTTGGAACTGAGCCATCTAATTGCCAACAATAATACCAAAGAAATGATTTGTTTTTAAAATCTGTAAAGAATATTTAAAATCCCCAAATATCATATTTTTTGAATGTTTAAATTTAGAATTGAATTTCAAATACCTCAACTTTCCATTTTCCTCCAAAGACCAAATGTATGTTACTCTGACTTTGTTCATGAAAGCCTAAGATTTACAGCTGCAGGGGACCCTGGAGTCTGTCTAGTCTAGCTCTGCCGCTCATGACAGACTTAGGATGCAGATCCATCTCCCTCTCCCAGACACAGCAGATGCTATTCAGAGCACTTCCAGGAGTTAGGAGAAGAAGGAGGCCTTTGGGGACAGCCATTACCTTCCTGGATCAGAGCTGGTCTCACTCCAGCCATGAATAAGAAGGTTCAATTTCATTTCCATCAGTTTCCCGAAAAGCTGTCCCCAAAGAGTAGTGATTTGTTTCTGCAGCAGCCCAGGCTTCCTTCCCAAGAGACCATCTACAAATTCAGTTGGCAAGAAAACCTTTTTTATTTGGAAGCTGTTCATTAGACAGAAAAAATAGGTAGTCAACACCTGATGGAGCCAAGTAGGAGATAAGATGAGAGAAGGGGGAAGATAGTGTTCCTCCACCCCACTGCTAGCACTTCTAGGCTGGGCAGCTCCCCCAGGTCATTGGGAGGGTGTATTTCCTACCCCCAATCTCATCACCACCATTGATAAGATTTTGAGAACATCCCCAATGTATTTTTACAGGCATGGGTGAGGCCCAAAATCATCTATTTGAACCTTCAACACAAATCAACTAAAGGATTACTGGTTTCCTTCCCCTCCATTCTAGGATGCACACCATTACCATACTAAATTTCTGACAGCCTAGCTTTCATTACATTCTCTCCTGAAGAACCCTGAATTACTCCTTGTTGCCTCCTGCATCATGTCTAAACTAATTCAAGGCCCATCACAATCTAACTCCACTCCATATCTTTAATCTTATTTCCTACCACTCATTCATCCTCCAGGCTGGTCTTATCAATGTCCCCAACATTGATCCATATGCATGAGTTGTATGTCCTCAATCTGATTATAAAAAACCCCCAAAGAACAAGGATAATTACTGATCCTTTTCTGTCCTTTTTCTATCATAGCCCAGCCAATTTTCTGAATGTGGAATTGCAAGTTTGGGGGGCTTGGGGGGAGAAGAGGAAACAGGCTGCAGCACAGAAAAGGGAAGCAAGATCATGATTAGCAAGACCATGAGAGCAGAGGCATGGAAGAGGGGCAATCATCTGCCACCCCTAACACCAGTAACACCCCTAACATCAGTAGTGTTGCCCACTCTACCATACATTCTGCCATTCACCATATTGTTTGCCTGATAGGGCAAGACCATGGCAAAATGGTGTTGTCTGCAAAGGTTGGGTTTCCTTCCTTCAGAAAACCTCTTCAAAAAAGGCATTATTCTTCCATTCCTTTCCCCAAGATCTTACACTCAATTGACTGATCAGCCTTACTAAGACACTGATGACTGATAATGACTTAAAGTTTGTCTCTTTTCTGGCATAGCTATAATAGGGAACTCAGATCTCCCATGGCATGTAGTGGAGGGGAAACTTAGATTTGGGAGATCTTTTCTATGTCCTTTCATCTTATCTATAGACAGCTGCCTCCTTCCATATGTAGAGTCCCAATATAGCCTGTGGACCTATTCCACTGAGTTCATAGATTTCCTTTTCAGTAGAGAGGATTACAAAGAAATAAAAGGCAGGGAGAAAGATGGGAAACCTCCTTTCCTGAAGACCTTTAGGCAAATCATTTAACTTCCTGGGGCCTCAGTTTCTTCATCTGTGAAATGAGGGGGTTGGATATGATCTCATGATCTGAATCTCTGATCCTCTCGTTTTATATCCACCATGTACTTGACTTCTAGAGGGCTCTTTTACCCTTTTCATTATTGGATTGCTGGTTTTCTTGTCCTGGTAGGGATCAGATGAGAAGAGAGAGAAAATAACTTAAGTACACTCACCCACATCTCAAGAAGTAGCTCAAAAAATGTAGAAAGATATCTGGTCAGTGACAGTTGAATGACTGGGCAAAAAACTCCTGCAGGAAAATTCAGTAATTTGATCTGCCCCTAGAGACATTACTCCATCTTCCTTCCCATTTGTCTTTCATTTCACTCGAGTTGGGCCATCCTCTGAGATCTTGGCCTATATACCACATCCCCACATCCATTTAGAGGCAGGGAGACCCCAAGCTACACAGACTTTGCCTTTGGGGGTGGGATAGTTGAGATTGTGGATCATCTTCCAGAACATAAATCCCAGGAACCAGGGTAACACATAGGTCAATGTCTTTGTCTAAATCTGATAGTTTATTTGTAAACAAAGTAGTCTTATCTGACTCCAAGTTCTAAAAACAAGACATCAAAAAAAAAATCAGAGAAAAAGAAAAGGTTTTATTGTAGGAAAAGCAGTAAAAATTCTGGTAGAAATTCAATTATTGAAATTGAACTAGAATTCAATAGGTGAGAGGCGAGAAGTCATAGGATGAAGCGCTGCCTTCAGCAGCTGGACAGAGACCTCCAAGCCTCAAGAGATTTTAAGATTCTGGAGAGCAATATGGAATTTTGCCCAAAGGGCTATCAAACTGTGCATAGCCTTTGATCTATCAGTGTCTCTACTGGGCTTGTATCCCAGAAAGATCATAAGAGATTTTAAGAAATCTAGCTCTACTGAGCTGGGTGCAGCTTAGTTGGAGCCAAGTTATTTCTCCTTTCTAGGCCCCAATTTTCTCATGTGTGAAATGACAGGCTTGAACTAAATGGTCCCTAAGGTCCTTCCTAGCTCTTTTGTTCTATTTATGAGTATATCAGAAGCCATCAAAAAGGGCAAATTGATTCTTGCTAGCTCAGAAAGTACTTCTGTGCCTAGAGCAATCCAGGCTGTCACTACAATTAACATGAAGGCAGAATTGCTAACCAGTTGACAGACAAAAGCAGAGATCTCTGCAAAGATCTCCAAAGAGATCTTGGAAATTCAGGAGTAGGGGATGAGGATGGCATGTGGGAGGAAGGGGTTGGCAGAGGTTCTTAGGGTTTCAGTCAGGCCCTATAATTCAGCTGATTTAGGAAAATGGATGGTGTGAGCTTCCTTTTCAGCAGACCCTAGTGTTAAAGACCCTTCAGAGTGGGAGAGGACAAGAAAAGCAGCTTCCTTCCCTCATCAGTCCAGGCTGCCATTGTCTACTAGTTGTTGGGAGCCAGCATGCCATGAGGCCACTAGCCTCATCCTCATAATGATGTTCCCTCTGCAGAGAAACAGCGAGAGCTTGCTCGAAAGGGTTCCTTGAAAAATGGCAACATGGGCAGTCCAGTCAACCAGCAACCCAAGAAGAACAATGTGATGGCCCGAACAAGGTAAAGGCCTTTTTCTTTTCTGTCCCCACCTCTTGTCATTGAAATCACTCTAATTGACAGAGTTTCCTTTGCATCTTTATTCTTCTAGAATAGGGGTCTGAGATCTGATGAACAGGATGGCAAGCAGACAATGGCCCTGATAGGGATTTAGGGACAGTGAGTCCTCTTGGGTGCAAACTTAGCCAGATAATCAGGTCTTGTGTTGACTTGACCGAGAAGCAAAGTTTTCTGTCCTTGATTAGTGTCCCATCCTCCTTGTTAAACTGACACAAGGCCTTCTCTTGGTACCTGTGCTCCTGTTGTATTCAAGAGTACCTGGCACAGACCACCATGTCCAGACTTTATATAAATTATTCCCTTTAGAATGGAAAGGAAAGCTTAGGCCTCCCTAACATAATGCCCAACACTAACAGGCAAAAAAAAAAGTAAAGGGCCTGCCATGTCCCGCTGACCATGACCTCTCTGTTCTGTTCTATGCAGGCTGGTTGTCCCTAACAAGGGATATTCTTCACTTGATCAGAGTCCAGATGAGAAGCCATTGGTGGCCCTTGACACCGACAGGTATGGAGGCCTGGGACAGGGGATGGACCTGAACTCAAAATAAATAAATGAAGTGGTGTGGGAGGGGGGGAAGGGAAAGACGAGAAAAGAGAAACAAAGTTCTAGATGGGAAGAAATCGGCCCTTTCAGCTATCTAGAGCCAGCTTTCTAATCTTCCCTGATTGTTGCCCCCCCCCTTGGTCCTGGGATTTCATTAAGCAAATGTTTATTAAATGTCTATTCTTTAGGTACTGGGGAATTGACATGTCCCCTGAGCCACTGTTATACCCCTACTTTGCAGGCACCTTGATCCCAAAAGCCTCCCTTAGAGCCTGGCCTCCTGGATAAGAAAGGTGCTTTCTTACCTAGCTTCTAAAAATATCTTCTTGGATACTAAATCATTTACTGTTGACCTTGTTTACCTCTACTCCTTCTGGAGATTTCTGGCTGCAGGCCCTGGAATTCCTACCATTACTCATTATTTCCTTCATAAGGAAAGCACTATCTAGTCCCAGGATTTTTCCCCTGGGCTTCAGGCCACCATGTACTAACTTTGTAGTCACTTCTCTTCATTCTCCCAGAATAGGATCCAGGGCCAGACAGTATTACCTTCATCTCACTATGAAGAGAGAAGCCATCTGCTTGTAGCTGTCAACCCTGGGGGAAGAGGGATGGTGACAGTAACAGAAGAGGGGCCCTGGACTTCCTGTCAATCAGGGAAAGTGCAAGACCCAACTCTATATAAAACCTGGATGGAAGAACAGCCAAAATCAAATACAGACTAGAACTGTTGTTCTGTGATTTATTCACTTCATTTGAAGCATGTCACCAATGGCTGTTTCTGCTTGTCTCTGAAGCAAAGTTGTTTGTCTGCCACTCCAAGCTAGCCTTGGGGCCTTGTCTTATAGGATTATTGATTTAGAGAAGAAAGGGCTCTTAGAGGCCATCTAGTCCAAGCTCCTTCATTTTACAGAAAAGGAAACTAAGGCCCTTAGAAGTCATGTGAATTGCCCAAGGTCACAAAGGTAGTAAGCAGTGAGACTAGGATTTGAACACAATGCCTCTGCTTCTGTATTTCAGTAGCAGATGGCAGTTTTTCCTTTTCCTGTTCCCTTCTCTCCTTCCCCCTTCTATTATACCAGAAGCAGAAATAAAACTTCTTTCCGTTTCATAGACTTAACTTCATCAGACTTATGGTTTCCTTACTAAGTTTCTGTTTCCTATTCCCTGGTTCTCCCCTCATTTGGAGAAGTCCCCATAGGAGAGGGAATAGAACAATGAGCTCTGGTCAGCAAGATCTACCTTAGAATCCAGATTCCAGTAGTTACTTATGTAACCATGGACAGATCACTAAAATTTTCTGAGCCTCAGTTTCCCTATCTCTTCAATGGGAGTAGTTCCTGTAGTTCTCATCTTACAGTATGATTGCAAACTTCAAATGAGATCCTATGATATAAAGTACTATATGAATGACAGCTGTTTTTATTGGACAGCAGAAATGATTGACAGATCCTAAGCTCCAAAGCTTCATGCTTTCTAGTTT
Source organism: Myrmecobius fasciatus (assembly GCA_023553655.1). Classification (NCBI taxonomy): domain Eukaryota; kingdom Metazoa; phylum Chordata; class Mammalia; order Dasyuromorphia; family Myrmecobiidae; genus Myrmecobius; species Myrmecobius fasciatus. The sequence continues at coordinate 13,731 of JAJPUD010003494.1, forward strand.
CAAGCTAACTATTTCCTCCTTTCTCACTTTTTCATGTTCTCTCTGACACATAACTCAGTAATTGCCAGGAAAAAGGAATGTCCTCCTTGTCATACTGTGTTAAAACTCAACACTCTGTTGCCTAAAACCTGATTTTTTAAAAGTTTCTATTAAATTTGACACAATGGTAGCAAATATCCTATTTGTCTGAGTGCCTTATTTAAAAATAATATAATCCAATCACCTAACTTCATGATTTTTCCCTAGAAATCCTAGTAGTACAGTTTTTCAATAGCAAAATATTTTACACTGACATTAATAAGAGTAAATGATTTCAAGCAATGGTAAGAGAACCTGCTGCTCATGAGTCACATTGTCACTTTTTTAAAAATCAATATTTTAATTTTTTTCCAGTTTCATGTAAAAGCAATTCTAACATTCATGATTTAAAATTTAGAATTCCAAATTCCCTCTCTTCCTCTCCCTCCCCTTCATTGAGAAGGCAGGCAATTTTATATAGGTTATACATGTTTAATTATACAAAACATTTCCATATTAGTGATACTGTGAAAAAAAAACAGACAAAAAACACACAAAAAGTAAGTAAAAAATAATATGTGTGACCTGCATTCAGACTCTTCATCAGTTCTTTCTTTGGAGTTAGATAGCATTTTTCATCATTAAGTCTCTTGGACTTATCTTGGATCTTTATATTGCTGAGAATAGCTAAGTCATTCAGTCAGTTAATCATCATACAATATTGATGTTACTGTGTACAATGTTCTTATTCTGCTTCATTTTTGACTGATGTCCATGTAAGACTTGCCAGTTTTTTTTCTGAAATCATCCCATTCATCATTTCTTAAACACTATAGTTTTCTATCACAATTATATACTAAGACTGTTCTTTCTGGTCCTTTGGACATAGTTCCAAATTTGGATAGTTGGATCAGCTCACAACTCTACCAGCTGTATATTAGTGTCCTAGGTTTTCCCACATCCCCTCCAATATTTATCATTTTCCTTTGATGTATACATATTTCCAAACTTATCTTGTTGTGCAAGAAAAATTGTATCTACAAGAAAAAAAAATTGAGAAAGGAAACACAATGCAAGCAAACATCAATAGAGAGCATGAAAATCTTGTAAAATTTAATGCTAAAAATTGTCTTGACTTGTAACTGGGGAGAAAATAAAATTCTGTTTAAAAAAACAAAAAAAAAGGGAACTTAAGATTAACACCAATAAAGGAAAGAGGATTGGAAAAGGGAGAAAGAAAAACTATGCTTAGTGAGTCCTATTTGGGGAGTATGATTGAATGGACTAACAAAATAAGCTTAGAGTTTATTGAAGACAGTACTGAGGTATTGGCTTAATAGGGGTGTGAGGAAAAAGGGAAACCAGATGGCTTGCTCTCCTTGCCTATCTCCCAACCTCTTCCCAAATTCCCACCCCACCTGGGCCTCGAAGAAAAAGATTATTCATAAAATCACAGATAGGATTTAAGGGTTTCAATTTGAAGGGGATATTTAGGATTTTCCAAACCAACTCTTTTTACAGATGAGGAAACTGAAGCCTAGATAGGAAAAAGGAAAGTCACAGAGGTCAGCATGTTAAGAGTTGAAAGGACATGAATTTGGAGAGAGATGACAGGCTTCAGATTCTGGCTCCGCTACTTACCACCTCTCTTCACCTCTCCAGGCCTCTGTAAAACGAAGCTGTCTTTGTTTCTTTCCAGCTCTGAATCTGAACTGAGACTTGGTAGTGAGTGAGACTTCAAAACCAATATTATTCTTATTAAATAATCCAGCCTCTCTAAAACTATTCCTATTGAAGGGGGAGGTAGGCATTGGCAGTGAGAGCCCAAATGAATTGCAGGGGTGGCCCATTAAGTAATGGAAAGCCATCTGAAGCTCCAGTTCAGGAACATTTAGTCCTCACACCTCCCCAAAGAAATGAGACTGAGGACCCAGGCTCTCAAATCGCCAGTGACCTTTTCCTTCTTCTCTTTGTTGACAGTGATGATGACTTTGACATGTCCAGATATTCCTCCTCGGGCTATTCCTCAGCAGAGGTGAGTCATGGGAACATCTGGAGATTTTCATTACAAAGAGTTACACCTGCCCCTAGCTGTCAGCCCTGTAATGGGCTGAGAAACCAGAGGGAAGGATTGTCCATCAGGGAAAAGGGTTGGGACACCAAGCACTACATCTGCTCCTTAGTGCTAAAAATAGTGGATTAGAAACTGAGAAACAGGATTACAACCTGGGAGGTCTGTCATGGAGTGTCTGAGACATAGGAGTGGGACCAAGATAGAGGAATAGAATATGTGAAATAGGATCCTAGTCTAAGAGATAGGAGTAGAATCTTTAAAAGACAGGACTGTGAAAATGGGAGTGAGGGGAAGTGGATAAAAGATAAGGGAGTATTTAGGAAAGAGAAGTAGAACTTGGAAGGTAGAGGCTGGGGCCTCTGAGACAGGGATGGGACCTAGGAAATTGGAGATGGATTTTACATGGTAGAAGATAGAGCCTTTGGGTTAATTTCTAGGGCTAGCTAGGACTAAGCCTGCTTGCCCCTCACCATGATTTACATCAGGTTTGACCGCCCTCCCCTTTGCCTACAGCAGATCAACCAAGACTTGAACATCCAGCTGCTGAAGGATGGTTACCGGTTAGATGAGATCCCTGATGACGAGGACCTCGACCTCATTCCCCCTAAATCTGTGAACCCCACCTGCATGTGCTGCCAGGCCACTTCCTCTACTGCCTGCCACATCCAGTAACGGCCAGCACAGGCCGGGAAGGGGCAGAGGGGGGAGGCGGCACATCTGGTGTCCATTTCCACCCTGGTTCCCATTCTGGGCCCTGATTCTGGCCTTAGCCATTGGCCAACTTCTTAACAGCCATTGCTTCCTCCTATGGTAGGACGTGTACCTCTGTGTTCATGAAGCCGGGAGAAACCAAAATGAGATTTCATGGGGGTTGGGGGTGGGGGGAGGGTGGTAGGGACTCTTTGTTCATTGATTTGTTTAAAGGGGACTCAGCCAGCTTCTCCTTCTCCCCAGAACCACCACCACCTCCATTGTTTTCCCAGCCCTGACTGTCTCCAATAGACAGAATGGCCAAAAGTCTGGGGAGAGCAGGAGAGGGAGATGGAGGAGAGATCCCAGGGGTGAGTGAGGCCTGAAAGGGTTCTGAAAAGGGAAGCAGCCTGGAGCTCTGGCCTCCACAGGTCTAGGCTAAGTCAGGCTGTGTTTCATTCAAGAGAGCTTTCCCAGATTGTCCTCAGGCCAAATCTTGATCCAGTCTGATTTCCCAGGATGCTCAGGCTCAGAGCCTTATCCCAGAGGTCCTTGGAGATTGCCCTGTGATGATCTGCTACAGAAATATAACATCTGGCATCTGAAGGACATCCCAAAGACTCCTGGAATGGCTCAAGAAGGCCAGCTCCAGGGCTACTCAGTCTACCCTGGCCTGACCTGCCCTGTCTCAGCCTCATGATGTGAATGTTGAGAACTTGTTATCTTTCCTGGCCCTGGCTTGTCCTACTCCTGCCTTCTGACCTACACACTGATTTTTAGATTTTTTTCAATGTTTAGTCTCCATCTCTTCTCCCTTTCTGGTCCGTCCAACTCTGGTGCAGTTTCTTGGCTTCATTTCCCATCATTTTTCCAGGAGATATAAGGATAAAGGGGAGACCTCCCATCTCTATGACCTGGAGAACAACTTCTTTGCTTGCTCTCATCCTGTTTCTTTTCCCCTTTCTGTGACCGTTTGCCTGGTTTTCCCTCTCCCTCTCTCTGATAAGGAGGGAGCAGCAGTACACATGGGATCAAGATCAAGGTAGAAATGAAGATGAACTTGTCTGCCTTTTTCTGTTGGTGTCCTTGTGGGTTTTTAAGGGTGGTGGTGAATGAGAGAACTCCCTCTGGCCCAGCCCCTCTTGACATCTCACTACATCTCTGCCATCAAGCCTCTCTGGGGAGCCAGAAGCAGGGAAGGACAAGGAGTTACTGTCAGTCTGTGATTAGCCAGATTTGGGGCTCCCCGGGCCTCCCTGCCTCCCTTACCCTGAGCTTCTGCCTTTCCCAACAGGCTAGGATGTCTTTGAGTCTGCAGTCCAGGGACTGTCTCTCTACCTTCTCTCCTCTCCCCACACAACCAGCTTCCTTCCTGATGTCACTCATGCATGGGCTGCACTTGCTGCTTGAGTGGTCACCACCTTTGTCCACATCCTCCCCTTCATGAGGCTTAGAGGTGGTTACATAGAATAGGCATCTTCAGGGAAGTGCGTGTGCGTGTGTGTGAGTGTGATTACATATGTATTCTTGGATGTGTGTGTCTGTCACTTTATGTCCTTGGACATAGCAGTAGTACATGTCTGTATCAGGTTCTATGTGTGTGTATATCTGTAGAAGTGTGTGCAGGGTATGTTCATGCACATTTGTTCTACTGCTAGTGTTGCTGTTTGGCCTAGAAGGGTCAGAGTGGGAGGAAGACTCTTCTAATAGCACCACAAAGAGCAAGAATCTCCCGGACCCCTTTTCCTGAGAGTCCTGGTGCTGAGTGTACCCCCCTTAGTTGGGAAGGAGAGAACATGATCCCAACTACCAAAGGGTGCTCTTAGTGTCAGGACAGGCAGTGACCTCAAAGAGTGATCCATGTAAAGGGAAATTGTCTCCTTATGGGCATTTACCTAGCCTTCTAGAGCTTTGTCTTTGGTAAAGCAGAAACTCATTTGGGGGAAAAGAGAGTCCCAGAGGATCTTTGCCTTTAGAATGGGGAAGTTTAAGAGCCCTCAGAGGTGGACGAAGCTGGATCAAAGTGGACCAGCCGAAGCCAAGTTTTGGTCTCCTCTGCCCCAACCTGGGATAGGCCAGCTCTGGAAAAGCTGATTTGTGCAACAGTGAACATCCTTAGGACCCTCCACAGGCATAAGCCCAGCAAGGCCATTCCCTCCCTGCCTCCCCTCTAGCCTATCTTTGTGTGCCAGCCTCAGCCTTGTGTGGTATTGGGCCCTGGAGTCCAGATTATAGACTAGCTCCAGAGTTCTCAATCCTAGTTGCCCAAGGGAAGAGGCTCACAGAGGGTGGAGTGCCCTCCTCCTCAGCCCTTCATCTGGTCCCACATAGAGGTATAGTCACTCATTTGTGAACCAGCACCCCTTACATAGTTACATGCATACAAATGTATGTATATATGCACAGGTGTATATATATGTATATGTGTGTGTATACACAATCACACTCGGTGTCCAAGCACCACGTAATGTCCTCAGAGAGGCCAGGGGTTGCTCTGAGAAGGTGGAGAGGTCACCCACTCCTGTGTGCTGGCTCCTCAGGAACACCCACCTGGCCCCTAAGTGGTATCAGCTCAGCTCCTATCCGGCTTCAGGGCCCACCCCCATCTGGCGAGCATTCCCAAGGCTAAGGTTGTCCAGAAGTGGCACCTGTGGGAAGTGACAGACCCAACCACAAGCAGGTCTGCAAATCACCAGGGCAGAAACAAGACTGGCCCTAAGGCTCCTGTCTGAGGGTGCGCCAGGTTTGTTCCTGTCCTCCATTCGTGTGCAAGAAGTCTCCTGACCCCAGAAATAGCCCTTTCTCCCGACCCTAAGCTACCTTGTTTCAACTACCAAAACTTCACTTTTCCCATAGACCCCTTCTCTAGTCAGGCCCCACGAGCCTACCTGTCTCCATCTCAGGTGGCCCCTGTAACTTCACTTTGACTAGAAACCGGGCCATCACCAAAGTCAGTCTGACTTAAGTCTCTTAGAATGGAAACCAAATGCCAGTGTTGTGATGTGGAGTTGACTGATGAGCTTTGTGCTTGCCCTCCCTGGGTCCCTGTAGGATAAGGAGAAGGAATCAAGATAATGAAAGTTGTTGTGGAGGAGGTGGTGGTACCTTATCTCACTGCTGGGAGCCAAGGTACTCTTCCCCTCTGTCTGGCTCCAGGGCTGGGGGAGAGAGGGAGGGGGGAGGGAGAGGGGTAGCAAGAGCCCTCCAGACTTCTTCATGGGGTTTGGAAGAATCAGGCTTTCTGTGTAACTCTCTTCTCTCTCCCAGATACAACCCCTTCCTGCAACCACGGTCCCCTTCATCCCTCTGACCCTGCCCATATAGGTACTTGCCTTAACCTTGCTGGTCCCCGGCCCTGCCCCTGGCCCTCAGCCCAGTCCTCATGACTGTGGGTTCTCTTCCTTTGGAGTGTCAGTTACTCTGCATTAATTTATTTTAAAGGTGTGTTTTTTGGAGACATGAGACATGTATAATATTTTTTTAACATTTCCATCGCAGTATTTATCATTGTTCCTGGTTGTGTGTCGTGTAACACAATTAATGATATTAAAAAGCGTAATATGAACAAGCCTGCCCCATTGGCTCCCTGGTTCACTGGTGAGGGGTGGGGTGGGGGAAGCTGGCAAAATGTGGATGGGAGGCAGGATACCTGGTTCTAGATTCTTGTGAATCAGGGCAAGACCTGGGTCTTGAAGAGATCCTTGAATCTCCTTGGCTAGCCAACAACACCCATAACTTCAATCCAGCTTCACATTGAGGGAGGTAGAAGGGAAGAAGAAACCACTTATAGAGTGTGTCAGGCACTATGTTAAGATCTTTACAAATATCCCATCCTCTCAACTCCTCTGGGAGGTAGGCATTATTATTATCCCCATTTTACAGATGAGGAAACTAGGACAAAGAGTAAGCTATTTGCCCAGGATCACACAGCTAGTCAGCATCTGAGGCTGGATTTCAATTCAGGTTTTTGTGATACCAGCCCAATGATTTATCCACTGCACCACCCAGCTGCCTCTATAAGGAGCCAGCCTTTTCAAGTTTATTAACATTTATTAACCATCTTCAATACAGAATTGGTAAGAGGAAAGGAGGGGGGAAGGGCTAAACCTCTGATTATTAAAGAACCTTCAATAAGAAAACATACTCTATCAATACAGATAAGCAAAAATTTTACATCTTTATTTAGTCTTAAAGAGGTACCCCTGCCAGCATCCTGAAGCAGGATCATAGACTTTAGAATTGAAAGAGACTTAATCCAAGTTGTTCTGGCTCCAAGACTGGTCAGTCCTCTGATCACTATCACATCTGCCCAACCCCTCATTTCTCCTCCCCTTCACTTTCTTAGAAAGCTGCCCCACCAGCAGTCAGGAAAGCTCTTCAAGGACCTGCCTTCTATATAAACCCAATGGCCCCACAATGGGAATGCTTCCTTAAGCTCAGGAAGCTCACTGCCTTTCTGGGATCCCTAGAGGGTCCAGGATCAGGCTTTATCCTTCAGAAGCTAAAGAAAAAGTATTCCCATCTAAGCTCTGTGCATCTTAGAGCTGCAGCCCTATCATTTAACTGTGTTCCTCATCCAGAAAATGGGGAGAAGGGAAAAGCAGGAAGTGGTATTAGATGAAATGCCAGGTCTCTTCACCTTTGAGACCTGGAGTCTTCATGAAGAAGAGAGGAGAGAGATGTTGGCCTAGAGGCAGTGATAGGACAGTGGACCTTAGAGCCAAGAACACCTTAGTTCAAATCCTGTCAGATACTTACCAGCACTGTGACTTCAGGCAAGTCATTTATCCTTCTAGCCTCAGTTTCCCCATCTAAAAATGAAATGATGGGACTCTATGGTAAAGTCCCTTGTAGCTCTAATCTATGACCTCCTGGGACACATCTGTTAACCCTAATGGGGAAGGAGGGACCTGCTCTGCAATGATGTCACAATAGACAACTCGGATCAGTAGGGTACCGGGTGGGGGAGGGGGGTAGGTGGGTATCTGGGTGTGGGGCAAGCTGGGAAATGGATCACAGCAGCCCAGCAACACCTCTAAGCAAGTGGTGCAGGATCCTCGGGAACAGGGTACTTCCAGATGCTCAACCAGAGTTTCTGGAAGCTCTGTCCGCTAAGGTGATGTCTAGATTCCACCATGTTCCTCTTTGCTCATAAGACCAAGACTCCTATAAGTACCTATGCTGACTCCTATAGACACCCAGCTACCATCAAGCAAGATTATAAGGACCCACCGCTGTGGGCATGGGAAGAGAACAAGTTTATAACCAAGGTGAGTCGATGAATAAAAGATGTGGGGAGTGAAGGAGAGAAATTGGAGGATGGAAAGGAGAGATGGTGAGCTCTCACGAGAGTCATTTGGGTAAGGGTGTGATGATAGAAGAGTGTATTTGTGACTCCTATGCGTGTATAATGTGTCAGTGACTGGGCATGGGATACAAAATTTGCCTTGTGTAACGTGTGTGTCTCTGGAATTGGAAGGTAAGACTCAATGTTCTCTGAGGTCTCTTTCAACTCCAAGAATCTGTGGTTCTATAATGTATATCGTATGTATATGTGTGTGGTCATGGATGTACGTTTGTGTGTCTTTGTGTAGAAGTGTGCATGTTTGGGGAAGACCTTTCTGTGTATGAAATCAGTCACCCACTCATGTTTGAGAAAAATGGAAAATCAGCAGGTGGTTGGGGATGGGAGGAGGTTATTCAAGGCAGCCCACTGAGGTAGCACAAGGTACCTATGAGATTTCAATTTGTCCATCTCTGACTTGTAAGAATAAAAATGTCTCTCTGAAATTAGATCAAAGGGCAGAGATTTTGTAGCCTTTAGAATTGCCCCTTTCTCTATCTCTCTTTAATATTGTGCTGCATCACATTTTCAAATGGCATCTTTGATTTAAATTGATCCCATAGGTTAATCCAGGCAGGAATTATCTGTGCTTGATAGTTTGGTAGAATTAAACTGAGGAGTAAAATGATTTTCCCATGGTTACATAGAATAGTGGAAAATAGATTAGATTAGAAACCACTTTCTCCACACACTGCTGAGAGTAATGACTCCAGAAGGGCTCAGGGTGGGAAGCTGCAGTCTGTATTCTGAAATCAGAAGTGCAGATTTCTCTCCTCACACAGGGAGCATTCCAAAGACTGAATCACCACCAAACCACCACCATGATTTCTGAGACAGGTGCCTCTGTTATCAGTATCAATAAAGGGCAAATGAGACTTGGTTCAGAGACTGATTTTGCCTTTGTTCTCCAACAGAGCTGCCCTCCTTGTTCTACCTGGCTGAGGTGGCTATAAGTTTTGAGCATATGATCATAGGAATACTAGCCTGAGATTCAACCCTAGTCATGGATAATCCACAAAATGGATTATCAAGTGTATCAAGCTACAATGTAATTATAGAGTTCTGGTCATCTCTCTATCACTCCATGCAGAGGACCATATTATAGACAAACAACTAGCTTGTGAACAAGTTAAATATTCCTTTCCTACTGCTCTCTTAGGGGTCAATTTGTCAGTGCCCCTGATGGTCATGGGTCAAGACTACCCATCACTCAAATAAAGCAGGTTATGCTACTCTCCTTTTTTCCTTTTGTGCTTTCTTTTCCTTCCAAGACTCATTCCAGCAATTCTTCATTCCCTGCTGTTAAATTCTTTCCAATATTTAGCCTTATTCCCTTTTGCTCTATCCCTGAGGGAAGAGAAGTCATGCATGAACTATAAAATGACAAGCTTTGAAAGGATTAACTGAATCTACAACTTGTCTAGAAGTTTCTGAACCTGGATGAGGAAACTCAGGATACAAAGAGAGCGGGTAAAAGGCACCAAGAAGAGAAATACTGGCCCAATGGAGGCCTGGTTCAAAGATCAAGGGGCATCAATGGAGGAGGATTTCCCATCTTCCTGACTTCCTGAGAAGTGACAGCATGAGAAAGAAACCAATCCTTCTCCTCTCTGGGAATCCCCTCTGAGAATGAGAAAGGGAATCAACCAATAGAATGAGGCAGTGTGGTAAGAAAGAAAGGGCCTTAGAGCCCTAAATCCTGTGTGGGAATCCTGGCTCTTTCATTTCCCAGCTTTGCTATCTTGGGTATCTCTGGGTTTGTTTTTTCCTCTGTCAAATGCAGAATGGTGGGAATTGAAAGAGTGGGAAGGGAATTTCAAATCTGAATATAGTCAGTTCTTTTTATTTGATTTGTTTGTTAATAAAGGAAGATGGAGTGTGGTTGGGGAAGAGGGAACAATATTGGACAGTGATTCTCGTATTTTAAAAAAGTATATAAAAACTAAAATGAGGGGTTTAGACTAGATCAGTGATTTCCAACTTTTTTCAAATATGAGAACTCCCTTTGAATAGAAGCACAAAAAATTCACAAGTTCACATATGATAGGAGTTGAATTTTTAACACCTTTTGAATGAGAAAAATACATAATGAAAAAAGCCAATATGGATTCAGTAACACTTTCTAAATGAGTGCACATTAGTCACAAAAGCATCTATCTACATTTGAAAATATTAATACATGTTACATGATATTAGTCTATAGAAATTATATTTTCTTGTTCTTAGATTTGCATATACATTCAAAGACTCCTTCCAACGACTAAAGGGCTCATGATCCATCAGCCAGGACCCATCAGAGAAACTGAGAGTACTAGAATCATAGGCCCTGCCAGCTCTGGATCCTGTGTTCCTATGCTTGTACTTAAGAACCCATTTTATAAAGACCATTAGACTAGAGAATAGGGTGGACACAAAACGCTTAAAATGGTCTAGTTCAGCCTTCATGGAGCTCACAATTAGATGAAGAGACAAGATTCTAAATAACAATGGGAGTCAATATAAGCTTAGATCCAGGTTCAGGAAATAGAGAGTGAAATCTCTAATGGCTACATCACCAAGGGCTAGGTGAAAACTGCTCAGAAAACATCCTGAGTATTGAAAAAGTGGAGCAGGTAAGGTTAGAGAGAGGGAAGTGGAGGGCAGGTAGCATTCTAGAGAGAGGAAAATGATGTGAAAAGCTTAAAAAAAACCAAGGCTTTGAGACAGGATGGACCTGGCTAGAGCAAGAGCTTCGTAGATAAGGAATAATGGAAGATTATTTGGAACTAAACTGTGGAAGCCCTGAAGGGAGGCAGTAGGAGGCCTACAGATGATTTAGGACTGCAAGGGAATTTGAAAATCATCCAGTCCAGCAGCTTCATTTTATAGATGTGTAAACTGAGGCCCAGTTTTATACTTGGATATATATTGGAAATGTCTATGTGTTATTTGTGTGGGACAATTAAAATCAGAGAGAGACTCTCAGGGTAAAAAGAAGGAAAAGGGGATTTATTATGATCTTACCAGAAAGGGCATCTCCCAACAGACAAGGTGTCAGTGGAGGGGAGTGCAAAGCACAAATTGCAAAACACAAGATTAAATAGACCCTGAATGCAGAATTCCCCATCTTCCCCCCACACACACACACACACTTTTCTCCCATTGTCTGGAGGAGTCCAGACTTACACCCTAAACACAGAAGTCTATCCCAGAAACAAAAGAATATTAATAACACACTCTTAATTTAAATTTCCCTAGAGACCTGCTATACAAGCAGATATTTTTGGATGAGAGAATCCTGTTACCTGAATTCCCAAAGCCATCATTGCCTTTAAAAGTAGTACTTAAATACTAATTAACAGGTGTGTGAGGGGAAACAGGAGGGGAAATGTTCATCCAAGACAAACAGCTGCAACTTTTTAGCTATAACTCAACTTATTATTGCAAAGTCTCAAGTCACAATTAGGGCATACATCAAAGTCACATTCCCACAAGAGGTCTTCACTCAGTTTATCCTATACAGTATGTTATGTATGTATGTATGTGTATAAGTACATGCACACCTGTTTATATATGTGTATTACATAAATACATATAAGCATGTGTGCATATTTATACACACATGTGTATATACATGTATATGTATATATATATATATATATATATATCTCCTTTATCTTAGAAACCATATGTAGCACTTTAGTCAGTTATATGTATGTGTGTGTGTGTGTAGGTCCTGTATCTTGGGACTCATATCTAATACTCTTGTCAGTTATATTTCTTTCTATTAAGTTTTACTGAACCTATGCTTTTATCTGCCAGTAGAGGGAGGAAGAAAGACAAGGGTCAAGATTTAGGGAGGCATAATGGCTACCTTTTTATTAGGATTGTCCAGTGCATAAAAATGATTAGATTTGTTTTGCTTGCTTCCAAAGGGCAGAACTAGGACCAGTGTTTAGCAATGAAACTTTTTTTTCTCAATATAAGGGGGAAAAACTGTATAATAGTTAAAGCTACCAGAAAAGGGTAGCCTTGAGTGCATAGGGGGTAGTAATGAATTTCCTGTTGTTAAATCATGCTAAAGTCCCTCTAACGGTCAGCTCTAAAATTTGATAATGCTATGCTTCTACTATTTATTATAAAATAAATTACTAATCTTAGTAACTCACTAATATTAGAATGTTAGTGCTGGGTGGGATTTTATTTCTTTATTTAATAGTATTTCATTTTTTTCCAATTACATGTAAAGACAATTTTCAGCACTTTTTGAAAGATTTTACGTTCCAAATTTTTTCCCTCCCCCCTCCTCAAGATGACAAGCAATCTGATATAGGCTATACATATGCCATCATGTAAAACATTTTAACATTAGTCACATTGTGAAAGCAATAGAACAAAAGAAAAAAAAAACACCAAAAAAAGTGAAAATAGTATGTTTTGATCTGCATTCAGACTCCATAGTTCTTTTCTCTGGATGTGGATAGCATTGTCCATCATGAATCTTTTGGAATCATCTTAGATGATTGTATTTCTGAGAAGATTTAGGTCAATCATAGTTGATCTGGATGGGATTTTAGATTATTATCTCTAGACCAATGGCTTCATATGACAAATGAGGAAACTAAGGGCCCATCAAATAATTTCACCATTATGGGCCCTTAGTTTCTTCATAATAGAATGATAAAAGCTAGAAAGGAGGTAGAGGGTCCTTTCTAGCTTTTATCATTCTATTATTCTTTGATTTTGTTCTGTGTAGGACAAAATATGACATACCAATACATTACATGTAATATCTAACAAGTGTTAAGATGTTATTCACTGTTTTTAATCTAGCCCTATTTCCCCTAAGACAAAAGAAAGATAGGGAAAAGCACCACTATCTATCTTCTGTTTCCATCTCCAGCCAAGGCTGGGAGCAGGCCATGTAATATGTTAATCCAAAAGAGGCAGTCTTAAAATGAAAGGCTACTAATAAGAGGCAATGACTTCACTTATTCAGGCCACAGTGCAAAAAATTTATTGACTCCCTCTAGTCACCCAGCCAGTGCTAACTGTCTACACAACCTCCCTCATTGTAGGAACTCTTTCAGAACTCATAGCTCTAAATTTGGAACTATGCTCAAAAAGTTATCAAACTGTGCATACCCTTTGACCCAGCAGTGTTTCTATTGGGCTTATATCCCAAAGAGATCTTAGAGGAGGGAAAGGGCCCCACGTGTGCAAGAATGTTTGTGGCAGCCCTTTTTGTAGTGGCTAGAAAGTGGAAACTGAAGGGATGCCCATTAATTGGAGACTGGCTGAATAAATTATGGTATATGAATGTTATGGAATATTATTGTTCTGTAAGAAACAACCAGCAGGATGATTTCAGAGAGGCCTGGAGAGACTTGCATGAACTGATGCTGAGTGAAGTGAGCAGAACCAGGAGATCATTATACACGGCAACAAGACTATATGAGGATCAGTTCTAAGGGACATGACTCTCTTGAACAATGAAATGCTTCAAACCAGTTCCAATTGTTCGGTGAAGAAAGTCATATACACCCAGAGAGAGGGATGTGAAATGTGGACCACAACATAACATTTTCATGTTCTCTATTGAGGTTTGCTTGCATTGTATTTCCTTTATCGGATTATTCTTTCTTGTAGATACGATTTCTCCTGCACAAAAAAAAAAAAAAAAATGATGTGTGGCAATAACTATACATATATTCGATTTCTTAAGTATTCTAACATAATTATCATGTAGTGGATATCCTGCCATCTAGGGGAGGAGTGGGGAGTGGGGGGGGGGAATTTGTAACAGAAAGCTTTGTAAGGGTTAATGTTTAGGAATTACCCATACATATGTTTAGCAAATAAAAAGTATTAATAAATAAATTTTTAAAAAAAGAATTTCTATATCTCTTAAAAAAAAAAAGAACTTATAGCTCTGGATGCCTTCATGGAGAGTTGTCCATTGCAAGATTCAGTTCCCTAAGGAACCCTGTCCCTCTAGCATTTCGTGATATGCAAGATTTTATTCTACCCCATATTATAAATATCTTATCTGTCCTCTTGAGTCAGAAAAATTGCTGCAACTGTTGTAGGGTCTTGCGTCTACCATCAATGGAAGGATCCCCAAAATGGAAACCCAATGTTTTGAATTAACTATTAGGAGCTGATTCCACATTAACTGAACTATCGTTGGTGAGTCTGTGGACTGGGATGAAATTTAATTCTCAATCAAGTTGGTTCTCAAGTTCCTATCTGAAGCACTACCCACATGTACCAGTAGAGGGAATAAGACAAAGAGGAAACAGTCATTACAATGGAAGTCAAACATAGGTTTGAATATTAGTTCCTAATCATGTTACCTATTTACCTATTTAAAATCTCAGGATCTTTATCTAAAAAATGATAACTTTTTGCAAACTGTCCATTTAGAAGCTTTTCATTTTATTTTAAAGAAAGGGTAGGTATATATGCTTGATAAATTGATTATCTGTAAGAAACAAAATATCTTAACCAAGAACTCCACTGATTGCAGGAAAGATTTGTTTTACATCCTTGCAAGAATGGGTGTACCCCAATTCTGTAGAATGGGAACATACCTACAGAGGCCAGGTCAAACCTTTTTATAGGGTTTAATTATCCCCACTTCTTCCTTCAGGATCCTGATTGGTCAGAATCCTTTCCAGGTTACCATTCTCCCTTATAAGGTATGTAATATATCCAATTTTAAGCAAAATGTGACCAGGGCAGTTCTTCCTTTGGTTCTTTGAGCTTGTGCTGTTGGGCATGTTTCTACTCTCCCAATCCTTCCTTGTCCGAGAGGCAAACCTCCCCTTCCTTATCACATACTTAGTCCCTACCCCAAGGAGCTTACATTCTTATAGAGAAAAAGTTCATAGGGCTCCTGTTAAAATCTAAAGCCTCCACATCTGATTATTCTTGGGTATTCTTGTAAGTTTCAATTATCTAATTTAATTTCTCCAATTTAATTTTCATAAGTGTGGAAACCAAATGCCCATTCATTTTCATACTGTCCAATAATGTTATCTGAATTTTCTTTCCATTTAAAGGTGTCTTTGTTTCTGTAGTTTTTGTAGTTGTGTATGTTGTTCTTTTGGTTCCACTTTGTTCATTTAATTCTTCCTACATTGCTTTAAATTCTTCAAATATCCCATTACATACACTCATATTGATATAATATGTTTAATCTGGCCTCAGTCTTAAAGCACACTGTTTACTTTCAAATTTTTGCCATTTCAAATACTATAGTTGTGAATGTTTTCTTTTAGATAAGTCTTTTCTTGCTGTCAATAACCTCTTTTTGATATTATTTCAATAGTAGTGTTGAAGCTCAGAAGGAGACCCCAAGAGGTTGGGGTCTCAGAGTGTTGTCATGAGGTGTCAAGGGGCAAAGTTTATTGTAATTGTAATGCCAGTTGAAGTAGGCTAAGTTCCATAAGAATTTTAGCAAAGAACCAGGAGCAAAAAGACAAATTTATAGGAAAAGACAGAGATCTGGTTCTTCATGTAATCAATAAGCTAATTTTATGACCCAAAGATAGAACTGAAGAGTGGTCTGATATGCTCCTCACCATTAGTCTCAGAAACTTGATTATCACTACCCAGCAGATAATCTGACAGTAAGCAATGTTTGAAGGACTATCTTAAGGGCAGAAGACCTTAGAATCATTAACAGATTGTTAGAACAATAACACTCTAAGATCAGAGGAAATTTAGGATTACTGCTATATTTCCCTTAGGAGTTGTACCCCCTTCATTAGGATAAACACTTTTGTAGCTTTTCTTGCATAATTCCCAATTGTTTTTCAAAGTATTGAGACCAGCAATACCTATTTTCCTGAATACCTGCTCTGCCAATCTGGCCAAGGTTCTGCTCTGGGGAGAGAGAAAACAACATAGAAGAAACCTGCCTCCTTTAAAGCTGGGAGAAAAAAATTTGCAGCCAGTGTTTCCATTAAAGGCCTAATTTCTAAAATATTTAAAAAACCGAGTCAGATATATAAGAATACAAATGATTCCCCAAATAATAAATGGTCAAAGGATATGAACAATTTTCAGATGAAGAAATTAAGGCCATCTATAGTCATATGAAAAATTGCTCTAAATCACTATTGATTAGAGAAATGTAAATTAAAACAACTCTGAGATACCACCTCACACCTCTCAGGTTGTCTAAAATGACAGGAAAAAATAATGATAAATATTGGAGGGAATGTGAGAAAACTGGAACATTAATGCATTGTTGGTGGAGTTGTGAAATAATCCAGGAGAGCAACTTGGAACTATGCCCAAAGGGCTATAAAATAGTGCATACCTTTTGATCCAGCAGTGCCACTACTGGTCTGTATTCCAAAGAAATCATAAAAAAGGGAAAAGAACCCACATGTGCAAAAAATGTTTATAGGAGCTCTTTTGTGGTGGGAAAAATGACTGAATAAGTAACGGTATATGAAAGTAATGAGATATTATTGTTCTATTAAAAATGATGAATAGGCTGATTTTAGAAAGGCCTGGAAAGGTTTACATGAACTGATGCTGAGTGAAACAAGCAGAACCAAAAAACATTGTACACACCAACAGCAAGATTGTGCTGTGATCAACTATGAAGAACTTGGTTCTTCTCAGCAGTTCAGTGATCCAAGGCAATCACAAAAAACTTTGGTTGGAAAATGCTATCCACCTCCAGAGAGAGAACTATGGAGACTGAATGTAAATCCACAAATGCTATGTTCACTTTTTTTTTTCTTTTTCTCCTGTTTTTTTTTTTTTCTCATGAGTTTTCCCTTTTGTTATGATTTTTCTCTCCCAACATGATTCATAAGGAAATAGTTAAAAAAAAAAATTAGATGTATAACATATATAACCAAAAATTTTTTTTTGTTTTTTTTTTACATGTAATTGGGGGAAATAATTTTTAAAAGAAAAGAAACCTGCCTTCCATAAAAGTTCAGGAAGCCAGAGTTTTTCACAAGTGCCGCAAATCGCCATAAACAGAACACCCTCTCTCAGTGCTTTTTAAATATATCAATCATAAATAGATCAGTTAAGAATAAAGGTAAGGTTATTAGAACTTCTTTGGTGTCAGGGACTAAAGTCCTTAGACTCTTCAGTCATTCTAGTTTTTGTGTTTTTTTTTTTTTAATCTCCATTTCCCCTTCTTCTAGGGGGAAGGATGCCTAGTCTGTCTAGACTATCACTTGTCTACATTGAATTGTTCTGTCTTTGCCAATTTCGTGTGTGACATGATACTTAAGAGTTGGTTTTTATTTAAGCTGCAATTTTCTGATTATTTGCAATTTGGGGCACTTTTTAAAATGACTGTTAACAGTTTGTATTTCTTCCTTTGAGAACCCTTTGTTTATAGAATTTGATTGGGAAATAGTTTTCATCTTATAGATTTGGGTCAATTTCCAATAGATTTTGCATTATGCACTTTTTTTCAGAATAGGGTGTGTAAAGATCTTTTTCCCAGTCTTTATCTTTTTTTGAGTCTAGCTTCTTTAATTTGATTTGTCCAAAAGCTTTTTGTTTCTTTAATAATTATCTAGTTTGTCTTTTGTAATATTTCCTTAGTATTATCATGAAAATCCAGAAGAGAGTATCCATGAAAAGATAGTCAACAGTGTCAAATGCTGCAGAATAATGAGGACTGGGAAAGGTCTTTGGATGTGGCAATTATAGAATCCCAGGCAACCTTGAAAAGAGTGATTTCTGACAAGTGATGAGGTCAGAAGCCAGATTGAAAGGGATTAGAAGTGAATGAGAAAAAAGGAAGCATAAACCACTTTTTCTGGAAGTTTAGCTGTGAAAAGCAGGAGAGATTAAGACAATGGCTTAATGGTAGGATCAAGAGTGGGATTTTTTTAAGGATAGGGATATATGTGGGCATGTTTGTAGATTATCACAGAAAGACTCAGTGGACAAGTAAAAATTGAAGATTAAAGAAATACGAGTGGGTGGATAATTGCTGGAAGAAGTGGGAGGGGATAGGATCAGTGATAAAAGAGATAGTCTTATTTAGATCACCTCTTCATCAAAGTCTGTAATAAAGGAAAGAGTAGGAGATGATGGCAAGGTATTTTGAGATAGGAAGGGAAAAAAAGAAGTTGGAATGTCTTGTGTCACAAAGAAGGCCAACTGACAATGCAGAATGTGAAAAGGGAAGGATTTCTGGAAAGACAAGTTAAAGATAGGCTAAAGCTAAACAGAAAGCTTAAATTTTATCTTAGAGGCAATAGGAAACCATGAAGGTGATTGAGTAGGGGAGTCACACATTCAAATTTGAATGTGTGAATAATCACTTCAGCAAAAGTGTAGAGGAAGATGGACTGCAGTGAGGAGAGAATTGGGGCAGGGAGATCAATTAGTAAGAGTCCATGTGCATGAGTAGAGAAGACTATGATTAAAGAGATGTTATAGAGTTAGGAAAACCAGCAATTTTAGCACCTGATTGTGTGTGAGAGACAGAGACAGAGAAAGACAGAGACAGAGAGAGACAGAGAAGCACAGAGAGAGACAGACAGACAGAGAGAAGAATTGAAGATGTAGCTGAGTTTACAAATATAGGAAACTGGGAAAATAGTGATCCAGACAGAAAAATAGGAAAAACCAAACAGAACTGGATTGGGACTTGAATCAGAATTGGGACAAGAAAATGAGCGTTTGCTAGCCATAATTCACTTATTGACTGGCTCTTAACTTTAAGAAATTTGTGGATGTCAGAAGGTGAAACCACAATTTTACTTTCACCAGAAGAACACATACAATCAAGGATATTTGTAGAAGAAAGTTATCAGGCATCCTCTCATTTGTACTATTATACTTCTAAATAGAATGAAGAGATGGGCTCACCGTAGTGAGTAGTAACCCACTCAAGCTCTTGTAGATAAAGTTGTTACTTCTTCTGCAATCACCATCCACACTTTGGAGTCAGTCTGGACTTTTCCCCCAGAGCATCCCTGAATTTTAGAGTTCCAGGAAATTGTTGTGCAAGCTCATTCTACCTATCCCCTACATTTCATCCAGAGTTTTCCATAAGTCCTAGGAACCTCTTTTAGCATGTTTCCCATTCAGAAAGCTACAGCCAAGCTTCACCCTACAGGTAGAAAGCTTCTAGTCCCAGTCCATGGATACCCAAGAGAGGAGAGGGAGAGAAAAGGGAGTGGAATAGGAGTAGTGGGAGGGGATGAGATGGAGAAGGTGAAGAAAAAGGGAGAGGAGGAGGGAAGGAAGGAATGAAGAGAAAAGGGAGAGAATGGGAGGGACAGAAAGAGGGCAAGGGAGAGGAAAGACAGGAAAGGGAATGGAAAGCAGGAAGAGGGGAAGAATCAAAAAAAAAGGGGAGAGAAGGGAGTACAAAGAGAAGGAAGGCAAACTCATGCAGAGTACCACATCACTAATTTTTAAATTTTCACCAGAGTTTCAAGATCTTTAGAATGGTCCAATGGGCTTCATTACAACAGTTGACTCATTCTACCTGGTTCCCTACCCTTCCCACTTTCATTTACTTTGGAATTGTGACAAAAATGAAGAGGAAAATACTTGTGGATTACCACAGATGGGGATTGTGTTTAGTTTTCCCTCCATTTGGAGCTTGTTGTATTTTTTTTTCTTTTTTTAATCAGCGTCAGATACTTTTTTACTGCTTGCTTTTAACAGTTCCTCCCTCCACTAATACAATACACAAATACCCTTCGCTGCCTCCTGCACAAATACAAATAAAGTTTATAGTGTCACTTTTATAAGTTCTGGGAATCTTTTAGCCAAACTCCCATTTGCCCTTAGGAGTCCAGTGTCCCCAGAGTAAAGTCTGTTCCATCTCTCCCTCAGGGGACTATCCCTAGGAGTATCTCTGAGAACTCAGGTGTCTCTTTCTAATGCTACTGGAGCAAGTCTCAATTCCTATGTATTCTTCCCAATGTTAATAGTATTTAGTAACAGTATTTTCTCTTAATATCACTGATATCCTCCTGTCAATAGAATTTTACTATATTGATCTCTAAACTGTGAATAGTTGGAACCATACAAAGCAGGCCAGAGACAGTTTTTTTGAGATTAAATAGCAGTTTAATTAATCATTCTCAGAGTGAGGAATGCAATTTGCAAACTGAAATCTCTCCTATGAAGGAGAGACCTTCCTTGCAGCAGTAAAGGCAGAGATAAGTGGGAAGGGAGGGGGAAGGTAGATTACAATCTAATCATTTTCAGAGCCTAGGTGGTTTTCCATGACAAGAAATGCAGGACAATAGGGATATTTCAAATCCTGTGGGAACAGTTTGTAAGTGATTGGGGATCATTACTTGGTGGGGGACCGAGACCAGAGTTCTGTGAAGGGAACAGGTTTTGCAGTCTTTGATTTACTTCACTTAACATACATAGGAGAGCATTGTCAAGAATTGATTGATCATTTCAAGCTGCCCTGTGGGACTCTGACTCCCAAGGCAGAATCTGCTGGGAAAATGGTAGCTCTGAAAAATCTAAATTATTGGCATATTCATTACACATATCATATCAATTAATATGAAAATTATAATTTCCTTCACACTCCATAGAAACTCCAATATCATTTAATCAATTAACACCAATTTTTTTTTTACAAAGAGAAATTGATTAAGATATAGCAAAAACAGTAAAAAAAAAAAAAAATTTCCACACCTACCTGGGAGTATACTTTGTTCTTACCATCTTAGTCTCTAGGGAAAGTGGGCTTACCCTTAAAATAGCTGCTACAATGTGCACTTACCCCCACCAAATTAACTTCTGAAGACAGCATACCAAGTTGCTCTTGCTCCCTTTCAGATGCCTTTTGATCTACTGTTAGGATGAATCAAGTACTTCACTTTTCACTATATTCAGCATCAAATAAGAACTTCGATTTTCAGTGGTCAACTCCCCAGTCTTTCAAAATCCACAAGATTGCACCCCAGTCTGATATTCCTTCACTTTTAAGAGCAAGGAGAACAGATGCAGAGAAAAATAGTGGAGATAGCAATCTGCCTAGGTAGGGACGACTTGATATAGCTATCCCTTCCACATTGTGATTTTCCCCATTGCAATTATGAAATATCAAGGGTTTGCATAAGAAATTAAATGGGAATTTAGGGAGTTTTGTAGAAGCCACAGATGATACTTGAAGGCCAGCAAACAACCCAGTAAAAAAAAACAACCCAGAGATGCATAAAAATATATGTATAGTATTGTATAAAATCAACATGTTTTATCTTTTAATGCCATAATAATTCAGACTTCTTCTCAGAAGGGCCCAAAAATTTTAAGTAATTTTTCCAGATTG
>JAJPUD010003494.1:35151-114819 GCA_023553655.1 Myrmecobius fasciatus
GAAGGGCCCAAAAATTTTAAGTAATTTTTCCAGATTGGGGGGAGGGCAGCCACACCCCTAATCCCTGTAATGTAGAAGAGATAACTGTATTGCAAAATCCACATGGAGATTACATCAGGCAGATCATACTAAATGCTCCTGAGAGTTGGGCTTGGCCAGTCCCTCCTTACATCATATTGTAACAATCCAATCTTAATCATCCCTTTCCTTCCAGTTTCTAAAGAGAGAACCAGGATTCTATTCTTATTGATATAATATTTTTTTCCTTTTAATAATTTTTTGTTTACTCTTCCCCATATAGCCTGCCCTCACCACACACATCCTAACCATAATGAATTAGTGAGATAAACAGAATTATCTCTCTATCCAAAGTAAGGAGATAAAGAGAGCACTTCCTACCTGCCCTGGAAAAATTCAAATTATCAGACCCAAATGAACTGCATCCTCAGGAAACAGAAAGAATAACAGATGTGATTGCTGAGCTTCTAAAATCAGTGATATTTAAGTGATTCAAAAAAGGGAAAGAAGTACCTCAGGACTGTTCCAGGAGGGTAGCAATGGTCTCATTATGTCTGCATCCTCAGCATCCAGCATAGTTCTGCTTAATATAATAGGTGCTTAATAAATGTTTGTTAATTGATTGGAAAAGGAGAAATAACACTATTTTTTAAATGAGATAGGAAGAAATCTGCAAACTTCTCACACTACTGGCCCAAACTGATCTCTTATATTCTTCATGCAGCATTTACTCAATTCAAAGCCCTTGTATGGGCCACCCCACATTACTACAGGTACTTTAGTTACCTTTCCTTCAGAATACTTCACTTCCTTTAAGACTCATTTCAAGAACCACTTGATGTACATGAAATTTTTTGAACCCCTCAAATTCTAGTCTTTGCTCCCTAATTCCCTTGTAGTTATCCTGTGTATATTCTGTGCATACTTTAAAATATATATCTTGTCTTTCCCAATAGAATGAAATTCCTTGAGAAACAGGGATTGCTGCTGGTGATTTCTTCTTTTTCTTCTTCCTCATCATACTCTTTATATTTCTTTCTTTCTTTCTTTTTTTTTTTTTTTGCTTAGGCAATTGGGATTAAGTGACTTGCCCAAGGTCACACAGCTAGAGAATGTTAAGTGTCTGAGACCAGATTTGAACCCAGGTCCACCTGACTTCAGGGCTGGTGCCCTATCCACTGCACCATCTAGCTGCCCCATACTCTCTATATTTCTATCCCCAGGATAATAAAATATCCAGCATATAACACATAAAATTAAAGAAATAGTGCACATCTAGGACAAAAAAAAAAGCAGTGTCCATAATAAGTCAGTTCATTTTTTGTTGTTATAGAAGTCAATTTTTTTTTTTTTGTTATTGCTCAGTCATGTTCAATCTTAAACTTAGGTTCAATATTAACTAACTATATGGGAGCAGAGAGAGGACACATGGTTAGGGAGAAGATTGAAAAAATTGGAGATTTAGGAGACTATCAAGTCAACATGAGTCAATATAAAGTCACAATGAGCAAAGAATCCCAACCATAAACAAATTCTTTTTTTTCATTTCTTTCAAAGATCAAGAATTCTCAGACTGATTCACTAAGTTTTGTCCTCTAACTCTGCTGCTATGTTTTTAAAGGTCTTAGGTTTTCCAGTTTTCCCCTTAAACAGTTTAATTTATTTCTTTCTGGCTGCGTCATCCTGTTCCTCAGAGAGTCTACTTTTTGGTGAGATTTTTTTCCTCCATTCTTTCTATTTTGTCATTTCTCCTATGCATCTTTTAGAATTCTTCCTTCAATGATTTCATTTCAAATATTATGGATTCCAGATCTTCTTTATATCACAGATTGTAATTTTCTAAGCCAGTTTGGAGATTTTGGCAATATGTCCATTCTCTCCTTTATAGTTACAATTGTTATTGCAGATCTAATTTTTCCTTTCAGAAATTTCTCCTCATTTTTTATCCTCTTAGTATTTATTCATTGTGGTGATCCAGGCCCTCTTTTTTGCTTATTCATTTCTTCAATCATTCTGGCAGTTTACCTACAAAGTTTCTCCTATCACGACTGGGTTTGTTTTTTGTTTGTTTCCCCCTTTTTGTTGTTCTTCTGTTCTTATCTGGTACGTTAATTGTTATTTTGAGATTGAACAGGTGAAGCTAGGTTTAATCACAGTCTATCATCCTGCATCTAGGCAGCTTGGTGCCACAATGAACAGAGTATTAGTTCAAATATGACCTCAGACATTTACAAGCTGTATGATCTTAGGCAAGTCACAACTCCTGTCTGTATCAGTTTGCCCAACTGTAAAAAGGGAATAATAGCATCTACCTCCCGTGCTGTTGTGAGAATCAAATTAGATAATATTTGTAAAGAACTTTGCCCAGTGTCTGGTACACATTAAGTACTTAATGAATACTTGTTCCCTTCCTTTCCCCTCTTGCTAGAAGTCCTGTAAGTCATTTGGTAGGGTTTTTACTTTTTTGTGCTTTTATGGAAATATACCCCAAAATAGGGATAATAATCTACATAATGCCTAACTTACTTGCCTACTGTGCTAGACTTTGGGAACTAAACTGGTGAACTCAGGATCTGGAGCCCTTCCAAGTAGTTCTTATCACTGTTGAAGAATTAGCTCAGTACTAAGAATATTTTCTGCATTTTTCTGGTTCAGCCAATAAAAGTTTTATACTTTTTAATTAAAGTATAGACACTCAAACAGAGCTCATAGCCACTCAAGCTAAGTGTGGTTGATCAATTTAGTTTTACAACTGGATTGAGAAGACAAAGGATAAATTGGGAATGGTACAGACTTGAAAGACAATTTGAGAGTACTACAGCTTTAGGAGGAAAGTACAAATTTAGAGACCGTTAATGGTTGCATTAACAGGACCATTGACATTGACCAGAATGTTCTGGGAACAAGTACAGTGAGTCAAGGCAGGTGCCCTTCGTTGTTTTGCTTGGAGATGACATACTTTCCCCAGGGAACTCATTGTTTTGCCTAGAAGAAACTCATAGTTTCTTTATACTAGCAATATTTTATCTGCCCATAGGTCTGTACAAGATTATCAAGTACACAAAAGAAAGCCTTGCTTCCTGATTTCACATTGCCAATCACCTTCTTCATAAACTGTTGAGACACAGACATCCCCTGAGCAAGACAGATTCTTCTGTCCTCCTGCTTTCCTAGAGACAAAACAGTCTCACTTCTGAAGGTGTCTCTCAAATTCTGCTTTCTGTCTCTCCCTCTTTGGAAAGTTTTATGGCTTCCAAATGGGGAGAGGGGAACCACAAAGACACTGATAAGATAATGAAAATATAAAACATTCCATGAAGTGCAAAATAAGTTTGTATGTAAAGTCATAGAATCATCAGTTTTAGAACAGAAAAAAAAAAGCACAAAAATCAAATACTTCAGGAGTTTTTAATCTGGGGTCTGTGAAATTATATAAGAAGATAACTATTAAAATGGAATTGATTTTCTTTATAATCCCATGTGTTTTGTTTTATACATTTAAAAGCTAATTTATGAATAATTTCTTGATTTCAACAGATTGCCAAAAAGTTCCAGGATACTCAAAAAGCTAAGAATCCTTCTCTAGTTCAAATCTCACCTTCCTCTTTTTCCCCAATCAATTTTACAAATAAAAAAACAGATCTGTCGAGCAATAGGTCTGTCTGGAGATCAAGGAAGAATTTGTGAAGCAAATGGCATATGTGTTGGAATTTAGCAAAGAAAGAAGGGAAGGGAAGGATATTATAAGCAGAGTATGTGAAAGCATAGTAGGAGAAAAGTACAGAATGTCTTTGAGGAATTTTTTTAAAAGTTACACTTTTGCTAGAAAACAGAATCTATGAAACAAATAATGTCAGATAAGGTTCAAGAAGGGAAGATGGCCCTAAAAAGTAGAGGAATTTAAACATTAGGCAAAGGATTTGTTAATCAGTTCCATCAATCAATAATCATTTATTAAGCAACTACCACTTAACTAAGTAACTAAGCACTGTGCTAAATTCTGGGGATACAAAAAGAAGCAAAAGATAGTCCAGTCCCTGCCCTCAAGGAGTTTATAATCAAAAGGGAGGATATAAAATGCCAACAAGTATTTACAAAGCAACTGGGAAATGATTAGCAGAGAAAAGGTGCTAGAATTAAAAGGGGTTGGAGAAAGTGTCTTATAAAAGATAGGATGTTAGTTGGGATTTAAAGAAAGCCAAAGGGTATCTATCATTAGTCAGGAGGTTATAGAGAACCAATTTAGATGCTTCCCTCTAAGGATTCTCTAGGAGAACTCATCCATTTTGGCTAGTAAAATTCCTTCCTGACTGGGGCTACATTGACCTTTGCTAAGTCATAGTTCTGGTCCCAATTATCATTCTCTTTTCTTCCATGATTGATAGAAACTTGCTTTCCCAAAGGCTGCTGTGGAAGAATAATGAAAAAAGCATCCACAGCAAGAACCTCCAAGTTAGGAAGATGTCGGTCTAAGTCTTGCCTGAGTGGTCCTAGACCTAGCCTTCTAGAAAGACAAGAAGAAGGACTTTCCAGACGATGCTTACTGGGTAGATGCCTGAGAATCTGGAGGATCAGCAAATGGTAGTCACAATTTTGGAGGAATAAATCTGGATGGCCCATTTTTTTTAAATAATGGGAATTATTCAGATGATACAGGTCCAGTGGGAAAAGAATTACCCCTCATTTCTTGAGAGGAGAGTAAGCAATAGAATGGCACTAGGACTTTTGTAGAAAGTTAAACCTCAAGAGAAGGAAAAAAAGATATTATGTACTTATAGGTTCCTATAAGATCTCTGATATTTTTGCTTTCCATGGGATGAAATAAAGGTTATTTTGTATCAGATATATATTGCTAGCTTGAGTACTTGTACAAGAATTATTCTAAAACTACCGAGGAGTAGACATAAAGCAAATTCTAAAGTATTAGGGACAAAATGAACCAAATTCTAGAATTTCTTTGGGAAGGCAAGAGTGACTCGTGAGAAGCCTCCAAGACTAAATCCAATCCATGTAGTTAGAATTTGAGATTGTAAACCACAAGTAGCATCATGATGTCAAACAAACAAACAAAATCAAAATCAAAAAACAACCCCTCAGCCTTAAAAAAAAACCCTCAATCTTTTTTTAAGAATCAGAAATTTGAGACATATAATAAATATAACATAACATAATATACAATATAATATAATAAATATGGGCACTAGGACTTAAGGGTCACTTGATAACAAGAGCCTGTACAAATGGCCTTCTAGGGGAAATTTTCAAATACATACTTATCATGGGGAAGACATTGATTTGAGAAATTAATGGTAGTTTTTAGAGTTCCCTGCTCTCTAATTCTTTGTGTTGTCTTTGTATAAGCAAGAGATTCCTTGTTTCAGCTTTCCTTCAACAACAGAAGAGAGAGCTTGTGTGTGTGTGTGTGTGTGTGTGTGTGTGTGTGTGTAAGCAGTAAGCTTGCTAAGGTCCACATAAAACTCTGAGATGCTCTATTTCTAATCAAAAGAGATTAAATTTCTTCCACTAAATTGTCTGAGGCTCAGAGATGGTATAAGAAAATTAATTTGTGTCTACTACTAAAGCTTAGCCACTAAATATTGCCATTTTCCAGCCCAGTTTCCTATTACTGACTACTGGCAGAAATTGTTTACATCAAGGAGCTTGGGTGCAAATGCTTTTTTTTTTTCAGAATGTTTTAAAGCCATAAGTAAAATAACCAGCTTTAAGACAGAGATACAGTTGTTTCTATAGAGTCAGACTAAGGGATATGGACTTTCTATCACAGGCAATGGGGGGAGGGCATTGACATGCAATTGAGCAGATTTATGTGATCAGTCCTCGGCATTAGAAAGATTGATCTGACATCAGGGGACATGCTGGTAAAGAAGAGCCTGAAAACTGAGAGACCAGTTAAAAAGTTGCTGCATTAGGTAGAGAAAACATAAATGAGAGGTTCTAGATTCGGAGTTAGAGAGTCAACGTTCTAATTCTGTCTTTGCTGGGTATACTTGGGTACATCATTCTAATAGTAACTGGGATTTGTGTAGGACTTCAACATTTGCAAAGTGCTTTGAATGCATCATATCATTTGTGACTCACAATAGCCATGTGTAGATATTGCAGATATTATTATCCCCCATGTATTAAGGAGGAAACTGGAGACACAGAGAAGTTAGATTAATGTGCCCACGTCCACATAGCTAGAGTAAGAAGTGTGATTTAAGACCAGGTGTTCTTGACTTCTAAGTCCAACACCACATCTCTCTCTCTCTCTGTGAAGTGTAAAAATAGTTTTAAAATGAGGAGATGTGACTAAATTATCTCTAAGGTTCCTTCCAGCTGCCAAAGAGAAAGGCACAGAGAAAGAGAATGAGGCAGACGCTACATGGCATGGTAGAAAGAGCACAGGTGTAGTCACAGAATTTGGGTTTTAATCTTGGCCCAGTTACGGACTACTAGTGTGACCTTAGACAAGTAATTTCCTTTTGGGAGGAAAGAAATTGCAATATAGTAGAAAGAACATTTGACTCTTAAGCGAGAGGATCTGGGTTCAAATATTAACCCTGACAATCGTGTGACCTTAATCAAACCACTTAGCTTTCCTCAATTAGGAAGTTGGACTAAATGGCCAGCTGAGACGGAGGTCCCTGCTAGCTCTATATTTACAAATCTCCAAAACATTCTGGGCCTCAGTTCCCTCATCTGTAAAATAATGATCTCTAAAAGCTCTTCTAGTTGTTGTTTTTTAAATATAATTTTTTTATTATTTTTACATCACCTAGACTTCCTACTGGATCCCTGCTTTCTCCTCTCCTCCCAGAAAGCCATTTCTTTAAGCAAAGAATTTCTTAACAAAAGAGGAAAATTACAATAAAACCAACACACACACACACACACACACAAACCCTTAAACTATTTGCAGTGTTCTGTACCCAGGGACTTTGCATTAAATACTAATGCAAAAAAAGAGGGAGGGTGAAGCATCCTGTCTTATCTTTTCTCTGGGGCCAACCCTATCCTCTAATTTCACAACATTCATTTTCTATTTCATTGTGATGCTTTTTCCATTAGCATGGTTGTAGAAAAGGCATTGTGTATTTTAAAGCTAGATTTATTTTTGTATTCTGAACTTAAAATCCTACCCACCTCATACCCCCCCAAAAAAAACCCACATTTCTATATGCACAGCAGAAAGCTAAAGGAAGGATGGCTATGAAACCATTAATCTCTAATTCAAACCTCTTGCTTTTTTTAAAGTGTACAGCAAAATCCATGTTATTTTCAAGTCTGTCCTGCTTGTCTCTTTTTCATCCTCAACTTCCTTCTGTTCTCTTTGGACATTTTAAAAAATATTTCAGTAGCCTGATATTTTTTTTCAGCACTATTGTTACCCACCTTTCTCTCCCCCTCATGCATCCACATAGACTCAACTCAAAGTCCAGGACAACTAACCACAGACATGCATGAGCAATTGCTGCTGTATACAGTGCAGCCATCCTCAAACTGGGAGAAATCTATCAAAAGACTTAAAAGATGAAGTATATTAAGGTGAAGTCATTATTCCTCATCACTTGCAAATTTGCAAGTAATGAAGAATTGAATCTTTATTAAAGCAACAACTGCTGGTGGCAGTCTTATAAACATACTTAGTTTTCCAGCTAACCAATTTCTGTATTTAAATAATCTCAAACTATATTTTAGTGTTATTGTGACTTCATAGAAGCTATTAATTTCTGAAGTTGAGGATTTTGATTGCACTGACTTTTTAAAAATATGTTTGGATTTTACTTGACTAAAGAAATTATAGTAGTGAACATTTGGTTCTGTACAGATTTTTATTTCCACTCTGGTAGATAAGTTAAATAGGGCAACTAAGTGGTGCAGCAGATAAAGCCTAGAGTTAGGAAGACCTAGGTTCAAATCCAGGGCAAGTCATTGAACACAATGTTTGCATCAATTTCCTCATCTGTAAAATGAGGAAACGCAAATCATTCTAGAAACTTTTCCAAGAAAACCCCAAATGGAATCAGAAAGAGTCTGATGTGATTGAGACACCTAAAAATCCACAACAAAAAATAAGTAAAATAAAGGCAAACAGCAAAGTTAATAAATATGGTCAAGTAAAAAAATCCAAAGTGTCCATCTTCAAAAATGTATGTCTCTCTCTTCACCTAGGATCCATCACCTCTCTGTCAGAAGGTGATAATGCTTAATTGTTAGTCCTTTGGAGACATGGTTCATCAGTGTATTTATAAAGTTCTTAAGTCTTCCAAAATTAATTTCTTTACAATGTTATTGTTCTTGTGTAAATTTTCTCCTGATCTTACTCAGCTTCTATTCAGTATCCTCTGAAATCATCTCTTTCACCATTTCTCATGTAATGCAACCATATTGCATTACATTCACATGCATTCAAAATTTGTTCAATCATTCTCCATTTGATGGAGTACCTCCTTAATTTCTAATTAACTTCTTTTTAAAAAATCTTCCCCCTTTATGATCATGAAGTTAGTATTGCTTTCAAATATTATGCCCCACTACCTTGGTTTATTCTTGCTTTTAATCATCTCCCCAGTCCCTACCCATTTTCCTGTTATTTGTTGTATGTATTGGATTTGAACCTATATTGTAACATATTTAATATGTATTGGACTACCTGCCATCTAGGGGAAGTGGGGGAAAGGAGGGCAAAATTTGGAACAGAAGGTTTTTGCATGGTAATTGAAAAATTACCCATGCATATGTTTTGTAAATAAAAAGCTTTAATTAAAAAAAAAAACTATTTGTTGAGTATTCAACCTTTCCTGTCCATCTCAGATAACAGTGAATTCCATCTAATGCCCACTCCTCCCATCCTTTCCTCCATGTTTTTATATCGTCTTTATCTATAACAGCTATGAGAAACAGCAAATTCCATCTTTTCCCTTTCTACAAATGGTATATTATTTTTACCCTTCTTTTCCCCTCCCCTTTAAAATTCTCCAGAGCAAGCCAATTTACCACTCCTCCCACCCATCCTCTCTTGTTTTTCTTACTACCTTAATACATTTTGAAGAAATTAAGGTATTGTGGGACATTTGTTTCTTCTTTTCCTGTTAGAACATTAGCATTATCATATGTCTCCTTCAAGTTTTGTTCAATTTTAATTTACTTTTCTAAGATACATTTGACTCTGTGTTTAAAAGCTCTGATCTTTTTATCAGAAAAGTTTGAAAGTCTTCTGTTCCATTAAAGATTCAATTATGCTCAGCTTTGTAGAGTTAAATTATCAGAAAAGTTTGAAAGTCTTCTGTTCCATTAAAGATTCAATTATGCTCAGCTTTGTAGAGTTAAATTATTTTTTATTATAAGCTTGCATTGTTGCCTTTTGGTATATTGTATTCGAAGATTATTTTCATTTAGAGTGGAAGCTGTGAGGTCTTGACTGTCTTTCCTTGGGTTTTTTTTTGTTTGTTTGTTTGTTTCTCTGGTTTCTACAATTTAAATTCTCATCTGAATTATGGTTATCATATTACCTGAGTCATTAGCTTGTGTTTCCTTCAAATTATCCAGAGACTTTTAACTTAACAAAACCACAAAGATATTGGGTATACTTGTGATAAAAAGATTCCTTTCCTGGATGTCATATAAGTCAATCCCAAAGTAAGACTGAATAGAATCAGGTGGGAAAAAAAACATGGTAAGAGTGGTCTGGGTTTTAGAATCAAGGCAAACTGCCCGAATGTGAAACTGGGCAAGGACTTAATCTCTCAGTATCTAAGACTACAAGTTGCAAAATACTTGGTAAACTCAGAAAAGAAATTACTTTTACCAAGAACTCCCTACACTGATGAAATCAGTGAAAATTCAAATTTAAAAAGGCCATGTAGGACTGTTGGAGATGATGACTTTTATCCTATGTCCACCATCAACCCAAACTACTGCCCTCCTTACACTCTACCCCTAGTAAAAAGTTGTACATCACTCTAATGATGTCCACTATAAATCAACCAATCATATAATATCACAGCTTCCAGCTCTCAATGAGTCACTCTTGATGAAAGGCTACTTAGGATCTCCACAACTGACAGGTTAGGTAGGAAAAGTTCAGTGTCTGGATTCAGCTCTCCACACCATCTAGGTAGAAGTACCTTTTGGTGCAGGAAAGTTTTATCTGAGTTCCTTAATCCTCCAGAAGGTACCAGAAGACAATTTATTTTGCATCCAAATTACTCTTCATATTCTCTCCATTTGAATCATGTCTAGTTCTAGCAGTCTATCTGCAATTTGGTGATACTCTTTTTCTTGGAGTCTGGTTAATTCCTTGTACTTTTACAGGGACTCAGATAAAGTTCCCTGCAAGCAGTAAGTAGTTGTGATGCATTGTTAAGCAGGTCTCCAACGATTCTCTGGTGCCCTTTTGTAGATTAGTGAACTACTCAATGTTTCAACTATGTGATATGAGACAGTATTTCATCATTTCCATAATCCAATGGACTTTTCTCCTTACTCATGCTTTTTAACCTCTCTCCAGCATTTGACACTGTCAGTCACCCCATATTTCTGGTTACTCTCTTTTCTTTCTCTCTTTTAAAAAAGCTTTTAGTTTGTATTATTATTAAATTTTATTGTATCTTACAAATTTATTATTAAACTAATTTTGATTATCAAGTATAGAAAGGAAGAGAGGGGAAAACATAAGAGAATGGGGTGAAAGGGAGAAGAAAGGAAAGGAAGGAGAAGAGAAGGAAAAAAGAAAAGAGGGGGGAAGAAGAGGAAGAGATGAAAGGAGAGCAAAGAAGAAAGGAGGGGAGAGGATAGGAAAGGAGAGGAGAGGAGAAGGAAGAACAGCTAAGAAGAGAGGATCTTTGTGTCATATAAGCATAATCTAGTAAAACAACTTCTCATGTAGGCCATGTCCAAAAATATTTTTTTAATCCTGTGTATTAATCATTCTGTCATATAGTAAGCTGCTTTCTTCTTCATCAGACATCTGGAATCATAATTTGTCATTTCATTAATCAGAATTCTTAAGTCTTTTAGAATTGTTTTTTACACTATAGGTATTATATCTTTTTTTTTTTTTTTTGCTTTTTTGCTGAGGCAATTGGGGTTAAGTGACTTGCCCAGGGTCACACAGCTAGGAAGTGTCTGAGATCAGATTTGAACTCAGGTCCTCCTGATTTCAGGGCTGGTGCTCTAACCACTGCGCCACCTAGCTGCTCCTACTATAGGTATTATAGAATAAATTGTTTTTCTGGTTTTACTCACTTCACTCTGCATCAATTCATACACTCTGCATCAATTCATACACTCTGCATCAATTCATATACATCTTCCCAAGTTTGGATGGGAAAATATATCTCCTTCATTATAGAATACAATAGTATATTGTATCATATCATATATACAATATAATAGTATTCTGTTACATTTGTATATCACAAATTTTTTGGCCCTTCCTTTGATGGTATTCCTTAGTTTCTAGTTCTTTGCCACTATGAAAAAAGAGTTGATATTAATATTTTGTATATACAGGAACTTTGCTTTCTCACGACATTTCTTTGGGAATATAGGCCTAGTGGTTGTATTGCTGGATTAAAGTTCAGTTTAGTAGCTTTGGGGGCATAATTGCTTTCCATAATGACTGGAACAATTCACAGTTCCACCAAGTGGATCAGTGTGTCATTTTCTCACAGCTTTTGTAATGTTTGTCATTTTATTTTTTCCATCAGCTTTGACAATCTGATAGGTGTGAAATAGAACCTCAGAGATGCTTTAATTTTCATTTCTCTAATTATGACCAATTTGGAGTATTTTTTTTTCATATGGCCATAGATAATGTGGATGTCTTCCCTTAAGAACTGCTTGCTTGTATCCTTAGATCACTTATCAAGTGTTGAAAAGCTCTATTTATATTAATTTGAATTTTTTATATGTCTTGAAAATGAAGGCTTTATCAAAGAAAATTACTCAAAATTAATTGTTTACAAATCTTACCTATTGAATTTGTACAAAATCCTTTTGATTTTATGTAACCAAAATTGTCTATTTTATCTTCTACAATCCTCTTTTGTCCCTTGTCTGGTCATGAATTCTTCCTTTATTAATAGATCTAAAAGTTTTTGTTCTATTTTTTTTAAAGATGTGACCTTTTATATCTTGGTCATGTATCTATTTGGTATTTATCTTAGAATAAACCATGAGGTGTAAAAGCTAATTTTTACCATACTGCCATCCAGTTTTCCCAGCAGGTTTTAGTAAATAGTGAGTCTTTACCCCCAGCAGTTGGCTCTTTGGGTTTATTGAACATTTTCCAGGCTTTGATACCATGGCTTTCTTTTGGTTCTCCTCCTATTTGTATGATTATTCTTTCTTAGCTCTTTTATTGACTCACGAAGTATGCTTAGAAGGTGTAGATATAGCTTACTTTAATATGATGATATACAAAAGAAATTAGTGTTAGAAAAGGAAGTGTACTGATAAAAGAGGAAAGAGGAGGTAAAATGGGGCAAATTATACCTCATGAAGAGGCATAAAAGACCTATTACAATTGAGGGAAAGAAGGGAGCAGGATCAGCATTATTTTAATTTTAATCTCATCAGAATTGCTTCAAAGAAGAAATAACATACATAGTTATTTTGATATAGAACTTTGTTCTACCCTATTAGGAAGTAGAAGAGGAAAGGGAAAAGGAAAGGGGGAGACTAATAGATAGGAGGGCAGAAGTTAGAAGGAGAAAGAAATAGGAAAAGGGGAAGGGTCAAAAGCAAAACACTTAGAGAGAAGGGAAAGGGTGAAAGAAAGAAAAATATAACTTAGGAAAAATAGGATAGCAGGAAATAGAAAAGGTCATTTTAATGGTGATTGTGAATGTGATGAACTCTCCCATAAAATATAAGTAGACATCAAGGCAGATTAAAAACCAGAATCCTGCAAATATGTTGTTTACAAGAAACACATATGAAGTAGAAATATATAGAGAGAGTAAAGGTAAAAGACTGGAGAAGAATCTATTATGCTTCAGCTTAAGTAAAAAAAAAAAGCAAGGGTAGCAATTCTGATTTCAGATAAAGCAAAATCAAAAATAGATCTCATTAAAAGAGATAAGGAAAGAAACTATATCTTGCTAAAGGGACCATAGATAATGAAGTAATATCAATACTAAACATATATGCACTAAGTGGTATAGAAGTCAAATTCTTAAGAGAAGTTAAGTGACTTGCAAGAAGAAATAGAAAGCAAAACAATACTAGGGGGATGTCACCCTACTCCTATAAGAACTAGAGAAGTCTAACCACAAAATAAATAAGAAAGAAGTTAAGGGGGTGATTTTAGAAAATTTTAGAAAAATTATGTATGATAGACCTTTGGAGAAAATTGAATAGGGATAGAAAGGAATATACCTTTTTCTCAAGGGTACATGGTACCCACACAAAATTGACCATATATTAGGGCATAAAAACCTCAAATCAAATGCAGAAAGACAGAAATAGTCTCTATTTCTCCCTAAGAAAAACTCTCCAGGTCCAGATAGATTTACAAGTGAATTTTACCAAACACATAAAGAACAAGTAATTCCAATACTATATAAACTATTTGGAAAAAAATAGGAGAAGAAGGAATGCTACCAAACTTCTTTTATGACACAGATATGGTGCTAATATCTAAATCAGGAAAGGCCAAAACAGAGAAAGAAAATTATAGACCAATTTCGCTAATGAATATTGATGCAAAAAAATTTCATAAAATCAAAGGATAGATTAATAAAATTGAAAGTAAGAAAACTATTGAACTAATTAATAAAACTAAGAATTGGTTTTTATGAAAAAACCAACAAATTAGACAAACTTTTGTTAATTTCATTAGAAAAAGGAAAGAAAAAACCAAATTACCAATATCAAAAATGAAGAGTGTATGCATTTTACCATCAATGAAGAAGAAATAAAGCAATAATTTGGAGCTCTTTTGTCCTACTGTATGCCAATAAATCTAACAATCTAATTGAAATGGGTGAATATTTACAAAAATATAGATTGTCTAGATTAATAGAAGAGGAAATAAATTACTTAAATAATCCCATTTTAGAAAAAGAAATTGAACATGCCATTAATGAACTCCCTAAAAAAAATCTCCGGAGCCATTGGATTTACAAGTGAATTATACCAAACATTTAAAGAACAATTAATTCCAATATTATATAAATTCTGTGGAAAAATAGGCAAAAAAAAGGAGTCTTATCAAATTACTTTTATGACAATCATGGTGCTGATTGTAAACAGGAAAAGCCAAAACAAAGAAAGAAAATGATAGACCAATCTCCCTAATGAATATTGATGCAAAAGTTTTAATTTTTTATTTTTGGTTTCAACCCTTTCTTTCTCTCTCTTTTTATAATAATCTTTTATTTTTCCAAATACGTGGAAAAATAGTTTTCAGTTTTCACCTTTGTAAAACCTTGTGTTCCATATTTTTCTCCTTCTTTGCCTTTCCCTTCCCTAGACAGTTCTAAACATTAATTTATGCTCACATCCTCTGTTTATGTATGCCCCCTCTAACTAACCTAGTAAAAATACAGTTCTCAAGATTAGAAGTATCATTTTCCCATCTAGGGATGTAAACAGTTTAACCTTTAAATAATAGTTCTTGATAGAAAGGAGGGCAAGTTGAGTCAGAAACTAAGGAGGGGCAGAATGGAAAGAGATGGAGGGGAGAAAATAGGATGGAGGGACTTTTGTTTTCTTTCTATCTGGTTTCTGACCCAACCCACCCTCAACCTGCACTCCTTTCTATCATCCCTCCTCTCTTCTTACCCTTTTTCCTAATGTTTCTATCCTCCCTTCTATCCAGCCCCAAGCAGAAAAATGTTAATTGACAACAGAAAGAAAGCAGAACTGTTTCTTTCTCTGTTTTCTCTGTCAAGGAGATTGACAGAGACTGGAAAGGGCTGAACAAACAAAAGGGGGAGTAGTAAGGAATTACTACCCAATATAATTAAGGAAATAGTAACAGATCACCTATCTGCCCAAATGAATATTCTCAAGTACTGAAAAAACTGATGAGTGTGATTACTGAACAAAAATTAAGTGAGAGTTAAAAGATAAAGTTAACCTTGCTACATCTTAGGGATTAGTGCTGTAGGCATCTCACTGATCCAAAAAGATCCATATAAAATTTTTTGACCCTCCCTTCATAGTAAAGAAGTCTAATTTTTTCTTCTTTTTCTTTTATAGGGTGCTTAATAGTACCTAATTGTAAAATTTGTGTTACATATTTAGTCAGTCTCTGTGTTATCCACTGGCCTTTGCATGTCATCTGCAACTTCCTCAAAACTCCCCCAAAATTCCCATTTTATTTCTTAGGACAACCTGTGATATATCAAAACTGTGATGGAGGAAGTCACAATGTAGAAAGTATAACTGTAATGAAAAATAGTAGAGGTATTGCAGATCTGAAAAATGGGGAATGTAACCATTTAAAAAAAAAAATCAAAGTATGCTTGACTTCAGTTCCTGAGGGAAATCTAGTATGTATTCAACCAGTCAATACTCAACAGTTTATTAAGCATTCCCTCTGAGCAAGGTATTATGCTAGTTACTGGGTGATATGCAAAGATAAAAATAGAATAGTTCCATTCAATGGCAGGAAGACATGTTGAGTGAATATCTAGAAAAGGAAAGCAGTGGTCGCAAAATCCAGTGGCTTCAACAAAAATGGATGGTCAACTATATCAAATTGCTTACTATCTTAAGTGGAGATGAAGGGGGAAATGAGAAAGGGAAAGAAAAAATTTGGAACTCAAAAAAAATTTTAAATGAATGTTAAAAATTGTCATTACATATTAACTACCATGTGAAAGAGTGCTCCACATCACTAATAATAAGAAAGATAATAATAGTAAGAGAAATATAAATCAAAACAATCTCATAGTTTTTATTTTATATTCAACAAATTAGCAAAGACCAAAAATGGCAATACTTTATATTGGAAGGTCAATGGAAAGAGAGGAACACTAAAACACTAGCAGAGCAATAAATTGGTTCAGTCGTCCAGAAAGGAATTTTGAACTATGTGTGTTTTTAAAAAGTGGCTAACATGGGGGCAGCTAGGTGGTGCAGTGGATAGAGCACCATCCTTGAAGTCAGGAGGACCTGAGTTCAAATCTGATCTCAGACACGTCCTAGCTGTGTGACCCTGGGCAAGTCACTTAACCCCAATTGCCTCAGGGGGAAAAAGTGTCTAACATGTCCACACATTCTTTGACCTAAAGATCCTACTATTAGGTTTATACTTGAAAGAGGTCAATACATAAGGATCTAGTAGCGTGATGCTTAGTAGATGCCCACTGGTTGTAGAATGGTTAAATATATTATAGTACATTAACATAATGGAATGTGACTTCAGAAATGATGACTATAAAGAATTTGGAAGAGCATGGTATGATTTATGTAAACTAATACAGAGCAAAATCAGCAGAACCAAAAAAAAAATGCACAATGACTTTTGTTGTTAGTGTTGTTCAGTCATTTCAATGATGTCTGACTCTTTGTGACCCCATTTGGGATTTTCTTGGCAAAGATTCTGGACTGGTTGTCATTTCCTTCTCCAGTTCATTTTACAGATGAGGAAACTGAGGCAAATAGGAGTAAGTGACTTGTCCAGGGTCACACAGCTAATAAGTATCTGAGGGCAAATTTGAACTCAGGTATCCTGACTCCAAGCCTGGAGCTCTATCCTCCATGTCACCTTGCTGCCTACAACCATCTAAATAAAGTAGGAAAAAATAATAACCTGAAAACTGAATGCCATATAAGTGTAATGACTAAGCTAGTGCCTGAGGAAAAGATGAAAAAGTATAGTACCTTCTTTTTTCAAAAGTTGAGAACTATGGGCATGAAAAATTGCATAGGCTGTCAGATTCAGTAGATGTGTGGGTTAATTTTGTTGAATTGCTTTTTTTCTCTCTTTTTCTTTGGGACAAAAGTTAACACTAGAGAAAGAAGAAATTCTATATTTGCCAATGAAAGATTATATAAAAACCAAAAGCTATTAAAATTTAAAAAGAAGAAAAAATAGGTCATGTTAGATTGACTTTATTTTCTTTTTTGATCATGTTACTTAACTATATATTTGTTGGTTAGTTATAACCCCTCATACTCGAAGATGACTAAAAAAGATATCATTATATCAGGGTCAAGGTACAATGTGTTTAACTGTGGTGGTCAGAGCAATATGAGCTCAGAAGGCCCTATCAGAGGTCAAGCAAAAATTGCTCACATGAACATTTGCAGTGGAGGTGTCTCTAAATTTGCACATGTCACATTTCTTTTGAGCTACTATAATTCTGCTTTGCTCATAAAGCACAAAGCCTTATAAAAGGGGAATACTGTGGATACAGTATTGAAGCAATTATAAGATTGGAGAATCTTAATTCTTTTGTGGAAAAGATGCAGAGATGTGTGGGAAGGGTAGTGTAGACCAAAGCCTCTTAAACTGTGGGTCACAATCCCTGGGGTCATATAACAGTGTGGGGATCATGAAAAAATTGGCAACAGTAAAAGATTTCTGAACACAACAACCAAAAATTAATTTAAAATCAAATGAATCCGAGGTGTTTCTGGCAGCTCTTGTCCATCGTGTATTCTGCCACTACTGCAGTCTTGGTTCTGAACACTCAACATGCACACTTTACAATGTACATGCATGAACACTGCCAGAAATACTTCAGCTTACATTTGAGACAGGGTTGCATAAAAATATCTCAGGTGAAAAGGGATTGCAAGCGTTCAAAGTTTAAGAAATCTTGGTGTAAACAATAAGTACACTTAGATTAATTTTGGAACAAAAGGTTGGATTCAAAGACTGGTCCTTAATAATTCCATATCAAGCTAGAGCGAAATTTTCAGGAGAATACTCCATGTATCTTTGTTTGACCTTCTACTATTTAATTTTCATTACATATTTTGTTATATAATTCTCATTTCCAAATATGTCCCTTCCAGCAAGTCTTCCTTTCTAACAAAACAGCAAAAAATAAAAAGAAAGAAAGAAAGAAGAGAGGTGAAAACATTTTATTAAAACTAAACAAGAAACTTAGCATGCTCATCAGATTTGCTGGGGAGGGATAACCAATATACTAAGTGTCAGAGTCAAGATACAAAATACAAGATACAAAATTCTTAGCATTCAAGATCTTAGAAATGAACAAAATGAAATTTAATAGGGATATGTAAGAGCTTATAATTGGATTCAAGAAATAATTTTCACTAGTAAAAGATGGTCAGAATAAAATTGACTTTTTAATTTTAAAATTGATAAATAAAATATAAATTTCCATATAGATAATAGAACATAAGAAAATACAAGTATCTATTATGTACAGCTTGCAGTTTTAGAAAATTTAATAAATTCAACATGTAACTTTCAAGCCTATGCTCTTTTATACTGATTCTTTCTGGCCTTCTTTTCCCCTTTCTGTGCATTAAATTGAGAGAGATAGAGATGGGGTGGGGGGAAGGGGAAGGAGATGTTTTATAATTAATCCTGTTTCTTTTTTATTATTTCCCTTATCCCTATTCCCATCTCCCTTGGGAAAAAAAAAAGAGAGCTCTTGTAATAAATATGCATAGCCAAGCAAAAACAAATTCCTATATTAACAATGTCTGAAAATGCATGTCTTACTCTTTATCTTGAGCCTATCATCTCTTTGTCAGTGTGTGGGTTATATGCTTCATAATCAGTTCTCTGGAATTGTGTTTGGACAATCATTTGATCAAAATTCTTGTCTCTCCAATGTTCAATTGTGAATAATGCTTGTTCACAATGTTATTGTATGAATTTTTCTCTTAGTTCTACTTACTTCAGTCTTTATCAGTTTATGTGAGTCTTCCCAGGTTTCTCTGAAATCATCTATTTCATAATCTATTATAACACACTATAGCTTTCTATAGAAACAGCCTTGTGGTTATGGACTACATGCTAAGTAAAAATCAAGTATATTATGTGGCAGCCCCCAAAAAACTAATGTGATCTCAGTCTACATTAAGGGAGACATAGATCCCAGGAAAAGAGAAATATGACAGCATCTCTGCACCCTAACCACGTCAGATTACATCTGGGACATTGCATTCAGTGCACCACGTCTTAGAAAGAAGATGAATAAAGTGAAGAGTGTCAATGGAGAACAACTGGAATGGTGAAGCAATTCAAGTTTACACCTTGTAAGGGTTAGTTAAAAGAACTATAGATGTTTAGTCTGCATAGGAAACCACTGAGGAAACACTTTTCTTCAAGTATTTTAAAGGCTATATTATGGAAGAGGGAGGAGTAGAATTATTTAGGTTACCCCAGGAGGTAGAACTCAAGAGTAATGAGAAATTGAAAATAGGTAAATTTAGGTGTAAGGTCAGGAAAGGCTTATAACTAATAAATTATTAATCAAATAACTACTTGGGGACTAGAGGGAAATTCCATAAGGTTGTTGAATTCATACCTTGTAGAAAAAGAGACTCCTTGAATTTTACTTCATTAAGGTAAAGAAAAACCATAAAAGACCAGGAAGCTCTGCTGTTGAGACATTAGTCATTTATTAAGAAGCAAATAGGAGAAGAAGCTATAGGAAGAGATGGACAGACATTTCAGGAAAGTAGCTTAGGAGGAATTACAAGCAGGTGAAAACAAAAGACAAAAGGCTCTGAGCAGATTCAGTTGACTCTAGCTTCTTTGATAGGAACTTGCTGATTAGAAGAGCAACATTCTTTGCTGATTGACTGGAGCAAGGCTGAAACTATTACTGGATGCTTATTAGAAGAGAACAAAATTCTGGTACTATGTGAAGCACTACTGAGGTTTATTGCTATTTCATGTTATCTACAGGCTGAAAGGCAATCTTTTAGAGGGACTTTTCTGACTCGAAAGAGGGAAAAAAGGGGGGGGGAAGGCAGTCTTTCTGTCGTGTATGCTATATTTTTGTTTTGAGAAGAGTACTGGAGCTAATAGGATAAAGCAGAATTCTTTGACATTTACAGATCTAAGGAGGTTGGCAATTCTCTGGCTTAAGACAGCTGCTTGACACTATAATGGTGTAATACTTTTCTCAGCACCCTGATAAGAGTGGCTGTGAATTGAAAAATCTTGTTACTGCTTCATACACAGAAGAGGATTGCCTTTGCCCAGCAGAGATGTGTCAAGGACTTGAAGGGAAGCAACTAGCAGAGAAGCAGCTTTGTGTCTCACAGATTGCTCCTGAAGGGACTAAGGACTTCAAGATCTGTAGTCCAGAATTTTGTGTTGCTCTGGGTTCATGGATTTCTACACTATGTAGCTCCCTGCTAGATTTCTATAAATGTACATTTGTGTACACAATGTACATTTATGGGAAAATGTGACACAGTTTTATGAGTGGATGATAGTTTTCATTATTCCTGTTTTTGTCTTCCTTTGAATAAAATGCATTATTATTTCTGGTTTTGTTTTCCATTGAGTAAGTATTATGATTGCTCCTGCTTTTGCCTTATAATTAAGCAAATGTTTTTTTAAATTTTTATGTTTGAGTGAATGGTGTCATGGTGACTTGATTTTATGCAAATGGGAATCATATCAATGGGGACTCAGGTGCTACAGTGGTGAATAGTGATCATATATTAAGGGCATGCCCATTTATTTCTATAATTTTCATATTTTTTAAACAAAAATGATTATTTTTGTCAAAAGCTTTTTCAGCATCTATTAATATAATTACATGGCTATTATTTCTGTTATTAATGAGTCTATATTTTTTCTTATATTGAACCAACACTGCATTTCTGGCATAAATGCAAGCTAGTTATAGGATAAGTTCTTCAAATATATTGTTGAAGATTCTTTGGTAATATCTTATTTTTTTTTACATAGATACTTATTAGATATAGATTTGTATGTATTAATCTATAGATTTCTTTTTCTGTGCCATCTCTTTTTGATTTAGGAATGAAGACCATATTTGTGACATAGAAGGAGTTTGAAGAAGAATACATTCTTTTCCTATTTTTGCAAATAGTTTATGTAATATTAGAATCAATTATTCTTTGAATATTTGATTGATATAATGTTCTTGTAAATTCCCTTAGCTCTGGATTTTCCAACCTGTGAGAGCTCATTTGTAACTTGTTTAATTACTTTTCTAAATTGTATTATTTAAATTCTCTATTTTTGTTTTCCTAATCTGAATATTTTATATTTTTGTAAATATTCATTTATTTCTTCATCTAAGTAATCAGTTTTGTTGGCATATTATTTGGGCAAAATAATTTCAGATAGTTTTCTTAATTTTCTTTTCATTTATGAATTTTCCTTTTTACACTGATCATGTTTTTTTCTCTATCTTTTGAAGAATCTGAGTATCTATTTATCTATTTCATTAAATATTTTTAAAGCACCCTAGTTCTATCTGTTAATCCACTTTTCTTTCAA
Organism: Myrmecobius fasciatus; assembly: GCA_023553655.1. Classification (NCBI taxonomy): domain Eukaryota; kingdom Metazoa; phylum Chordata; class Mammalia; order Dasyuromorphia; family Myrmecobiidae; genus Myrmecobius; species Myrmecobius fasciatus. Next base: position 56,600 of record JAJPUD010003494.1, read on the forward strand.
TTTTGTTAATCTTTTCTTTGATTTTCAGAATTTCTCTTTTATCATTTACTTTTAGGAGTTTTTTTTTTTTGATTTATTAATGTCCTTGTATTTTTTTAGTGGTAAAGTTCAATTAGTATTCTATTTTTTCAAACTTTTGTTGATGAAATTGTTTAGTGATATACATTTCCCTCTAAGGACTCCTTTGATCAGATCTAAGCTAATAATTTTCCTTCCAGATTTTTTGGGCAAAATAATTTCAGATAGTTTTCTTAATTTTCTTTTCACTTGTGAATTTTCCTTTTTCTTTTTTGACACTGATCACCTGTTTTTCCTCTATTTTTTGAAGAATTTGTTAGTGTCCTTGTATTTTTTTAATGGCAATGCTCAATTGACATTCTACTTTTTCAAACTTTATTGATGAAACTATTTAGTGATATACATTTCCCCCGCTAAGGACATGTATATATTTTTATCTTTTTTTTTTTATTTTTCCCAATTACATGTAAAAACAACATTTTTTGTTATACATGTACATTTATTTTTTAACATTTCCTTATCAATCATGTTGGGAGAGAAAAAAATCAGAACAAAAGGGAAAAACATGAGAGAAAAAAAAGAAAAAAATGAAAAGAAAAAAGTGAACATAGCATGTATTAATTTACATTTAATTTCCATAGTTCTCTCTCTGATAACTATTTTGACAATGCTATTTCAATACATGTAATTTTTTAATCCTATATATCTTCTTTTTGTGCATTTAAAAACATTATTCTGAGAAAGAGGTTCATAAGTGTCATCAGATTGTCAAAGGGGGTCCATGACACAAAAATGTTTAAAAACTCCTCTACAGCTTTTCTTTCATTTATTATAATTGGTTTCATTTCTTTCAGGTACTCTTTATAGTCTTTGTAGCCAATCCATTTTCTTCTTTCAAGCTTTGCTCATATTTGTTGTATATTGCTCTCCTCTTTGGGGTTTTCCTAGACCCATTACATTTTTCATAGTATTTGGTATCTTATTTTATTCACTCCTATCTTTAGCCTCGATTTTTGACTTTCAGTTTGATGCCAGGGTCAGGTTCCACTCTTCCCACACTCTTGACAAGGTGGTGAGGATTTTTTGGTTCTGACCTAACTCTCCTGGTTCCTGGCTTCCACTTTGTGTGTCTGAACCCAGAACACTGGTAAGCTTCAATGTTGCTAGTCAGGTGGAAAGAATGTTTTGTAGCTCTTTTTTTAATAGTATAATCTTCATAAATACCTTGGCTTTATAAGAGCTAACTGTGTCTACTGTTGTCTGTCAATGAAAGCGCACAAATGGCTCAAAAACTATATAGGGTTAGGAATGCTGATTTACAGGGTTACCCTTTAGAACCCAATGTAGCAGTCACCCCTTTGAGGCCCCAATCTTTGGAGTAGATGAGTTAGACCTAGAGGGAGTACTATACACAAAACGTCAAACTTCCTACTACATGCATTTTTCTGAATTAGAATGTTGCCATTCCTGCATCTGATCAGTGCATTAGTCAAACTTAAGGGCTTTTTTCTCTAGCTGAGTGGATATTCTACTTGTCCTCCCAAATAGTTAGAATTAACCAGAAATATCTAGAATTTTGTTTTATTATATTGCTTCATTGACAACCTTTCTCATGGTTAGGTCTCTTGTGTTGGCATTAAATTGCTTGCTTGAAGACTACCATTCAGGGGTCTCCTCATATCTTCTGTAAGTCATTCTTCATTCTTTGTTTGTGAATATTAGCTTTATTAGCAGGATTTCTTTCAGGCTATATGACAGCTTCTTTGATTTTTTTTTTTTTTGTGCTGAGGCAATTAGGAGTAAGTGACTTGCCCAGGGTCACACAGCTAGGAAGTATTAAGTGTCTGAGGCCAGATTTGAACTCAGGTCCTCCTGACTTCAGGGCTGGTGCTCTATCTACTATACCACCTTAGCTGCCCCTAGCTTCTATGAACTTTTGGTTTAACTTTTCATTGTTAGTATCCCATATTCTTTCTCCTTAGTCTAAAGTTTTGATATATGGATTACACAATCAGGTCATCACTGGCTTTGCCCTCCGGTGTGGAATGGAAAGAATGCTGAATTTGGAAACTCTGGAATTGAATTCAGATCCTAGCTCTGACACTTGGGTGAATCATAACCTCTCCATGCCTCAATCTTTCTCCTCAATCAAATAATGGGAATTGACTGAATGTCCTTGAAGGTCCCCTCCAGCTTAAGTTCTATGATCCTTCCATTATGTGCTGTCAACCAAAGATTTTTGTATACAATGCCATTTCATTAATATACTATTAGATTGGATTGGTTAAAAGAGAGAGAGAGAGAGAAAGAGAGAGAGAAATGGGATAAGTATATATATTCTTCCTAAACAGTGATATAGAGAAATATACAATATCCTCTGCCTGGTTTCAGCCGAACACGAGAATTTTAAGAAGCTACTTTCTAAAATGCTCTAAATCACTATTAATTAGAGAAATGCATATTAGGACAACTTTGAGATACCACCTCATACCTTTTAGATTGGCTAAGATCACAGAAAAAGAAAACGAAAAATATTGGAGGGGATGTGGAGAAACTGGGACACTAATACATTGTTGGTGGAGTTGTGAACTGATGCAGCCATTTCAAGAACAATTCAGAACTATGTCCAAAAGGCTGTAAAACTGTGCATACCTTTTGATCCACTAATCTCACTAATGGATCTGTATCCCAAAGAAATAATAAAGAAGGGGGAAAGGACCTATATGTGCAAAAATGTATGTAGCAACTCTTTTTGTAGTGACAAGGAGCTTGAATTGCTGGATAAGTTATGATATATTAAAGGTAATGGAATATTCTATAAGAAATGATGGGAAAGCTGATTTCAGAAAAGCCTGGAAAGACCTAAATGAATTGATACTGAGTGAAGTGAGCAGAACCAAGAGAACTTTGTACACAATAACAAGATTATGTGATGATCGACTATGATAGACTTGGCTCTTTTCAACAATGCAGTACTTCAAGGCAGTTCCAAAAGGCTCAGGATGGAAAAGGCCCATCATACCCAGAGAAAAACCTATGGAGACTGAATATTGATTGAAACATAATATTTTCATTTTTTTGTTTTGGTTGTTTGTTTTTTCTTGTGTTTTTATTTCACCTTTTGATTTGATTTTTCTTCCACAAAATGACAAATATAAACATATGTTTAAAAGGATAGAACATATTTAACCTATATCAGATTGCTTACTGTCTTGGGGAGGGGGGAAGTGAGGGAAGGAGGGAAAAAATTTGGAATATAAAGTTTTTTTAATGAACATTGAAGATTATCTTTACATGTATTTGGAAAAAAATCCCATATTCTTTCTCCTTAGTCTAAAGTTTTGATATATGGATTTGGATATGGATATTGATATATTGAGGGAGAAAAAAAGAAAAAAATCTGGAAACAAAAGTTCCTATTGAATGGCAAATGTAATAAAATGTTGTTATACAATTAAAAAAGAAGAAGAGGCTACTTTCTAACTATGAATGGCTAAGAGGCATAATGTGACAGCTAGCTGGTGCAGTAGAGGAGTCAGGAGTCTGAGTTCAGAAACTGCCTCAGGTAACTTACTCTCTGTGTGACCCTAGACAAGTCAAATCATTTAACCTCATTTCTCATCTGTAAAAAGAAATAACAATAGCACTTACCTCCCAGGGTTATTATAAGGATAAAATGAGATAATATTTATAAAGAGCTTTGCAAACTTTGAAACCTTTAAATAATAGCTATTATTATTTATGAAAGTTTGAGGAGCTACAGTTTCTGACTTAGCAAAAAACTGAGATGGAACTGAGGATGCAAATAAAATGTTCAAGGAAATGATTTCTCACTCTGCTCTAGCGACTGTGCTATTTTCTCACAGACTGCAGTTGCTACGATCAACAACTCTGAGATTCAGCTTGTGTGACTTTCATGGACAGCCTCATGTCACTGGTCACCTACCTGGTTACTTCCATCTCAGAAAACTCATTCACCTTAGATAAAAAAATAATACTAACAAAAGAAACAGGTGGCATGTGTTTGGAAACATGTGGGGACAGGGTAGAAGATAGAACCCAGTGTCCCTCTCCAACCTGGCAACTCCCAGCAGTTATCTTACCTTGATACCAATTAGAAAGGGAGAGAGATCACCTGCTTGAACTTTTTGTAAAAAAAAAAAATCAATGTTTGTTTAAAAAAAAAACAATTTAAAAAAACAGGAGAGAGGAGCAATTCAGGTTCTCCTTTCAAAGCTCCCAACTCACTCTGATTCAGGGATAGGGGAGACATCAGCCATCACAAAGTCCACAGGGGTAGGTACCAAAAGAATTATACGTGCCAGATATCACTCTGATTCTGTCCCAGCTGCTTCTTCCTTGTTCACTTGAAGCTTAGTGTTCTTTTTGAGAAACTCAAAGAGATTTCCCACAAAACCTTGTGAGTAATGTAATTTCTCAGTTGGAAAAAGCAAGCAGGTCCCCCAGTCACCAGACTGTTTGCACCTACATTATTTCATTTGATCCCTAATCCTCTGTTGTTGTTTTATTCAGTTGTGATCCCTTTGGGGGTTTTCTTGGCAAAGATACTGGAATGGTTTACTATTTCCTTCTCCAGATCATTTGACAGATGAGGAAACTGAGGCAAACAGAGATTAAGTGACTTGCCTGGGGTCAAACAGCTAGGAAGTGTCTGAGGTTGGATTTGAACTCAAGATTTGACTTCAGGCCCAGTGATCTATCCACTATATCAACTTTAGATGCCCCTAGATACAATACTCCAGATGTAGTCTGAACTGGGGCAGAGGAAGGCAGCATAGGACTATTATCTCTCATTTCTGGCACTAGCTTTCTATTTCTGTCATGTCACACTGCTGATTCAGATGCAACAATTCATTAAAACCTTCAGGTGTTTGGGGTTTTTCCAAACAAATTTTTTATCTTAAATTAGGACCCTTTCATCCTATATTTGTGCAGACAAGCTTTTGAACCCATATGTAGGACTTGTATATCTTTATTAAATTCTACTTTTTTAGTTTCAATTAACCATTCCAGTGTTAGGATGTTTAGAGCTCTTAATTTTAATGTCCAATATGTTGACCATCTCTAATGCTGCAGGAGGGTAGGTTAGGGGAGAGAATGTTGAGAAGGAGAGACGTTTGAGGTTATTATAATGATCCATTGGCAGAAGGAAGAAGTTGAGCTACTAGAAGGAGCAATGTGTGAGGAGGATATTGGGAAAAAGGATACTTCAGAGAGTAGACTGGAAGACTGCAAAATCAGGAAGGGAATGATAGGAGAGGGGACGAAACACTAAGGGAAGAGAGTTGAATTCAAGATGTGACACTATGGATTTTGGACCAACATGAACCTGGGACCTGAGAATTGATTTTCCTGCTCCTTCATGTGGACGAACAGTCTCTGCCTTTGGGTGCAAGACCCCTTATTCACACATGTGTTATTCCTCCCCCTCTCTTCCATTAATAATGTCCAGGGCCTCAGAAAGCCAATGGTGGAGAGCCATGTCGATCAGCAATCTTTGGAAAAAATGGTGAAATATGCTGTAGAGGATTATACCCACAAGGCTCCTATGACTGGAAAGCCCTACTTGCCCTCAAAGTATTGGATTCCTGAAGCTGAAGGTACCTATGATCCTTGCCCTTGTAACCTATTTGGTTTCAGATTTGAGGGAGATCAGTGTGAGCTACAGGAAAGACTTCATGAAAGAAAATTTGAGCGAGAACCTTGGATGGTCCAATAGGGTTTGGCTAAGTAAAGAGAGAAAAAGAGAAAAAAGTTATTGGCCACGGGGTGGGGGGGGGTCTTTGGTCATACTAACAATGGTCTAATCAGATTCAGACGCCTTTATTCCAATTTCCTTGACTTCTCTGTGACATCTAATGCTATTACTGCTTCATTCTTGAAACATCCCTCCCTTGACTTCTGTGACACAGAATTCTTCTAGTTCTCACTCTACTCATAACCTCTGCTTCTCTTGTGTCCTTTCCCGGCTTTTTTCCATCCTCTCGTTTTATTTTTCTATTTACTTTATTCATAATAATTTACTACTCACTTGCTAATATAGTCATGCCCCAAGATTTTGTCTTCATTTATCTCCTGTTTTTCTTCTGTAGTCTTCTACCTTAGTTAACACATACACTGTTTTAACTTTGATTATCGGAATCTATATGGATGACTCCTACATTTATTTTTTCATCCTGATTTCTCCTAAATATCAAATCTACATTTCTAATGACTATATGTACATCCTACTACATGGATATCAAGTGGATGTCTCACTCGTCTCCCAGTTCAATGTAGCTAAAACAACCCATCATTTTTTCCCTTTCTGGCTTCCTTGGTTTTTAAAAAACACCAAATTTTGCTCATTCATTTAGGTCCATAATCTCCCTCTTCTTTACTACCAACTTCCCTCTTCCACATCCAACAGTTTCCAAGTCCTGTTACCTTTTCTCTTATGGTGGCTCTTCTATTTACCCCTACTATTTAAAGAAACAGGCATATATATAGAGAGAGGCCCCTCAATTTCAAAATGTAGAGTTTTAATTGATCCTATATACAATAGGAAATCATTTAAGGCAGGCAGTAGAGTAATCAGAGTGAAATGCTTTTAGAAGATTACTTTAGGAGCTCTATGTAAAATGGCCAGGAAAGGGAAGAAGGAGGGGAGATAAGTTGCAGGGAAATCCATTAGGAGGCTCTTGCAATAGTCTCAGGAAGAATGAGGGGGAAAAGGAAGGAAGGAAGGAATCCAGAGACTTTTTAAAAGAAGAGTTCACAGGACTCAGTGATTGACAGGGTAAGATGAGGTAATGGGATATGGGATATGAATTGTGGAAGATGGGATATGGGTTATGGTGGATGTAGGATAGAGGATGGGATGGGATGGGTTTGTATTAAAGGGATCATAGGTTGGCCCTTGGGACTGGATAGAGAGTATTCTAGGTTCAAAAAGGGTTCCTGAAAAAATATATATATCTTCTGAGCCTAAGATATCTAAATTCTGTGTGTCCCTTTGAGTCTTGCAACATCCCAAAACCAGATCTTATCCTGATCCCTTCTCACACCTGGAAAGAGCTATTACACCATGAGGACACCTGGCCTAAGAGGGTGTAGTTATTTTTGGTTGGTTGACTCCCAACCAGGAAAGAACAAAGAAGGGAGGCCTATTCTTGAGGCTGGAGTCCTGATTAGTGGTGGGCAAGTGGGAATGACATGCTTTCTATCTCTCCTCATCCCTATTCATCATGACCTAGCAGAGAAAAGCAAGCCAACCTTTATTAGTGGAGACAGGTATGCAACTGGGAAGACAGGACCATACAACAATGCAGGTTGGAACAAATATACTACCTGCCTTCCAAGACTTCCAAAGGTACCTCTTCAATTGGCATAACATGGGCAAGTATGGGGGTGGGAAGAGGGTGGGTTGGAGGGTTTGTGAAGGTAATATTTCCCTTCCCTCTCTCACCTGGGTCTCTGCCTTTCATCCTAGCATCATGCGTAAAACCCTCTATTACAGCTTTTTCTTTCTTTGGGTTGCATGTTGCCTCCTCCCCAAGCTCGTAGAATCCTAGTACTACTAATACTATTGCCATCTTTTGTCAATGCATCTAGGGATGCTGTCCAAGTCAATGTTCTAAGTGCTATGAAAAATATGAAAAAGTTGGATAAGGCACATTTGCTGCCCTCAAGGAATTTATAGTAGTTGGAAAAGATTTTTTTAAAAAGCCTTTCAAAGTTAACTAATAATACTCGGAATGTTTTTAGTGCTAAATGAGGAGATAAAAATATCAAGGACATTTGAATTTCAGATGGGGGAAAGAGATTACCAAGAGCATGATGGGGGTGTGGGCTATAGGAAGAGTTGGTATTATTTAACCTGGCACTTGAATGGCATGAGAAGTTAGTGGACAAAGCTGAAAAGTAGACTGGTCAACCAAGCATTGACACTTGAGTTTCCTCTTCAGTGAAGTTCACATTTAGATGGTGGGACTAAAGTAGAGAAAACAGGGAAGAAATGAATGCCCACTGTGGTTTGTTGCTAAGTGGTTGGGTTAAAATTAGTAGTTGCTGAGATCAAGAATATATACATGGGAGCAGCTAGATGGTGCAGTGGATAGAGCACCAGCCCTGAAGTCAGGAGGACCTGAGTTCAAATCTGGCCTCAGGCACTTAACACTGCCTAGCTGTGTGACCCTGGGCAAGTCACTTAACACCAATTGCCTCAGAAAAAAGCAAAAAAGAAAAAAAAAGAACATATACATGTTGTTCATATAGATGGATATCTCTGAGGATGGAAATGGTTTCATTTTTGTTGAATCCACACCATAACTCCTGTCACATAGAAGACAATTAATGTTTTATTGTGGGTTCTAGTGTCAGACCATGTGGGGGGAACAAGGATGGCATGAATATTCAAGAGAAGGAATTGTGCAAAGTTTACCTTAAGTAGTCTACCCAATTCTGAAAAGCATCTCATACATCTTTAGTATTCTTTCCTAAGTGACCCAATTTGGGGATGGGAATGTTGAGAGTTATTTGGTTAGGGAAGGAGTATGGTACCTGGGCAGACCCAGTAGTTCCCTTCCTACTTCCTGAGGACCCTAGCCTCTCTCCCTGCCCTGAAACCCAGAGGCCCTTCCCTCCCTGTGCCCTCTATGATGCAAGTAGAATAGGGAATGTCCTGCCGTGATATCTCTGGCAGTGAGGAGATTTGGAGTCATTGACAAACCAGTGGGGTTATTATCAAAAAGTGAGAGACAGACAGAGAGAGAGAGGGAAGGAGAGAGAAAAACAGAGAGAGAGAGACAGAGAGAGAGAAAAGAAGAAGAAGAAGAAGAGAGAAGAGAAAAGAGAAAGAGGAGAGAGATGGGCTTTGCTCCTAGAGCCTGCCAAAACCAAATAGGGACACAAATGAAAACTATATCCATATTCCAAAATGTCTATTCCTCCTTGGGAATGTCACAGGAGATGAAATAGGACAGAGAACATTTGTTCTCAGGAAAATTCTAAGGGAAAAGGTCAGGGAGGAGGAAATATATCCCACCTTTAGACTTGTTCTTATGAAGGGCCCATCTCAGACACAGCCTAGTGGAATTAGGGCAGGAAATGGGCCAAGATATAGTTACTGAGGATGAAGAAGGCTGAATGGAGAAAGGTGAGGAAGGAAAGAGATATGAGGAGAGAGAGGATGGGAAATGTTACAGGGAACTAAGTGAGCACAGAGAGAGAGTAAAGTCAGGGGCCCTAGAAAAGACTGGGAGCTGGGGCAGGGTGAGGAGTGGGGGGCAGAATGATCAGAGGGACTGTCTGGGCTCTAGGAAGTAGGAATTACATTTGGGTCCTGACCTTTGATTCTTCCCTGTGGAGTCTGAGACAGCTTTTCTTTCCTTTAGGAAGCTGGGATGGAAACAGTGACCCATGGATCTCCTGTGGATAGTCCCTCTAAATCTGACTGTTTCAACAATTATGGTAATTGTCCGTATATGTGGGTGTGAAGGCATAGATGGGCTGGGGGGGTTCTGGAGGTATGAAGAGATTATATAGATCTCTCCTCCTTTCTCCTTCCCTGTTTGTCTCCCTGACTGTTGCTATAACTCTCCTTTTTGTAACCTGTATTTATCTTTGTTTATATCTCTCAATGCTGTCTCCCTGTCTCTTGCCCCCTTTTCCTTTCTGACCCTGCCCCTATTTCTGGACCCCCGCTATCCCTGTCTTGTTGTATCTTGCACTACATCAATCTCCCTCCACATCTCCCATGTTTCTGCTCATCTCCTTCTGTGTCTATATTCTCTCATGGGCCTTCTGGGCCTCTGTGCACTCCTTCCATTCTCTGTGGGTCTGTTCTCTCTCCTGTTTCTCTCTTGCATGTGGCTCTCTGTGTCCTGGCAGAGCAAGAGGTGATGGTCAACATGCTGAACTCACTGACCAGGAAGCAGCTGCCGTCCATCCAGCCAAGGTACACTGTACCTGGCCGTTTGCCATTCCAGGGATATGACAGCCCCTGCACAGGCCGCCATTACTGCCTTTGAGGCATGGAGCTTTATGTCACAGAGGCGCCCATCAACGAGCGCCATCTGACCCAACTGACTGTAAGATTCAAAGAGATCCTCTGGAAATACCCTGCAGTGATGATCACTGTGGAGAAAATTCAGGGTGTCCTCATAGGGAGGAAAATTTGGAGGGTGGTGAACAAATTAAGCATTGCCTAAGAGGTGGGGGGAGAAGATGGACTTACATGGAGGAAGAAGAGCAGAGAAGATGGCATCAGGGGCCTTCCAACACCCACAGCCATCTCTCTCTCACTTGCTCATGTTTAGCTCAGATCAATCCTATTTGCTCTGGGAGGCCCAGCTTTGCCTTTTCAATCCAGCCCTAGGACATCTCAGTTCCCCCTCAAAGAGTCTGGAAGAAAGAGAGGGTACAGCCCTAAAGAGCTCCAGCCTGGCTACCTTCCTCTCTCCCTAGCAATCTTTCCCCAACTTTAACAAATTGACATCCCTGGGCCTGTAGAGGCCCTGAAATAAAGCACATTCTTAGCTCTTAATGAAAGTCCCCTCCTGGGGTGAGATCCTGGGGAATTGGAGGACTCTGGAGACCCTGAACCTGAGTTCTAGTCCCACTTCTAGCACTGACTTGTGATTGCTGGAAACATCATGGTGCATTGGAAAGAACATGGGATGATCAGTCCCAGTTCTTCTCTTTATCTGAGTGATATTGGGCAAGTCATCAAATTTACTCAGTTCCCTCATCTATAAAATGAGGCATCAGGATAAGTTGATTTCTAAGCATCCTTCCAATCTAAATCCTATGATCCTATATGAAGATCCCTGAAATGGAAAGGATAGCCACAATTCTCCCAGCCTCTAGAGAGAGGGAAACAATGAGAGTCATAATTCATTACATCCATTTTTTACTTTATAATTTACAAAGTACTTCCATACGTATTCACACATTGTATTCTCACCATAACCCTGGAAAATGGTCAGGGCAGGGATGGTTATTCCAATTTTACAAATAAACAGGTTCAGAGAAGGGAAGTAATTTGTCCAAATTCACACAACGTCAGTAATAGTCCAGGTCTTCTGACCACTAAAAAAGGTTGACAGTGGATGTCACTTTAAAAGACTTAAGAGCTCTCTAGATGTGAAGCACAGGATCCCCAATCATAAGACACTTTCAGCCACAAAGAAGCATCTTGGACTCCCATCAAAGGAGCTGAAATATTGACACACTCCCAGGGAGCTCAGTAGAAGGTGGTTCCACCAAAGGGGCAGCCTCATAATGAGGTCATTAACTTAGCTGTATAACTTCAGGTGGATTTCTCCTCTCGAAATCTCTTTGTTCTCACTTGTCAAATAAGGAATTTGGACTAAATCATTCCTAAAGGTCTTTTTCTAGACCTGCATTTCATGATCCCATAAGGAACAGCACTTCATCCCAAGAGCCCAGAGAAATCTGGTTTCCCTGCAGTATAACGACACAGGTCCCAAGATGGAGAACATCCCACAGAAACTACTGGGACATTTGATCCATGTTGTTTTAATTTCTGATGCTTTCTGAGGTATCTAGACTTATGCTGTAGGAAAGACAAAGAAGGAATAGACATAACTTTTGTCTTTGAGGGGGAGTTTAATGTCTGTTCAGGAAGATAATCTGTGGTACAGAATAATATGAAGTCATTTGTAATAAGTGTCAGATAAATGCCCTATCTGATCAGAGGAAGGGGAGAGAATAGTGTAACTTGGAACAGTCAAGGGAGGATTCCTGAAGGAAGTGGACCTTGAACTGGGCATCAAAGGACAGGTAGGATTTGGATAATCAAACAGGTACAGAAGTCAACAAGAATCAAGAATTTACTCACTTTGATCTGCACAAACCTGCATTTGAGGGGGAGAGGGAACTGGAAAATGGTACTTCAGCTACCTAATCTTATGTCCCTTTTCCTTTACAGGAGTATACCCCCCCTCAACCACAGGCCAGGAATGAAATGTGTGATTTCACGACTCCCTTCGCAACTGTATGATTTTGCAAACGTTAAGTAAGTGTACCTGACCTCTTTAGTGGGTGGGCCTTCCCCCCACCCCCCTTTGGATGTATCTCCCTCAGCTTTGTGCTTTTTTAGGTTGGGAACATTTTATGTCTAGCCCTGGGAGGGGACACCATTGTCTTAATAGGTGTGGGTCAAGGCATCTAGCTTTGAGCCAAGCTTCTAGTGGAATGGGATCCTGAGGACAATCTTAGGACCTCAGAGCTGAATCATTATTAGGGTTGGGGATCATTAGATGTAGAAGCTTGAGAATGTGGTATGAAATCAGGAAATATTCCACCTCCTCTTCTCACTGTGTGTTTGTGACTCTCCCTCACAATGTCTGGGTCTCAAAATGGAATATAGGGCAGGTTACGTCATTGACTTAGAGCTAGGAGGCCCAGACCCTTCCCACCATAAATATGAACCCAAGTTAAGGGGTTCTAGAGGCCATTTGTGTGAGTCAGATCATCTTTTTGGATGAGATGGGCTGCTCCAATTTCCTCTCACCCCTGCAGGTGGAACAGCAGTCACTTCAAGTTTATCGGAGGACCCCAGAGAAATCATTTTGTCATCCATCCTGAGTTTATGTCAGAGAAGTGCTCTGTCTACCACTGCTGCCAAGCTATGGTCAGGGCTAAAGATGAGGTGGTTTAATAAACCAAATTCCACCCCCACTGCAGAGATCTACCTCTTCTTTGTAGCCCCTTATTCCACCCTCCCTTAGATCCCTTATTCCCCTGATTCAAGCCACCTCTCAGCAGATACTTGTGAAGGGGCTAGGTCAATCCCCCAAATTGGGGCCAGAGAAGGGTAGAAAGCAGCTAATATTGGCTCACTAAGTCCAACTCTGTGACTTCAGTCCAATTCAACTCAACAAAAGTATTTATTAAGCACCTACTATCTCCTGGGCAACGAGGTGGTATAATCGATAGAGCAGAGGGTCTAGAGTTCAGTTCAAATGTGGCCTTAAGACACTTCCTGTGTAATCCCAGGCAAGTCACTTAACCTCTTTTGCTTCAGTTCCTCCTCTGTAAAATGGAGATAAACTGAAGAAGGAAACAGCAAAACATTCCAGTATATTTGCTAAGAAACCCCCCTGGACAAAGTCCATGGGATCATGTAGAGTTGTGGACATAACTGAAGAGCAACAACAACGCACCAAGAACTATGCTAGACCCTGGAGATACAAAAACATATAAATTAATAAACAGTACAAACAATGAGTAGTCCTTGACCTTTCCCCATCTGGTCTTTGGAGACTAATGGACTTTTGCTTCTTGGCTGCTGTCCTCCAATGTCTTCTCATACTTTCTTACACCCTAGCTTTCCCATACAAATTTCTGTCCAGTCCAAGAACTTTACCTTCCTCTCTCCATCCCCTTCCATCATGGCATAGACCTGGGACTAGGAGGATCATGCAGTAAACCAAAACTGTAGGAGCCCACATGAAGAATAGGAAGAGAGCACTGGGAAGGCTGAGAGTGAGGTACAGGAATATTTAGTGTACTTTCCAGGGGCCCAGAAGGCTTTCTTTTAATCTACCTTCAACAAATATCTGAGAGCTAACTATGAACAAAGCACTATGAGATCAGAGGAAGAGTCTTTAGAAGTTAAGAAAGCTAAGATCCAAGGAGTGAAGTTATTTTTTGAAAGATGTCTCACAGATCTTCAATGTCTGAGGCAGAATTCAAATCCCAGGTCCTCTGATTTCAAATTTAATACTCTTTCCATTATAGCAAGTTTTTCCTTACATGCTGTTCCATGCTGATGAAATCCAATCTTCCTCCTACCTCAAGGCTTGACTTCTTCCAATCTGGGTTCTATCCCATCATGTTTCTCCCTAGTTTCCTTCCAATGACCCTACCCCTGGCCCAGCATCATCTTAATCTAGTACTCACTAGCCCCTCTATGGTCACAGTCTAGCATCCCTGGTGCCCTGTCTCATTAAGCTCAAAGATGCTTCTGGGCTGCCTTCCAAGGATCTATGAAGTAAACAAGAAAGGAAGAATTCAGAATAGGGACTATGGCCTAGAAATCTTTCCTTAATACGAATTTTGTAGTTTAGCCTCCTATCAAAAGGCATTTATCCTTCCCCCAAAGAAAGCTGTGAGAAAATTGTGACTTTTTTGGGGGGGGTGAAGGAAGGAGAAGAGAAACAGAAATTATATTCATCCCATATGTTTTTGTGTCTCTCTTAAAACATGGGCAGCTAGGTGGCAGAGTGTATAATGAAATGCCAGGCTGGAATCTAAAACTATATTATAAAGCAGCGGTCATCGAAACCATTTGGTACTGGCTAAGAAATAGAGCAGTCGATCAGTGGCACAGGATTGGTTATCAGGACAATCTAGGCAATAACTTTAACAATTTAGTGTTTGATAAACCCAAAGACCCCAGTTTTTGGGATAAGCACTCACTATTCAGCAAAAACTGCTGGGAAAATTGGAAACTAGTGTGGAAGAAATTAGGGCTTGACCCATACCTAACACCACATACCAAGATAAGATCTAAATGGGTTCATGATCTAGATATAAAGAGGGACTTTGTAAGCAAGTTAGAGGAACATAATATAGTTTACCTCTCAGACCTGTGGAGATGGAATAAATTTATGTCCAAAGAAGATGTGGAACTCCTAATTGAACACCAGATGGATAATTTTAATTATATTAAGTTAAAAAGTTTCTGTACAAATAAAACTAATGCAGACAAGATTAGGAGGGAAGCATCAAATTGGGAAATCATCTTTACATTTAATGGTTCTGATAAAGATCTCATTTCTAAAATATATAGAGAATTGTCTCATATATATAAGAATTCAAGCTACTCTTCAATAGATAAGTGGTCAAGGGATATGAACAGACAATTTTCAGACGATGAAATTAAAACCATCTCTAGTCATATGAAAAGTTGCTCCAAATCACTATTGATCAGAGAAATGCAAATTAAGACAACCCTGAGGTACCACTACACACCTGTCAGATTGGCTAAAATGACAGGAAAAGATAACGATGAATGTTGGAGGGGATGTGGGAAAACTGGGACACTAATACATTGTTGGTGGAACTGTAAATGGATCCAACCATTCTGGAGAGCAATTTGGAGCTATGCTCAAAAAGTTGTCAAACTGTGCATACCCTTTGACCCAGCAGTGTTTCTACTGGGCTTATATCCCAAGGAAATCTTAAAGGAAGGAAAGGGACCCACCTGTGCAAGAATGTTTGTGGCAGCCCTTTTTGTAGTGGCTAGAAACTAGAAACTGAATGGATGCCCATCAATTGGAGAATGGCTGAACAAATTATGGTATATGAATGTTATGGAATATTATTGTTCTGTAAGAAACAACCAGCAGGATGATTTCAGAGAGGCCTGGAGGGACTTGCATGAACTGATGCTCAGTGAAATGAGCAGAACCAGGAGATCATCATACACAGCAACAACAGCATTACATGATGATCAATTCTGATGGACATGGCTCTCTGCAACAAAGAATTGTCTCAAACCACCTCCAATTGTTCACTGAAGAAAACCATATACACCCAGAGAGAGGGATATGAAATATGGACCACAACGTAACATTTTCATGATCTCTACTGACATTTGCTTGCATTGTGTTGCCTTTCTCTGATTCTTTTTTTTCTTGTAGATAGGATTTTTCTTGCATAACTCCTCAAGCATTTCAACATTATTAACATGTAGTGGACTTCCTGCCATCTAGGGGAGGGGGGAGGAGACTGGGGGTAAAATTTGTAATGGAAAGCTTTGTAAAGATCAATGCTGGGGAACTACCCATACATATGTTATACAAATAAAAAGCTTTAATAAAAAAAAAAAAAGAAATGCCAGGCTGGAGTCAGGAAGATCTAAGTTCCAATCAGCCTCAGACATTGTACTAGTTCTGTGACCCTGTTTAGATAAGTTTCTTTATCTGTGAAATGAGCTGGAGAAGGAAATGGCAAACCACTCCAGCAACTTTGCCAAGAAAATCCCAAATGGGGCATGAAGAGTCAGACACAAGTGAACAATATTGTACTGCCTTATTTTGATATCCTGTCCTACACCAACCCCAGTGTTCAGAGCCTCCTGGGCAGGGAAGAGTGAGGAAGAAATGGCTGGGGGACACTCGAATCTATCCCAGCATACTATGTCTTCTTAAAATAGGCAAAATGACTCACATGGTCTCCCAGCCAGAACATAAGCAATGCTATAAATAATCCTAAGGTTGGTGGAAGAGAAGGGGAGCCTAGGTTGGTCATAGGTTGAAAGAGATTCTAAACATAGTACCACAGAATGTCAGGGTTAGAAAGAAGTCAAATGATCCTCCGCCACAGACCCTTTTGATAGACAAGGTCACGGCCAATTAGTGCAGAGGCTGGGAACCAGACCTTCAAACCAACATTGAGATTAGGAAGACACACCACTTGAGCCCGTCTGGAAACTAAAGGAACAGTTACTAGCGGGAAAAAGGGAGAGACTCCATATAATTTTTAGGGGAGAAGTTCTGGGTCCTTAAGGAAAAGGGCTTGGCTCAGTTTTGTCAATTCAACAAGTTGATCCCCAACAACCTTGGGAAGGGGGAGGAGAAGTGCTCCGCCCCTCCCCCATACCTAGACACTCTTAACTGAACCTCCTTCAGTAGAATGCCCGGTTTTGAACCAATGGGATGGAAAGCCAGAAAAAAGTTATCTGTCCTCGACTTGCCCCCAACCACTTCTCTCCAATCTCTACAACCAAAAACACTGGTTCCATCTCCGTCTCTTAGCCTCCAGCAATGAATCTCTTAAGTAATCCTCGACCTAGTGTCCCTGAAACCTGTTTTTTTTTTTTAAACATTTTGACGCCGTATATAAAATTCAATATAATTGGTTTCCTTTGTAATCTTATGAATTTTACACATTTAAAACTAGGAGGGCGTATTTATCATAACCAGACTGCCATCGGGGTCTAGAACACAGGTTAAAACTCAAGCTCTAAAACTACATTTTCCAGTAAGGGGAGGGGGAAGGGGAATAGAGGGGCTACCCCTTTCCAAATTGTTCTCCAGCCAACAAACTGCGGCATTATCCTGAATGGGGAGAAAAGCCGGTCAGGGGAAGGGGGCAGTAACTTCAAGAGCTGCAGAGGACTGTGGGGGAGGAAAGAAAGTATCAAGGTTTGGGATGTTAGAGGTGAGAAAGGGCGGAATTCTCCAGAATTAGGAGCCCAGCAGGGGCGGAGTCAGAAAGGGAGGAGGGAGGAGTTAGAAGTGGAGAAGAGGCGGGATTCTGAGTGGTGGGATCTCCCGAGAAGAGAAGGAGTTGGGGAGATGAAAAGGCCCGGAATTTCCAGGGTTAGGTCGCCCGAGATGAGGTGTGTTGCCAAAGTGGGCGCCGGAACTCCTTGAGAACACCCGCGGAGCCGGACCGAGGGAGCTGCTTTTTGGGGCGATGGGCTTCCCCGGGACGGGGCGGAGCTCGGGGACCGGGGGCTGGAGGAGGAGGAGCAGGATGGGGGCGGGTCTCCCTAGTGACTCTGGGCAGGGCTTCCCCCCGGGCTGGAGGACTCCCTGGGACCCTCTGTTCCCCCGGGAGGCCGCTCGTGGGCTGCAGAGGCGCCGTAAACAAGCTCCGAGCCGACGCACTGACTGCGGCTGGCCGCTGCCTAGGAGCAAGCTCTGCCCGCTCCCGCGCGCCCTTGGCTGGGGTCCGAGAGCCACTCGGCTGGGGAGACGTTCGTAAGTGCTCCCTTTTCCTGGGCGAGGGCCGGGAGTATATGGGGGATGGGGATGGCGCTGAGGTCTGGAGCCAGTTTTGGGGGAAAGGGAGCAGTTTGAGAGGGAATGCTGTCTTTAATCCCTGGGGAGGGAAGACGAGTGGGAGACTAGGGAGTTGCTTTGGGAGGGGTTTGAGGGTGGCGCACGGCGTTGGAGAGGAAGAATCCCACTAGGATCTCGGAGCTGAGCTGTGCCTTAGCCTCTTCTGGCATTAACCCTAAACCCCAAACCCCACTCCACCCCACCCCTATCCCTAAAACCCAGTCCAAGTCCTGGGCTAGCTAAATCTGACTGAGGGGATGGGACCCACTAAAGAATTCTCCTAGATTCGGGTAGATGGGTTCAGGAGGCGAAGGTGTTGGAGACACGGGAAAAAGCGAAGTGCAGGGACTCCTGGGGCCCCGAGCCTCGCCTTTAGGGTGAGTCAGTCGGGCTCGGCTGCAGGCTGGGCTTAGGGATGGATAAGGGAGCCCTTCGGCCCTGCTCCCTCTCAGTCAGCCACAGGCTCTGAAACGTGAGTAGCTGAGTTGAACCTAGAACCTCTGGGAAGCTCAGGCTGGCCCTTTCCTTGCTTTGGGAAGAGGGGGAGTAGTCCCAGGCAGAGAAGTGGGACACCTATGTAATGGATAACCCTCTGGGCTGTCTGGAGATTTTGGTTTGGTCCCAGCTTTGCCGGTTATCAGCTGGGTGACCATTAGAAGGACCTTAGTTTTTACATATATATGCTGGACCAGATAACTTCTATAAATTCCTTTAACTTCCAAATCTATGCCAAACTCAGATTATGGTTTCCAGTGTGACTAGTGAGCTGCATGAACTCTTTGGGGGCAAATAGAATTGCTGTTTGGATGAATGGAACTACTCTGGGGGAATGGGGCTGGGAGCTGGTTGAATAAAGAATTTGGGTGAGAAGCCACAGTGGGAAGGCCCTTGGGAGCAAAGAGGATCTCACAGGGTGGGGGCTGGGATTCTGGGTCCAGGCCAGTTGTTCTCTGCCATCCGATCCAAGCTGCATTTGGCACTATCCTGCATGGCATTGAGGTCTGGGCTGGCGATCAAGTTGCTTTTGAGTGGAACTCTGGTAAATAGCAAAGGGTAGAAAAGGGGGGAGGGAGAGAAACCCTGGAGCCACAAGGGCAAAGCACCAAGGCTTGTGGGAGGGAGATTGGCACTTCCTCTCAGACTTATAAGTAGCTGAATAGAGAGGAAGATCCAGGACAAATTCGTAGCTGACCTAGCATCGCTCCCCAGGATAAATTAGTATCCCACAGCCAGACAGTAGGGGAGACCATGCTGATTACAGGATGGTGTTCTGGTGAATCTGGAGTTATCAGTAACCACAGAAAGACTTCCACCTAGGCAGAATAACAGCTGCCAGCTCCTTCCAGAAATCACCTCCTCCCCTAGTGTAGGTTCAACTTGGATTTTAAGCCACTCCTTTCCAGCAGCTGCCCAGACTGGCAACAGCTTGAATACAATTGATCTAAATAACTTTTCCATCCACCTACACAGGAAAGTGCAATGACATCTCTGCAATAAATATGCTTCTCAGCTTGTAAACACTGTAAAGTATCTGGCCTTGTGTATATATGTCTCTCTTGTTGTCTTCATTAGTGAAGCTCTTTCATATCCTCATCTTTCCTAGGGTATGAATATTATCTGCCCCATTACAGAATTTCAGAGTAGGAAGGAAACTCACTACACACAATGCAGCTTGAATATTATTATTGAATTATATTGATGGGGAGCTCTCTACTTAACTTACACTGTCCAGGCTGTTTTGAGACAGTTCTAGTTGTGAATTTTGAAGTTTTTTGTTTTTTTCAATGGTCAGAAGTTTATTTCCCTGTATTTTCGTTTCTATCCACTATCTAGTTTTGCCCTCTGGGACATAAGGAAGCTCCCATTCATTCAATCGATCTCCATACTGTTCTAAGTGTGGGTGAAATAGAAAACAGTGTCCCTTTGAAGAACTCAAGCTAGCTGAAGAAACAAGGTATAACAAAGATGTGATCAAAATCAAGAAGACTGACTTGTTCAACATAAGAAGAAAAAAAAAGCCTAATAGAGCTATCCAAAACCAGAATGATATACTTTGGACACAGTGAGTTCATATTAAATTGAATTGGAAAAAAGACTTTGGTGCTGATAAGTATTTTAATAGATACTTTTCTGACATCTTCCACATTCCAATATTACTTTTCCCAAGGCTGGGCTGGGGATCGGGAAAGGGAAACAGAACTAAGAACAAATTACATTTTCTCCTGCTTGAGGCATCAAATAGTATGAATTTTAGAAATTCTTGTCTTTCTTTAAAAAATAAAAGATAGAGATTTCCCTGTGAAAGAAGGCTTTAGATTGAAGCTTGATAACCCAGCAGAGCTTTTTTGAGAGAATCCCTAGATGACTTTAAAAAAAATTTGCATTTGTATCTTTTGTTTATTCTGTCACCTAGATATCCCCCCATATGTTTTTCTATCTCAAAGACCCATACCTTATAACAATTTTTTTTTGAGAAGAAAAAAATTTGGTAAAACCAATTAATAAAAAATTTCAT
Source organism: Myrmecobius fasciatus (assembly GCA_023553655.1). NCBI lineage: Eukaryota > Metazoa > Chordata > Mammalia > Dasyuromorphia > Myrmecobiidae > Myrmecobius > Myrmecobius fasciatus. Next base: position 76,955 of record JAJPUD010003494.1, read on the forward strand.
GTTATATATAATACAACATCTCTTTGGGCCCTTCACCTTTGCAAATGAGTATAAAGGACCAGCTAATTTCTAAGATCCTTTTTTAACTTTGGAAATTCTTTTATGGGGGGAAGAAGGTAAGGGGGAGAGGAGACAGGGAATTTCATAACAAACCATAAGTGCTGAAGGAAAAAAAATCAGTGTGAGCTGGAGGTGTTCCCTATCAACTCAGAACATTGGTTCTCAAAACAGGGTCCAGGGACCTGTGCAGGGCTATGACATCAATACTGTTTTCATAATAATACTAAGATATTTTCATTGCTAATGTGGTAATCAAAAATATAATTGACATAAACTGAAGCTATGGGGGTGGGGTCAAAAATAATCAGTAGTAGGAATTGGTCCTGAGACCAAAAGGTTTCAGAACCTGTGGCTCAGAATATCCCTGAGAAAAAGAGACATTTTCTCTCTCCTGTTTACTTCCTTTCTTCCTTCACAACATACTTAGTGTAAGACTCTTTTATACACAAAATGGAATGCTGGGAAGTGTGACCTGGATCCTTCTGGTGGCTTGGAAAATAGGTGGGATTAAGTGAGGATAGGCCTTTGAACTATAGACTACCAGAAGGGGTCATAAAGTGCAGTGGGCTTTGGTCTGGATTAGAAAGGTTCCAGGAGGCCTCAAAAATTAGCAAATCAGATATTTCTGCTTATCTCATCAGAGTTTGGATTATCCTGCTAAGGCTCATTATTGACAAAAGAAAGATGGCTTTTTAACTTTTATACCCTGCCCCCTCCCATACATGTACACACAAGATTGACTGGAAGGAGATATGGGGGAGGGAGAGGAGTGCCTAGGGGTCTGAAATCTGTGGAAAGATCTCACTCTGTACCCTATTTTAGAACAAAACAAGATGAACAAAAGGACTGAAAGTCATTCCAGATCAACCTGGACTAAGAGATAAAACTTAGACCTGGAATAGCCAGGTCAAAAAGTGAAGGGATTGGTTCAAACCCTAGTTCTCACCACAGTAAAATTTCAGAGTCAAGTTTGCAACCTTAGAAAACCTGATTTACTTTTGCCTGTAGCTAGAAGTGATGGAGGCAAAAGCTTAGATCTGAATTAAAAATATAGTTTTGTAACTGGCATTGTCTTTCAGATGTGTTTTTTCCTGGAAATGGAAAGAGTAAATACAGCTTGATGTCTTATCTCCTTCCTCTCCACCTTAGCTCCACTCTGCCCCGAATAGAAGTTTGGTAGTAGGGAATTAGAGACAAATCTAGAGCAACTTAATTGTCCATGGATCTTTTTGTGTATTCTTGCTAGTCATGTGGCTGCCTGTGTCAAAATTCCCTTACCTGTCCTAAATTCTGTAATTCTGCATGTCTGGTTAGATGGATGAGTCTCAGTGTGAGGGATGGAATAAGAAGAGGAAAAGGAGAGGAGTCTTGATGGTGATGATGATGATGATGATGCATTTATATAGCAATTTAAGGTTTCAAAATTGCCATGGCCATAAATAGCTATTTTTCATCCCTGGACAAATGGCACAAAATATTCCTTCAAATCAACTTTTAAAGAAAAATTTAGTTGGAATTTTTGTTTGTTCTTCATTCTCAAAGAGGACCAATGACATCAGGAGGGTAATATCTTGATTTGCAAGTGAACCAGTTTTAAGTGAGGAAAGGCTATGCAAAGTCATCAACTTCATTCTCTCCTCCAGTCATCAGAGTCCAATAGCAAGACATATGTGAGGACAACTGAAGATGTCCCCAGATGCAGTGGGAGACCTTGGCCTTTTTAAGCTGAGATCTTTTCCAGGTCTCAGTTTGTCTGAGGTATGGAATAGGAATAGAAAGGGAGAGACCTGGTATGCCTATACCTGGGCTGGTCTGAGAAAGACCTCCCATGAGGTTCTACTCTTAAGGAGAAAAAAGAAATCATCTTGTAACTTTTTGTTTAAAGAAATTAGTATCTTTTCCCATATGCTTGCCTTTCTTAATATGTCCTCTTTTTTCTCCCCTTTAACTATGGCATTGGAATACTACCCCCAAGGCAAAGCACTTAACTCTTCTCCAGCAAAACCATCAATATACATTTATGGAGAACTTGTTATGAGCTAGGCCCTGTGGGGGAATATAGAGAAGGATGAACAATTGTTTGAAGTGCTTATAATTTATTTGGGAAAATAAGACTCAAGGGTGAAAAGTTCCCAAACAATCCAAGGTGGTAGTGTGTGATAAGTGCCCAGTAAATGACACAGAGTCAATAGGAAGAGGTAGTTCATTATGGACTAGAATAGAGAAAGCTAGCTAGAGGAGGTGGTTCTTTAGATGGGTCCTAAAAGGTTAGGGTTTGAACAAGGAGAACATTTCAGGAAATTATGACATGTTTAAGGGGAGAGAGAAGATGAATAGAGGGTTCATAAAAAGGAAGCATTGGGAAATGAGGATAGGCAGAGGTAAGTTAGATTTAAGACTATTCTGAATGCTAGGTTAAAGAGTTAAGACTTTATCTTGTGGTCACTAAGGTGCCTTTGGAGATCTTGAGCAAAGGTCAGGGATATCCATTAAGAAAGTCAATTTGGCTGCCGTATTTGGAATGAATTAGAGGGACACAAGACAAGAGGTTGGGACAATAGTTAGGAGGCTGATGTATCATCCAGGCAAAAGGCAAAATGCCTGAATTATGGTGGCAGTAGATATAAGAAAGGAGGGGAAGAGAAGGATGGGAAAGACTTTGGAAAGGTAGCTAGAGAATACAAGCCAACAAAGTTACAGATTCTTGAAGTATGGAATAGAACATACAGAACTTTCCCTAGGACATTGTAATTTAGAGGGCATTGACAGTGCTTCAGCAAGTAAGTACAATTAAACTGCACATTTAGTTTGAAAGAATCTGGGGACAAGTAGGTTTCACAATAAATAGAGGAGTACCAACCCTGAAGTCAGGAGGACCCGACTTCAAATTTGGCCTCAGACACCGAACATTTCCTAGCTGTGTGACTGACCCTGGCAAGTCATTTAACCCTAATTGCCTCAGCAAAAAAAAAAAAAAAAAAAAAAAAAGTTTGAAAGAATCTTTAGTTAAAAAAAAGAAAAGTACCAGATGTTGACCACCTCTCTGGCCCACCTTGCTACTTTCCCTGGTGACCTCCCCAGCAGTGAGCTAAGGTCTTTTTTTCTGGGTGATCTTGTGTCTTAAGGATATAAAGACCTTGACAATTCACTCTCCTGTCTGCAATTAAGTTGTCTTACTGCTTGCCATATCCCAAAATAGATGGTTATGATTTCTGATTTGAGATGCCTTTCTCATGAGGTTGTTGTGAGGAATCCCCTTTATGAAGAAATGAAAGAGCTTTTGTTAAGCCTTTACCAGTTTCTAAGCACTGGGGATATAAAGTTGCCCTTAAGAAGATTACATGCTAATAGCCTTAAAGTTTTACTAGTATAATATGAGTTGATATCATCTTCATTTTTAGAATTTTGGAAGTGGTTTATCCAGCATCTTCCTGTTTCCCTGTCCCACATCCCATATTGTCAAAAAAAAAAAGAAAAAAAAAATCTGCTTGATATCTGCTCCATGGATATTGTGCTGTCAAATATATATATTTTGGAGGTCAAGAACAGAAGGATGTGGAGAGGGGGGTGAAGAAAAGGATAAAAGTAGCATAAAGAACTAAACACCATCTCTTTCCCTCTTTTTCAGACACTGGTTCTTAAGGCCTCAATGGATCTGGTTATGTAACCCTATGGGGAAAGTAACAGCTTTCCCCTTCCTTACCCAGCCTGAGGGGTTATGACCCAGGATTCCCAAAAAGGGAGACATCGAAGGGGGAAGAGAGCTGAGCAGGATTCTCAGGCTGCTGCCAGAGCTGCCACAAACATGTATACCTTCCTTCCTGACAACTTTTCCCCGACCAAGGCCAAGCCATCCAAAGAACTAAAACCTCTGGTGGGATCTGTAGTGCTGGGGCTCCTACTGGTCTTAGCAGCTGTGGTTGCTTGGTGCTACTATAGCACATCTCTCCGTAAGGCAGAACGCCTTGGAGCTGAGCTGTTGGAACTCCGGACAGGTGGTTTCTCTATCCGAAACCAGCAGGGAGAGCAAGTTTTCCGACTGGCCTTCAGCTCCGGGGCTTTGGACTTGGAGTCCTGTGCACGAGAGGGTGATGTCCTAAGTTGCTCTCGCTCCACAGGGGGCCCCCTCAATTTCTTCATCCAGACAGTGCGACCCAAGGACACCGTCATGTGCTACCGTGTGCGCTGGGAGGAACTGGCTCCAACCCCTTCTGTGGAGCACACCATGTTTCTGGGTGATGTGCACTGGTACGGAGGCGCTGAGATGCGGACCCAGCACTGGCCCATCCAACTAGCGGGCCTCCAGGCACCCCAGCCCTTTGTCACCAGTGACGTGTACTCCTCTCGGGCTGCCTTTGGGGGTATTCTTGAGCGTTACTGGCTATCATCCAAAGCAGTGGCCATCAAGGTCAATGACTCGGTGCCCTTCCACCTGGGTTGGAATGCCACTGGGCGCTCTCTCCTGTTACAGGCCCGCTACCATAATACATCCTACAAGCCACCTATGGGCCGTGAGCCCCTGCCTGAACTCAGTTACCGTGTTTGTGTGGGTTCTGATGTGACATCAATTCATAAGTACATGGTACGGCGTTACTTTAATAAACCTTCCAAAGTGCCCGCCCGAGAAGCCTTCCGCGACCCCATCTGGTCCACGTGGGCCCTCTACGGTAGAGCAGTGGACCAGGATAAGGTGCTGCGCTTTGCTGAGAAGATCCGCAAATACCGCTTCAACTGCAGCTACTTGGAAATTGATGACATGTACATGCCTGCCTATGGGGACTTCACCTTTGATGAAGCGAAGTTCCCCAACGCCACAGAGATGTTCAGGAAGCTTCAGGAGGCTGGTTTGAGGGTCACCCTGTGGGTGCACCCCTTTGTCAACTACAACTCATCCAGCTTTGGTGAAGGAGTGGAGCGGGGGCTTTTTGTCCGCGAGCCCACCGGCCGGCTGCCAGCGCTGGTGCGCTGGTGGAACGGCATTGGGGCCGTCTTGGATTTCACCAACCCCGCCGCCCGGGAGTGGTTCCAGGGGCACCTACGGAGACTCCGCACACAGTATTCCATCTCCTCCTTCAAGTTCGATGCCGGCGAAGTGAGCTATCTGCCCCGGGACTTTAGTACATTCCGCCCCCTGGCGGATCCCAACCTCTGGAGCCGGCGCTACACAGAGATGGCGCTTCCTTTCTTCTCATTGGCTGAGGTGCGTGTGGGCTACCAATCACAGAACATCTCTTGTTTCTTCCGCCTTATTGACCGGGACTCGGTGTGGGGCCATGAGCTGGGTCTGCGCTCCTTGATCCCGGCGGTGCTGACCATCAGTATGCTCGGTTACCCCTTTATCCTGCCTGACCTCATAGGTGGCAATGCCGTTCCGGGGCAAACAGCTGGTGAGGGTGGTGGGAACACTGGAATCCCAGAGCGTGAGCTCTATGTGCGCTGGCTGGAGGTGGCGGCCTTCATGCCAGCCATGCAGTTCTCCATCCCTCCCTGGCTCTATGACCAGGAGGTGGTGGAGATAGCGCGTAAGTTTGCAGCCTTGAGGGCAGAGCTGGTTGCCCCATTGCTCCTGGAGCTGGCCGGAGAGGTGACGGACACAGGCGATCCCATAGTTCGGCCCCTGTGGTGGATTGCACCTGGAGATGAAGCAGCCCATCGAGTGGATTCTCAGTTCCTTATTGGTGACACGCTGCTTGTGGCCCCTGTGCTGGAGCCAGGCAAGCAGGAGCGGGATGTGTACCTGCCTGCAGGGAAGTGGCGCAGCTATAAGGGAGAGCTCTTTGTCAAGGCACCCATCCTGCTCACAGACTACCCTGTGGACCTGGACGAAGTTGCTTATTTTACCTGGGTGTCCTAACCCTGCTTTTTCTAGAAATTTCATTGCTCAGAGACCTTAAGATAAGAACCTCACTTCCCCTTTCCTTACCTTAGCCTCTTAGAGAGCCCATCTTAGAGACATCCTGGCTCTAACCCCAGATGCTTCACCACCACCCCCATCCAAAAACTGTTCCTAACTCCATCCTCAAGCCTAGACCGTAATGAATCTCTACTCCAAACCTTCCCTTCACCAAGACCTTGACTCTGGACTCGATTCCTTCTTCCCCAATCCTACCTCCTTTAGAGTCATTAACTTTCCTCATCTACCAACTAGCTCCATCTCCATATCCTTCCCCAAAAGACTTTGGACTAGGTCCATTGGACCCATCGCCAATTTCTCCTTTAAGCTCCCTCACCTCAATCTTTTTGGGTATTTCTGGCCCCCCTCAAATAAGGTTTGTTTGAAAACTTTTAGGACACATATCTACCCTTATTCCTCTGAGACTGGTAGGGTCAAAGGAAGGGGAAAGTCAGTCATAATCTTACCTTCTAGCCTTCCCTACTCAAGAGAAAGTCTTATGAAATTCCTTCCACATGCATTCTCATAGCCCATGCTAGGGACCTGCTCCCAATATGCACTGCTTCTATCTCTGAAGACCTTATTTCCCATTGCATTCTGGGACTTGTAGTCCCCTTGGGTAGAGAGGCAAGAATAAACCCACAAAGTACCATAGACTATTAGAACTGAAAGGAAACTTAGTGGTCACCTAGTTTGAGAGATTCAAAAAAAGGGGCAGGAACTTTTTGGAAGGGGAGAGGGCAAAGTAAGAAGATTGAAATTAGGGTAGGGAGTAAAACCCTATTTCTGTCTCCCAAGGGGACATGGGTTTCAACCTCCTCATATTCCTTTCCTTCCATTTCCCCACTTTCCCCTTTTTTTATTGAGCCACTCAATGCTCCTCATGAGTCACACATATGTGTGGCCTCAAATCAAAGATGGGATGATAGGAGCTTGAGGGGGTCAAAGATCATCCCCTCCTCCCCAATTTAGCTTCTTTTTTGCACATGGTTGGTCATTAAAAGCACAAAGATGAGATCTGCCTGGATTGAGAAGGGGATGTTTCCTAACCCTCCTCACCTCATCTGGGGGTTTCTTCTCATAACAAACTTGGGTGGGGAAATAGAACTGAGTTATAGGTCTTGTGAAGTGACCTGTCCTGATCCCTTTTCCATTAATGAATTCAAGCTTCTGTCACTTCCAATTCTGGCAGTATTCCTCATCTCTTCTACCTTTGATACAAGTACCTCTCCCCACAAACTACCATAGATAGTGGAACAAATTTTAATGGCCATCTATTTTGAGAGAATTTTTAAAAGTTAGGAAAGTAGAGAAGGGGGAACAGATGGGGTCAGAAGATTGAAGTTAGGGTAGGGAATAAAACTCTCTTTCTGACTCCCAAAGGGATATGGGCTTTCTCCTTCAGCTCATCCTCATACCCTTGTCCCTCCATAAGAAAGAACATTAAATCTTAGGTTCAGTTATACTCTCCTAACCATGACATGGAACGCCTTGTCCATCACAGCTGGCTTCTACATTTGATCATGATTTTTACTATTGCCCCTCTGGGAACTGATCCTTAATGTGAGTAAATGAATTGGAAATCTCTGAAATTCCTAAACTGTCTCCTGGATCCCCTTGCCTGAAAAAATAAACTGAAATCCCTTCTCTTTGAGAGTGGGAGAATAAGTAAGCTCTAAGTGCATAGTCTTCCCAGTCCTGGCTTTAGTCCTCATTCCCTTCCCCTTTCCTGACCCCAGTTTAGGAAAGAAGCAGAGGTGGCTGCACACAGACTATCAGGAGCCTTTGGGGCCAGAGTCTCCTCAGGCCATACTAATTGGGCATGGAACCATTGAGGCTTTGGTCTTTACCCACATTGCATCCCAGAGACTAGGCTGGCAAAGAGAGAGTACAGAATAGCTCATATGTTCTAATGCTGCACTGACTGCCCCCCAAGACCTATCTGTTTAGCACTGCCCCAGTCCAGACACACCGATGGGTCAGGGATGCCTTAATGTGAGAATCACCTCATGTGAATGTAAGTGACTGCGTGTGTATACACATGACTGTTAATCTCTATGTATATGTCCATACCTGCCCTCTATCCATGTGGCTTTGGATGTGAATGTCTATGGGGCTAGGTATCTGTGTGACTGTCTCTTTTTGTGATTGTCCATGAGTCTCTCTTTTTTCTGTGGCCAGGTGTATATATTTGGCATACTAGTTCTGTGTAGTGATTGTCTCCTTCTGTGACTGGGTACATATGTGAATGGCTCTGTGTAACTATTTTGTGGCTGTGTATCTGTGCACGAGAACAGATGTCTGTGGTAGGGACTAGATGTGTGTGTTAGACTGATTCCTGGGATGGACCGTGTATCTGCATTTATGAAACTGTGTATGTGTGAAAGGGTTGGGGGTTGGGGGAGGGGGCTGGATATCTGTTTGTGAATGTGCATGTAACTGGGTATTTGCTTGCATGTGAATATGTGTGTGAGAGAGGTGTGTAGCTATTTGTGTAAGAGGGTGGGAATGTCCATGGTTATGTATCTGGGTGATTATGAATGTATTTCTGTGGCTGGATATGTGTGTACATGTGTGAAAATCTCTCTGCGTGTGCATGAGTGATTGAGCATCTGTGTGTCTGTGTGACTCTGCGACCATGTATATATGTGTGTGAGAAACTGGCTGGGTCGTTTTGTGTCTCTGTGGCTGAGTTCCTTTGCCAATAGTAATATTTTCCTGTAGCTAGATTTCTGTGTGCATATGAATCTCTGTATATGTTTGAATGTCTTTCTCTTTGACTACCATGTATGTATACGTAGCTTTGTCTTTGTGCGTATGTGGCAATGTATGTGTATATATGTCCATGAGTGGCTGCATCAGCCAGTCAACACACATTTACTAAACCTTTACTATATTCCAGGCTAAGCACTAAGGAAAGCAAAAAAGAGTCCCTTTTTTTCAAAGAATTCCTATGTTCTTTTTTCTTTAATTTTATTTTTTTAATTAGCAAGCATTTTTTTCTACTTCCCCCAGTTCTTACTGACAGGAAACAAAAAGAAAAAACCCTTATGACAAGAATGTATAGTCAAGTAAACCAAATTTTTTCATTGACCATGTCCAAAGAGATATATTTCATTCTTCATCTTGATTCCATCACTTCTGCCAAGAGGTGACTAGTGTGCTTCAGCTTTGTTCCTTTGGAATTATGGATTGTTATTTCACTTTTCAGTTCTAAAGTCTTTCAGAATTCTTTTTATTAATGTTATTTTATAAATTACTGCTCTAGTTCTCTCATTTCACTGTGCATCTGCTCATACATTTTTTTTTAACTTTCCATTTCTCCAGGCACAATAATATCCCATTGTCATTGTTCATGATATAATTTTTTTAGAGATTCCCTAATAGGTGGACAACTAAGGAGGAATTTTTTTTTCTACTTTGGAAAGAGCTGCTATAGATATATTTGTACATATGCATCCTTTTTTATTGGTCTCTTTGAGGTATATACCTAATAGTGGTGTAACTAGGTCAATGGTACATACAGTTTATTGACTCTGAACAGCTAGATGGTGCAGTGGCTAAGAGCACCATCCCTGAAGTCAGTAGGAGCTGAGTTCAAATCTGACATGAGACACTTAATACTACTAGCTGTGTAACCCTGGGCAAGTCACTTATCCCAGGTTGCCTTGCCAAAACAAAACAAAACAAAACCCACCACCACTAATTTAGCGTCTCTTTGAGCATCATTCCAAATTGCTTTCCAGAATGGCTGGACCAATTTGTGCCTCTCCTTATGACACATTAGTGTCCCTGTTTCCTGAGATTTTTCCAACATTTGTCATTTTCCACTTTTGTCATCTTTGTCAGTCCAGTTGGTGTGAAGTGGAACTGGAATTATTTTTATCTTCAGTTCTCTAATTCTTAGTCATTTGGAGCATTTTAATGTGGTTGTTTATAGTCTGCATAAAATAGTATTTTAAAGCACTTAGCATGGTGTCTGGCATATAGATACTATGTAAATAATTATTCCTTTGAATGCCTGTTCATATCCTTTAACCACTTATCTATTGGAGAATGGTTCTTGTTTTTATAACTTTGAATCAGTAAGGAGTTTGCATTCTAATAAAGGAGATAACATGAAAATAATTAGGTAAATGGAAGGCAATTTCAGAAGAGGAGGCCCCAGCAGTTGGTAGGATCAGGAAACAGTGCCTGAAAAAGATGAGATTTGAGGAGAAGGAATAAGCATCTGCTATTTGTCAGACACTGTGCTAAGCACTTTACAGATATCTCCTCTACAAATATCCTCACAATAGCTCTGCAGTATAGTTGCTATTATTATCCCCACTTTACAAGTGGAAATTGAGGGTAAGTGACTTGCTCAGAATCTCACAGTTAATATGTGTCTAAGGCTGAATTTGAACCGAGGTCTCCTTGATTCCAAGTGAGGTCCTCTATCTACTGCATTACCCAGCTGCCTGAGCTGAAACTTTAAAGGAATCCAATAAAACAAGATAGAGTAGAGATAGGAGGGAATTCCAGGCATGGGAGACAAGCCAGTGAAGAAACACAGAAAAAGGAAACAATGGTACAATCCATTGTGGCTAGTTCATAGATTATTTACAAGTAATGTAAAATGTGAAGACTGGAAAGGTAGAAAAGGATCTGGTTGTAAAGAGTTTTCAGTGTGTGTGTGAGGGAGAGAGAGACAGAATGTGTTTTCCTATTTGTATGTATGTCTTTGTGCCTACATATTTTTCTGTATGTGTGTGACTAAGAATATGTTTTCCTGTCTCTTTGTATGTTTGTATAGTTGTATGTCTATGGTATGTATGACTGAGAATTTGTTTTCCTATCTCTTTGTATGTCTGTATGATTATACATTTCTTTCTGTGTGTGTATGCATATAAATAGGTCTTCTATTTGTAGTTGTGTGCTCCCTACATTTTTGGAATTAACATAATTTCTCCATGGTGCTCCTCTCCACTAACCACAGGCCCTAAAAGAGAAATAACTTTCCTTTAGGTAGGGGTCTGATTGGATCTGTGGTTGGGGAGGTTAATGGGGAAAGGGAGGGAAGGGATTCATGGGCTATATTGTAGCTCGGGTTTGAAATAAATTGCCCTTTTAAATCTTGTTGTCTCCTACTTCTTCTCTCCCAGTATAGAATTGACCTAATCTGTGAAGCTGCTAGAATGGGAAAGTTGGTTAGTTTTGAGTAACAATATTGTTACTCAATTCAGTTTGACTGAACGGTTGATCAACAAGCATAATGAACACCTTACTGAAGGAGATAGAAACCCAGATGAGACATCATCCCTATCATCTAGGAATTCAAGAACTTGACAGTCTTGGGGAGATATGAATATGTTGTTCAGTCATTTTTCAGTTGCATATGATTCTTAAAGATCCTTTTTGGGATTTTCTTGGCAAAGATCCTGGAGGTTTTTGCCATTTCCTTCTCTAGCCCATTTACAAATGAGGAAACTGAGAGATTAAGTGACTTGTCATACAACTAGTAAGTATCTGAGGCAGGATTCAAGTTCATGAAGATGAGCCTTTTTGACTCCAGTATTACAGTTGATTCTATGTACTGAGCTACCTATATATGAGAAAGATAAACTTGATTTTAGGCTGTGTATAAAATTGCACAGTAGATAGAACTGTGGGTCTGAAGTCAGAAAGACCAGAGTTTAAATTTGACCTCAGATACTTAATAGATGTGTGACCCTAGGCAAGTCACTTTCTGCTGCATGCATTAAAAAAAAAATGAGGGGCAGCTAGGTGGCACAGTGAATAGAGCACCAGCCTTGAAATCAGGAGGAACTGAGTTCAAATCTGGCCTCAGACACTTAACACTTCCTAGCTATGTGACCCTGGGCAAGTCACTTAACCCCAATTGCCTCAGGGAAAAAAAAGTCACATGGTTGAGCAAAAAGAGTGAGTGATTATTGTCAAATGAGAGGAATGATGTTTTGTAGGATTTTAGGGGGGATGGAGGCAAAAGGATGGGTGTGAAGCAGGGAAGAAGTTATGCAAGAGATGAGATTTGACTAGACAGACAAGGTATGAACAAAGAAGGAAGCAACGGTCATTTTATTCATTAGGAACAATGATGATGTGACCTGAGTAGAATGCAGAGCCATGAATTAAAACTAGAAAAATGAATAAACAGTATTGCCTAAGCTCAGCTCCTCTATAATACCTTAAAACAGTAAGAAGTGAGTGTGCTTAAATTAATATATAAAATATCAACAAAAATGGGGATGGGGAGGAAAAAAGAAATCCTTACAAAGAGGAGCTCTTGGAAAAACCAGCAAAGAGACCAAAGAAAAACATAAGCCAAAAAAGATGATCTAACACAAAGAATAAATACAATGGGGTCAAAGTAAATGAGGACTTGAACAGAATAAACAAGACCTAGAAACAAATTAACCGAAGAATTCAATAAACCAAGAATAAAACAACCAGGGGAAGGAAGCTCTCTATATTTGGCAAGGACAGCTAGGAAAATTAGGAAGTAGCTTGGCAGAAGAAAACAGGTTTAAGTCAGCTTGTGTACTATATCCCTCAAAAGCCCCCAAAGGAGATGAAACCTAAATGTAAAAGATGACATAAAGAAAAAAATCAGAGAAGTAAAGAAGGCATCTTTCACAAATATGACTAAAGAAAAATTCACAACGAAACGAGAGACAGGGAGATTTCACACACAAATAGATAATTTCATTTACATTCAATTATAAAACAGGCAAACAATCAATGTAGGTCTAATGAGAAAAGCAGTCAAATGAAGAAAGGAAGTCCCTGGATTAAACAAAGTTGAATATTCAAGATATGTAGGGAATTGCTGAAAATACGTAAAGCTAGGAATAATTCCTCAGTAATAATGACCAAAGATAGAAACAATTTTCAAAATAACATATGCAAACTATGTACAACCCTATTAAAACCAAATCCTTCAAATCAATAAAATTAAATACAAATTAAGGCCACTTTAAGGTTTTATTTCACATTCATCAAATTGGAGGGGCTATAAAGAAGACTGGGGAATCAATACAGTATTGATAGAGCTGTAAATTTGGTCTAACCAATCTAGAAAATATTTGGAATTATGGGAGGAAAATTACTAAACTTTTCATACTCTTTGACCTAACAGCATAACTCAAAGGAATGTGCCCTAAGGCAGTTTAAAGACAGAAAGGGGCCATGTATAACAAAATATTCATAGCATCATTTCTTATGGTAGCAAAAAACCAAAACAAAACCCTGAAAACATATAAGATATCCATAATTTGGGGAACAGTTGAATTATGGAATAGAATGTAATATTATCATGCTATAATAATCCAAAGAAAGAATTCAAAGAACCTTGGCAAAATTTGTATGAACTAAGAAAGTAAAGAAGGCAAAACCAATATATATAACCTACCACAAAAAATAAGTGAAAACATTAAGAAATATATGAATTAGGACTAAATACAATGTAAGGAATACTAAGGAACAACTAAGGACAAACAAAAAGGGATGTTTTGGGGTTTTTAACTATGTTGGAGGAAAGCAGAGTATCAAAGAAGGAATAGGTGGGTGGGACAATAATATCTGACAGCAAGAAAGGGGACAGAATGGTTCAATTCTTATTTTGCTTCTATTTCCTCTACCAAGAACAACTTTTGGATGAGAAAACTCATGAAAAAATGATTACCCAAAAAAAAAGGAGAGTGAGAGTACTCTGATGTCTTTCATGAGTTCAGGTCACTTGGCCCAGATGAACTACTTTCTCAGATTATATAAGAACTTGTGGATAGGATTGCTGAGACACTTTTGGTGTTACTGAAAGATCATGGAGAGTGATCACAAATGTCTTGATTCCATCCCCACTCCCAAAAGGAATAGAATAGAATGTGCAAATTGCCAGTGATCTTGATTTCAAATCTTGGTGAATTTTAGAATGTGTTATTCAAAAGATGGTTAATAAACAAATAGGAGAGGAAGCAATGATCGCAAATAGTTGGTATGGCTTCATCAATAAGAGGTGATGCTGGATTAACCTTATTTTCTTTTATAACATTGCTCAAAGTATATTTTGTATAATATTCTCCTTGTTGGTGGAATATTTGTGGTGAAAAAATACTAGAAATATAACTATGTAATATAGTACTAGAAATGCTGGCTATAATGATGAAAAGAAAAAGAAATTAAGCATAAGCAAAAAAAAAGCAGACAAAATGAGCTCTATATAAAGAATTATATTAAAAATCAACAATCTTCAATAAAGTAGAAAATACAAAAAAATCAGCAAAAATAATGAATAATTCTGTTTTACTAACAAAAAGCTAAAAGAAATTCTATTTAAAATAAAATGCTTAAGAGTTATGATAGACTACATATATGTATATATGTATAAAACTTAAAAAGTCTTCACAGAAGTAAAGGAAAATAAATGGAAGAATATTCAATATTTGTATTGCCATAGGCTATATAGTAGCAGTGATGATATTGTCCCAATTAATCTACATATTTAGTACAATGTCAATCAAAGTGACCAAGTGAATATTTTATAGAATTGGGCAAAATAATAAGAAAATTCATTTGGAGGAAGAAAGAGTCAAGAATAACAAGAGAAATGATCAAAACAATTACATTAATACATTTGACATTATCAGATACCAAACTACATTACAAAATGGAAAGCTGATCAATTAAATACCTGCTGTTGAAGCAGATACATAAACTAATACAGTGTTTTATAAATGCAAGAATATAAACTACTAGGGCAGGGACAATTTATTTAATATGAACTGCTTGGAAAATTATAAAACTGTTTGACAGACAATGGTTTTAGACCACACAACAAAGTAAATTCCAAATAAATAAACAACAAAATATTTTAAAATGTTTACCATACAATTAAAAAAGGATAGGAAGTCATATTTTTCACAACAGTAGATAGGAAAGAAGTTAATAATCACATATGGCATAGAGATTTAAAAGACATTTAAAAAATAAAGAATTTCAATTACATAAAGTTAGAATCTTTAGATTCTGCACAAATAGAATCAGTATAATTTGAATTAACAGAAAATATATGGATATAAAAATCTTTGCATCTCTAATAAAGTCTCATATTACAATCTGTACAAAACTGACACTTATCTATAAGACTTAGAACCATTCCTTCCATAGCTACATGGTCAAACAATATAATTTTCTTTTTTTTTCTTGCCAGCCATCTTTATTTTTTTAGATCAGCCCTGAAAAGTATGGAAAGGCTGAGCACTTGTATCAGTGCAAAGGAAGGAGAGTGAGTTTGCATGTGACAGAGGACGGAAACATTTAAACCCACCAGACTGAAGCGGCTTCATGAGGTGGGACTTGTTTTTCTGACAAGGAGGAAGGAACCTGCCCTAAAGGATGGGACAGGACAAGAAGGAACCAAGTGGTCACTACAACACAGATCAGATCACAACACGACAGACTGGGTCACCGTGGGGAGGGGGGGCGGCAGGCACAGGCAGCTGCTTCATGACTTAGGCTCAGTGCTGCTTGATAAAGTTAATCAGCCCATTGGTGGAGGCATCATGAGAAGTCACAGGTTTATCAGAGTCCAACTCAGGCTCAATTTTCTTCACCAACTGCTTTCCCAGTTCCACTCCCCATTGATCATAACTGTTGACATCCCAGATAATACCCTGGACAAAGATCTTGTGCTCATACATGGCAATTAAAGCTCCAAGAATGAAAGGAGTGAGCTTTGTGAAGACAATGGAATTGGTAGGATGATTCCCCTCAAAGACCTTATGAGGCAGCAACTTCTTCAGGGCATCACCACTCTTGCCTGCAGCCTCCAGCTCCTTTTGTGCCTCCTCTGCCGTCTTCCCCTTCATCAGAGCCTCAGTCTGAGCTAGGAAGTTGGCTAGAAGAATCTTGTGATGGAGACCATTCTGGTTTGGATTCTGTGTCTGAACTGGGATGAGAAAGTTGCAAGGAATTATCCAGGTACCCTGGTGAATAAGCTGGTAGAAAGCATGCTGTCCATTGGTCCCTGGTTCTCCCCACACAATGGGGCCCATACTGTAGTCAACCTGAGCTCCTGACTTGGTGATATACTTCCCATTAGACTCCATGTCACCCTGCTGGAAGTAGGCAGCAAAGCAATGCATATACTGGTCATAGGGCAGCAGGGCCTGAGTTTCATATCTGAAACAATTAATGTACCAGATGCCCAGCATGGCAAGCTTCACAGGGGCATTCTTTTCCAGTGGAGTGGTGAGGAAGTGATTATCCATCCAATGAGCTCCCGACAACAGCTATTCAAAGTTATGAAAACCAACATGCAGGGCAATGGAGAGGCCAATAGCTGACCACAACGAGTAACCTCCACCGACCCAGTCCCAGAATTCAGACATATTTTCAGTGTCAATTCCAAAGTCTTTAACTTTCGGTGCATTGGTAGACAAGGCCACAGAGTGCTTTGCCACAGCTGAAGGATCCTTTGCTGTCTGAAGGAACCACTCTTTGGCTGTCTCTGCATTGGTGATGGTCTCCTGGGTGGTGAATGTCTTTGAGGCAATGATGAAGAGGGAAGTTTCAGGAATGAGTTCAGCAAGAGACTTGGCAATATGGGTACCAGTAATATTGGTGACAAACCAGACTCAAGGACCTCCTTTGGAGTAGGGCTTCAGGACTTCCGTCACCATCAGAGGGCCCAAGTCAGAACCTTCGATGCCAATGTTGATCCCATCTGTGATCGTCTTCCAGGTGTAGCCTTTCCAGTCTCCACCACAAACACGCTGGCAGAATGCCTTCATTTTCTGCAGCACTTTGTTCACTTCTGGTACCACGTCCTTGCCATCCACAAGCATGCGTGTATTGGAGCGATTCCACAAGGCCACATGGAGCACAGCCCAGTCCTCAGTGAAATTGATCTTATTCCCTTTGAACATTTGTTCTCGAGCATTTTCCACCCCATGAGACTTAGCCAGTTCAATCAGCATCTTCATCACATCTTCTGTGATGAGGTTCTTGGAATAATCCACAAGGATGTGTCCATTTTTAGTGTTCAGATTCAAGCTGAAACAGTTGAAGCGGTCCTGATCCGTCTCAAAAATCCGCCAGAGGTTGAGCTCTGATCCATGCTTGTGGTGCCACCAGACTAGCTTCTGGAAGTTCAGGTCCTGGCTGAGCGCGGCCGTGATGGGGACACAAACGGCCACGAAAGACACAGCTTGAAACTGAAACACTTTCTAGTTTGCAAAATCAAAAAAAAAATAATTTTCTAAAGAAATACAAGCTTTCAATAATTAGCTTAAACAGTACTCACAATCATTAATAAGTAGAGAGATATAAATTAAAACAATTCTGAGGAATCATATCCCACAACTATAATATTAGCAAAGATGCTGAAATTTTAAAAAAATATGCTATTGAAGTGTCTGTGACCTTCCCAGAGGATGGAACTGTGAATTGTGTTAAACCTTTTTGAAGACTATTTGGAATTAAGCAAAAATACACACACACACATACATACATACATATATATATATGTGTGTGTGTGTGTGTGTATATGTATATATATATATACATATATATATAGTTCATACCTTTTAGTTCAGAGATTCCATTATTGAGTTTATATTTTCAGGAAGGCTAATGACAATAATATCATATCATATGTACAAAAATAGTCATAATAGCATTATATGTAAAAACCAAAAAGAACAAAACAAATGACCTGTGATTAAACAAGTTTGATGAAAGACTATTACTCTGCAAGAAATGATGAATATGAATGCATGGGGAGGATGAATGCAGCTTGACAGATTAAAGGAATATTTAGGAAAGGAGATGGAATAACAATTTATTATTTGGCCATGATTCAAGAGTGGAGTGCAATTAAAAAAAAAAAAAAAGCCCGATTTGCAGTCACTTGGGTTTAAATCTCAATTATACAACGTAGTAACTTGGACAACCATTTCACCTTGATAGGTACATTTCCTCATATTACAAAACTCCTGAAACATACCTTCTAAAATATGACCCACATCCAAATAGCAACCCTAGATCCAAGGTACTCTATGGGTCAAACTTATGCAGCCATCAATGTCTTTATTTTTTCTTTAGTCAGTCAAAAGACACATTTAGTTCATAATGACGTTACACAGTTGCCAAATTTGCAGTAGAACACTTGCCTGGCAAACTCTCTTCTGGGCATTCCACTGGATTACAGTGGTCTCAGTGATGATTCCATTGTAACCTGGTTCCCATAAATTACTCTGCTTGTCCTGGGTTTTCATGGTCTTTACTGGTTCTTTGTAGTCCTTGGTGGTCCTTTTACTCTGCTGGTCTGTCAAGCTTTCCTTCCTGCCTCCATTTTCTGGGCTTAGTTCTTTACTATTTGAGCCAATTTATTTTCAGTCTGCTAAGGTATAGTGACTCTCCCTGATAAAGTCTGGATGGCAGCTCTTTAATCACAGCCATTAATAAAAATAATAGCTAATGAAAGCTGGACAGAATGTTCTCGGGCTAATATTTGTTATTGTTGAATCATATCCAATTCTATATGACCCATGGACTTTTGCTTAGAGGGTTTTTTTTTTTTACAAAGATACTGCCATTTTCTTCTCCGTTGTGTCACTATTTTACAGATGAGGAACTAAGGAAAATAGGAGTTAAGTGACTTGCCCAGGATCACATAGCTAGTAAATGTCTGAGATTGAATTTAACTCAAATCTTACTGACTCTTAAGTCCAGTGATCTATCCACAAAATCACCTAGTTGCTCAAACTAAGATTAGATTTTTTGTTTGTTTGTTTTTAAACTCCCAGTCTGTATGGAGATCCAAATCTTCTGTTACAATTTACCATCTAATTTTAAGCTAAATCATTTGTCTTGGGCTAGCCGTCTATTTTGGGTACTCCCCAGATCTTTTCTGGATTATCATATAAATGTATTTGAGCCAAAACAAGAGATAAGTTAGAGAAAGAAGGTTAATGCTTCAACCTTGTCTCAACCACAGTTCTATTTTTCTTGGTCATATATATTTATCATCAACAAAGCTTGGTTGTTGTATTTTGGCCAGCAGAAAAATCTCACTTGACTGAGATTCACATAAAATGAGGGAGTTGAGTTAGATGACTTTTAAATTCCCTTTTAGCTCTAAGCCTATAAAC
The DNA here is from genome assembly GCA_023553655.1 of Myrmecobius fasciatus. Taxonomy (NCBI): domain Eukaryota; kingdom Metazoa; phylum Chordata; class Mammalia; order Dasyuromorphia; family Myrmecobiidae; genus Myrmecobius; species Myrmecobius fasciatus. Next base: position 96,059 of record JAJPUD010003494.1, read on the forward strand.
AAATGATGCAGAGAGAAGGCAAAAGAACAATATACACAATGCTTACAAAACTATAAACAAAGCCAATTCTAAAAGGCAGCAAAACTCATGTCAATTAAATGTTGGTACCAAAGTATTTAAGTGAAAGCATATATTCTTTTTGCCTTTAACAATCAGTACCAAGTTATTTAATTTAAAGCACACAATCTTCCTCCTTCTTCCCCCCAAAGTGGAAAGTGACAGGCATTTTCAGTTGGATAACTCTGTTAGGAGGTTTTGCTTAACTGTTATAGAAATTCACTTTGGTATTGGTGGAGATATAGAGTTCTCTGGGGATTTGTTAGACAGTATCTGTTGTAACAAAACCAAATGTATTTTTTAAATGAATAAATGATAGAAATGATTTTTTACTGTCAGAAAGGCTTTTAGCTTTTCTAAAATACAATTTCCTCATCTATAAAATGGTGATAATAATACCTGCCCTATCTCCTTAACAGGCTGGTTGTGAAGAAAGTACTTTGTAAATTGTCAAGTGCTACATAAATGTGATATATTATTAAAGGAAGTCTTGGGCCAGATGGACATTCATTCCTTTCCCTCTTTTTTATCTTCCCTCTTCACAGTCTACTCTTAGAAATTTCATTCATGCTATAGTAACATTGGCAGGATCAAGGAATATCCTTTCATTCTTTTGGCTTAAGATTTTAATTCCTATTAGTATGCAAAGCTCCAATGGGAGACTTTCCAGTGTCAGTAAATAGGTAGCTAATATATTGAAGCTTTCCTGGTGGTTCTAAAATAACATCACCTGGCTTGCCATCTACTTTGTCTAAGTGTAGGGCTGGCTCCAACTAATAGAAAGAGAGATGCAGAAACAATGAGGGATAGAAAGTGATTATATCTGCATCAAGACAAATGGGAGGGATAGGATCCTGGCATAGTAATGTGCCCTCTGGAACAGATAAATGCATTGGCATGCATAGGCAAGTAGACACTGAGGGTGGGAGAAGAAAATTGTCTTATCCAGCTCTCTCATATAGAGGCAGAAATGCATGTGGAGGAATATAATCTCAGTAAATATATGTGTGCATATAAATGTGTATCTGCACTAACCTCTGTATGAATACATATATACTTGCATGTGTACACAGTACATATATACACATACATGCTTACATATAAATGCTGCATGCTAACATACACATGTGTGCATATGTGTGCAAGTACACTGCACACACACTGATATACACTAAGATGTCCCTTCTCCAAGGCGGAACAAAGCCGTCCTTTAAAGCCACCATCAGAGATGGGTGGAGGGAGCTTCCTGGGCTTTGAAGTTCGCCTGGGGCTGCCCTGTAGAAGGGGCTGCTTGATGGTGAGGAGGACACAGGATGGGATGCTCTTGTTTTAACCCTTTCAGGGCTTTGGAGTGTAGTGGTAGAAATACTCTGAAACGTCACTTTGTGCTCCATCTGCTTTCCTGAAAATAACATCTCTAGGGGATCAAGGGGCCAACCCCAAGTTAGAGGGGACATTAGGGAGCACTGAGCATTTTTTGGAGCAAATTTTACCTTCCAGATGAGGAAAAATGAATCCCAGAGAAGGGAAATGACTTAGAATCCAGTTCTCCTGACTCCCAACTAGTTGGGTTCTTTCTATTAGACAGCCATTTTTCCTTGAACCTCCTTACCTCTCCTCTGCATCTTTTCCCTTCCATGGGAGAAAACATGGATTTAATCCTTAGCTTCAGCCTCTGCTTTCCTGCAACTACTACTATCCTCTTCAGTTGAGATGACAGGAGTCAGGAGCCCTATACTTACTATGTCTTCCAATTCATGACTTTGGGGATCTGAACTTCTGGGGTCTGGGAGAGGAAAGTGAATAATGCCTCATAGTTTAGTCACAAAGATAAGGCACACACATGGAACAGAAAAGAACACAGGACAATGTGTGATCAAAGGAGAATTTTTCAGACTGAGTTCAGAGATGAGAGAGAATCATGTGGGCTAGAAGAGGTCCAGATAAGCTTCATGGAGGAGATGGGAGTTAAACTTGGCCTTAAAGGGTAGAGCTTGGATTTGTAGAAGGGGATTTGTAGAAAGCAGAATAACCAGGTGTAACTTGGCTTTTCATGGTAGTCAAAGCAGTAACAGTTTGTCATTCACAATAGGGGGCCCATGGTCATAGAACCAGGGACAAATCAAAGTCTGTTATTTTCACTTTTTTGTTGTTATTTCTTCTTTCTCATGGTTTTTAACCTTTTATTCTGATTCTTCTTTCACATGACTAATGTGGAAATATGTTTAATATTATTGTCCTTGTATAACCTGTATTAGATTGCTTGCTGTCTCGGAAAGGGGATGGGAGGGAAAAATGGAAATCAAAATCTTATAAAAGTAAATGTTGAAAACTATACATATAATGGGGGAAATGCTATTAAGTGGAAAAAGGAAAAAAAAGTGAAGTGAGCAGAACCAGCAGAGCACATAGTGAGAGCAATAGTGTAGGATGAAGACCTGTGAATGACTTAACTATTCTCAGCAATACAATAATCCAAAACAATCTCAAAGGACTCATGATGAAAAATGCTATTTGTCTCCAGAGAAAGAACTGATGTTATCTGAATACAGACTGAAGCATACTATTTTTCTCTTTCTTTCTTCCTTCCTCGCTCCCTCCCTTTTCTCTCGTTTTCTTCCTCCTCTCCCTCCCTTCTTCCGTTCTTATTCCTTCCTTCTTTTCTTTCTTCTATCTTGCTTTCCTTTCATCTTTTCTTCCTTCAATTTTTCATTACTTCCTTTTTTCCTTTCTTTTTACTTTCCTTTCCTCCTTTCTTAATCTTCATGTACAAATTGACTAATATAGAAATGTTTTATATGACTGCACATGTAAAACCTATATTAGATTGCTTACTGTCTCAGGGAAGAAGGGATGGAATTTGGAACTCAAAATTAAAAAAAACAACCAATGTTAAAAATTTTTTACAGGAGGAAAGGGACCCACATGTGCAAAAATGTTTGTGGCAGCCCTTTTTGTAGTGGCAAGAAACTGCAAACTTGAGTGGATACCCATCAATTGGAGAATGACTGAATAAGTTATGATATATGAATGTTATGAAATATTATTATTCTATAAGATTTCAGAGAGGCCTGGAGAGACTTACATGAACTGATGCCAAGTGAAATAAGCAGAACAGAAGATCACTGTACACAGCAACAACAAAATTATACAATGTGATTCTGGATAGACATGGCTCTTTCCAATAATGAGATGATTCAGATCAGTTCCAATAATCCTGTGATGAAGGGAGCCATCTACAACCAGAGAGAGAACTGTGGGAACTGAATGTGGACCACAATATAGTATTTTCATTCTTTTTGTTGTTGTTTGCTTGCATTTTGTTTTCTTATTCAGTTTTTTTTTCTTTCTTGATCTGATTTTTCTTGTGCAGTAAGATAACTGTATAAATATGTATACATATATTGAATTTGACATATATTTAACATATTTAACATGTATTGGATTGCCTGCCATCTAGGAGATGGAGTGGGGGGAAGGAGGAAAAAATTTGGAATGCAAGGTTTTACAAGGGTCAGTGTTAAAAAATTACCCATAAATATGTTTTGTAAATAAAAAGAATTAATTAAAAAACCATTTTTACATGTAATAAGGAAAGAAAACATCATTTTTTTAAAGTACAGTGCTACATGAAGGGAGACAGAGGAAACAAAGATTAGAAGTCAGAATGTCCATATGAATGTGAAAGGAGGAATCAACTGAAATCTGACTTGGCCTAAAGAGTAAGGTGAATTATGAAGGATGGGGAAACAGCATCTCATCTCCTCTCAAATCCAGAGCCTGAGACAATCCCTGAGGATACAATCTTCTTCCTAATTCCTAATTCCAGACCCTAAAGCTGGAGCTGCCCACCCAAAGTGGATCCAATCATACTGATCTGTCATGGTGTCTCTCACTTTGTACAACAGTACCCTTATTCCTTTATGGAATCATTCATTGACTTAATTTTCAGAGATAACTTGATGTACTGGGAAGGACACTGAAATGAGTAGGCAGGAGATTTGGGTCAAGGTTTTGCTAGCTGTGTGACCTTGGGCCTGAATCTCTCCAGGGAGAATTGGGCAAGATGATTTTAAGATCCCTTCCAGTTCTAATATGCTAAGATTTCTACTATGCACAGAGCCCCATGAAAAATATAAAGATGAAGGCAGCACAATACCTGTCTTTTCAGAGCTTAAAGTAAAATATGGTTAAATCCTGGGAGTGGTGTAGACAGAGCAAATGTTTGTCAAGGTATTCAGTTTTAAGTAATCAGAAGATTTTGTCTCTAATATAATTATTAGTCACTGCTCTTTGTATTCAACAAGTATATAGGACAAGAGACATATTTCAATTTACAGAAAAGAAAGATGAGATATAAAGAGTCTAAGTGACTTGCCTGAAGTCATACATGCTGGATTTGAAATCGGGGGACCTGATTTGAATCTTAGGCTTGCCATTTACTATAGGTGTGACTTCCTGGTCACTATTCCTCTATGACTCCATTATATGATGAGACTAGACTAATATTCCTTCCAACTCTAAATCTATGATCTTAAACAAATAATAAAACTGTATTGACAATCTGCTCCTCTTAGCCTGAATTCTTTCTACTTTATGGCTTTAAAAAATTTTTTATTTAGATTATATATGTATAATCTATATCAGATTTCTTGCTAGATTGGGCAGGGAGGAGGGAAGGAAGAGAAGAAAAATTTGGAATTCAAAATCTTTTATTTATTTGTTTTTTAAAATAATAATAACTTTTTTTTTCCAACTACATGCAAAGATAGTTTTCAACATTCATCCTTAAAAATCTTGTGTTCCAAATTTTTCTTCCTCCCTTTCCCCCTTGTTCCCTTCCCTAGACAAGCAAGTAATCCAATATAGGTTAAACATGTGCAATATTTCTAAACATATTTATCATTTATCATGCTACACAAGAAAAATCAGATCAAAAAGTAAAAAAAAAGAGAAAAAAACAAGTAAACAAATAAATAGCAATAAGAAAGGTAGAAAATACCATGTTGTGATTCACATTCAGATCCCATAAGCCTCTCTCTCTGGATGTAGATGGTTCTCTTCATCACAAGTATATTGAAATTGATTTGAATCACCTCATTGTTGAAAAGAGGCAGGTCCATCAGAACTGATTTTCGCATAATCTTGTTGTTGCTGTGCACCATGTTCTCCTGGTTCTACTCATTTCACTTAACATCATTTCAATTGGGTCTCTTCCAGTTATGATTTTCCAATTGATTTCCTTATAATTAAACCAACAGAAACATCCTGGCAGGAGACCACGAGGTGGTGCTAGAGAGACATAACATTGATATGATTTTTAAAGTCACCTTAATTGTAAACAAATATTTCCTAATGATCTGCTGAGGGGAGGACCCTGGGCTAGCCACTGTGAGGGAAGGCCAAGGGGTACAATAACCTGCCTTGTAGAATTGAAACCTACCCAAGATACGGGACGTGGGAAGACTGGGACACTGATGCATTGTTGGTGGAGCTGTGAACGGATCCAGCCATTCTGGAGAGCAATTTGGAACTATGCTCAAAAAGTTATCAAACTGTGCATACCCTTTGACCCAGCAGTGTTTCTATTGGACCTTTATCCCAAAGAGATCTTAGAGGAAGGAAAGGGACCCACATATGCAAGAATGTTTGTGGCAGCCCTTTCTGTAGTGGCTAGAAACTGGAAACTGAAGGGATGCCCATCAATTGGAGAATGGCTGAATAAATTATGGTATATGAATGTTATGGAATATTATTGTTCTGTAAGAAACGACCAGCAGGACAATTTCAGAGAGGCCTGGAGAGACTTGCATGAACTGATGCTGAGAAATGAGCAGAACCAGGAGATCATTATACACGGCAACAATACTATATGAGGATCAGTTCTAAGGGACATGACTCTCTTGAACAATGAAATACTTCAAACCACTTCCAATTGTTCAGTGAAGAAGGCCATATACACCCAGAGAGAGGGATGTGAAATGTGGACCACAACATAACATTTTCATGTTCTCTATTAAGGTTTGCTTGCATTGTGTTTCCTTTATCGGATTATTCTTTCTTGTAGATATGATTTCTCCTGCACAAAAAATGATGTGTGGCAATAACTATACATATATTCGATTTCTTAAGTATTCTAACATAATTATCATGTAGTGGATATCCTGCCATCTAGGGGAGGGGTGGGGAGTAGAGGGGAAAAATTTGTAACAGAAAGCTTTGTAAGGGTTAATGTTTAGGAATTACCCATACATATGTTTTGCAAATAAAAAATATTAATAAAAGAAAAAAAATTTAAAAATTTAAAAAAAGAAACCTACCCAAGATGCTTGGAAGAATTGGTTATCTAAGAAGAATTGCATATATTTAACATATATTGGTTGTTTGCCATCTAGGGGAGGGGCTAGGAGGAAGGGAAGGAGAAAAATAAATTTGGTACACAAGGTTTTGCAAGGGTGAATGTTGAAAACTATCTATGCATGTGTTTTGAAAATAAAAAGCCTTTTTTTTTTAATTGCCTATCTAGTAGACAGAGCTCTGGCCTAGAAATATATAGCATATCCATTCACACATTCAAAAGTAATTTTTTTTTCAAGGTAGTTAGGGTGAAGTGACTTGCTCAGAGTTATACACGTAGGAAGTTTTAAGTATCTGAGGCTGGATTTTGAACTCTGGTCCTCCAGATTCCAGGGCTAGTACTCTATCCACTATGCTACCTCACTGCCCAGAGTTCCCTATTACTGTTGAGGGCACCATGATGCTTCTAGTCACCCAGGCTTGCCACTTAAGTGTTCTTTGGCTTCTCACTTTCTCTCACCTCCTATATGCAAAGTTTCCAAGTCCTGTCAATGTTACCTTTGTAGTGACTCTCAGATATGACTTCTTTACTTCTCTGACAATGTGAGGCCCTCAGGTGCACTCTGGTACAGGCCCTCATCATCTCACCCCTGGATTATATCAATAGCCTGCTACCTCAAGCCTATTTCCACTCTACCCTCTGCTCAGCTGTCAAATTAATTTTCATAAAGTCTGACCATGTCATTGTCTCTCCAGTGTTTCCCTATCACTTCCAAGATCAAATAAAAAATCCCGTTTGACATTCAAATCCCTTTACCACCTGGCCCTCTCCTATCTTTCCAGTTTTTTTCCATCTAACTTCCCCCTCCGTGCTTTGTAACCCAGTGACAGTGGCCTCCTGGCTGCTCCTTACACAAGACTTTCCATCTCCTTCCTCTATGCATTTCCCTCATGGTCTCACATGTCTGGATGGCTCTCCTTCTTTATATTTACTTCCCTAGCTTCCTCCAAGTCCTAACTAAAAATCTCATCTTTTATAATAAACCTTTTCCAATCCCCCTTAATTTTAGTGTTTTCCTTTTTTTATTATCTCCAATTTATCCTGTATAACTCTCCTCTTAGACTGTTAGCTCCTTGGGATTGTCTTTTGCCTTTCTTTGTATTTGGAACTGGCATATATTAAGAGCGCAATAAATGCTTATTTATTAATATTAATAATAATCAATAAATGCTGAAATTAATCATGTTTCCTGCCTTCATAGAGCTTCTAGACTTAGTAATAACAACAGATCACATTTTTATATTTCTGTAAAATTTGTGAGATTCTTTCCTCTCGACTATCCAGTAAGGTAGATAGTATAAGGTATTATCACACACATACCCCCTTTTATAAATGAAAAAATGGAAAGTCAGAGAGCGGCAGTGACTGACTACTCCAAAGTCACATAGATAATAAGAAAGAGTCAGGACTCAATCCTAAGTCCTTTGAGTACTGGACTCATAGGATCTATGAGTTGGGAAGGACCTTAGAAATGATCTATTCCAACCCCCTCTCTCCAATATGAATCTTAATCCAATAATTCCAATAAACATTTATTAAGCACCTACTATGTGCCCAGCACTATGGATACAATTAACAGAGACAGTTCTTGTCCCCAAGGAGCTCACTATCTAATGTGGGGGAGACCACACAAAAGCAGATAGGAAGAGGAGGAAGTAGGGGAGATGAGAGAGACAGGATGGGAGGGAAGCCCAAAGGTCCTTGGTCTGAGATAACCCTGGTTTGTTGAAACTGAAACCAGCTAGAGAAGCACCTGCAGAGTAGAGTGAGTCAAAGTTCTCCATCAGGGATGGCATTGGGAGGAGTTTGGTTCTCTGCCCTCCAATCAGAGGGGGGAGGAGGCTCTGAGGGAGCTGGGTATCAGTCAAAGCTTAGTTTAGCAGCATGAAGATGCGATTAGAGATCAGGGGCTGGATCTGGATGGGACATGCTGTTCAGTAGAGTTAAAACCAGGCAGAGCAGCAGATACAGAAGGGCATCCTCTGACCATCCAGACAAGGGGGACATCTAGCTCCCACAGGAAGGTCTCCAACTCAGTGAGCTCACTTCCTTCCCAGCCCCACGCTAGACCCATTCCATTGTTGAACAGTTTTCATTACTAAGTGGTTTTTCCTTATGTTGAGCTGAAATCTGCTTTATAACCATTTTTTCCCATAGGATTGCAGATTTAAAACTGGAAGGGACCTTTAGAAGCTATCTAGCCCAACTACTCCTGTTTTACAAATGAGGCAACTGAGGCACACAAGTTAAGTTATTTGCCCAAGATCACTCCGCATCAGAGGCAGGATTTGAACCCAGATTCTCTCACTTCACAGAGAGTACTCTTCTCAATATACTACACTGCTTCCTTTCTACCTGTCATTTCTAGTATTTTTACTACATACTGCTGCTTCTCTGGGCCTTGCTTTCCCAATCTGTGAAATTCTGAATGCAAACTTTCCTATCCCAGCCCTTCCCAGCTCTGGAAGTGCAGGGAGGGAGAGAGATCCAGACAGGGAAAAGGATCTGTCAAAGTGAGTCAGAGGAACACCGACAGGAGAAGAGTGACTGGAGAAAGAGAAAGGCAGAGATAAGGAGGGCCCAGAGATTAGGGGCCTCCAGGCCCAGAGACTGGGGGTTGCCACCTACTGCAACCCCATGGTGGCAGGTCATGCCCCTTCCCAAACCTGTTCTCAGCATTCTCATAGGACTTCGGATGAGGGAGAGGAGGTATGCATCCTAATGACAGGAGTGTGGTAAAGGAAACTTCTGAAATAAAATCATTAAAGAGATAATGAGTATGGGGGCAGCAAGATGGCACAGGGGATAGAGCACTGCCCTGGAGTCAGGAGGACCTGAGTTCAAATGAAACCTCAGACACTTAGCACTTCTTAGCTGGGTCACCCTGGGCAAGTCACTTAACCTGAAATGCAAGACAGAGAGAGTGACAGAGAGAGGGACAAAACAGAGAGAGACAGAGACTTAAGGGACAGAATACTAAGGGGGAAGGCACAGTCCTCAGAGCACATCTTTTTTCATCCTTTCTCCTCTCCCCTCCTTCCTTTATCTTTCCTTTTCTTCTTTCACCTCATTTTGCCCTTCTCTCTCTCCCTTTCTTTTACCTTCCTCTCTTCTTCCTCCCCCTTTCTTTTTCTATCTTCCCTTTTCTTCCCCCTCCTCCTTCTCTCTATCCTCTTCTGTTTTTACCTCCCTCTCTTCTTCCTCCTCCCCCTTCTTTCTCTATTCTTCCTTTTCTTCCTCCACCTCCTTTGCCCTTCTCTTCTCTATCCTTTTCTGCTTTTAATTCCCTCTCTTCTTCCTCCTTTTCCCTTCTTTCTCTAGTCTTCCTTTTCTTCCTCTACCTCCTTTCCCCCTTCTCCTCTCTATTCTCTTCTGCTTTTTCCTTTCTACTCCCCCTCCTCTTCCCTTCCTCTCTGCTTTCTTTCCCTTCTCACTCATCTTCCTTGATTTCCCTGTCTTGCTCATCTTCTTCCTTCTTCCCTCTTCCCTCTACTCTTTTCCTCTTTTCCTCTCACTGTCCCCTGACTCCTCCCTTATCCGGTCCCCCAGGCTTCCTCCCAGCTCTAGCCCCCTCCTTAAACATTTTCCTCTGCTCCCTCTCCTGTCAGTTTCTGAACTAGCTCAACTAGCTACAGCCCTAACTCCCTGACACCCAGGCTCCTTGTTCTCCCCTCCCATCTCAGGCCTTCTCCAGAGTGGGAGGGGAGCATCTGGAAAGGGGGGCATTTCCCCCCATTCACCCAATCTTCCTTCCCCTTCTCAATTCGATGGAGTGGCCTCTACCCCTGATGACCTGGGTGGGATTCCTCATCTGGTTCTTGGGTGAGTCTGGTCTCTTCCCTTGGAGTGAGAGAACATAGGGATGGGAAATATTTGGGAAAGACCCCTAGAAGTCTCTGGGGACATTTCAGACCCTCAGTAGTTCCCTTTATTTTGGGGGGTGAGGTGGGTGACTGACATGGCCTGAGGGGGAGGGGAAAAGGAGCTTTTGATGTCTAAATTCTCAAGGTCATTGAAGAGAAACTTTTGTGGTATAGGGTGATCCCCATTGAAATCTGAATATATATATGGGGGAAATCTGAAGGGACAACTTGAGAAGAATAGGGCAGGAAATGGAGGGAGGTCCTGATATGGGAGACTGCTCATTCTAGGAGAAAACAATCAAGGTTGACCCCCTGGACCCTTGCCTGGCTTCCAGGGAGATATGATCAGAGTGCTATCCCTTACTTTCCTATTCTGCAGAATGGTCTGAGGTTTCTATGGGCAGTTCAATGAATTCTAATTCAGACCATGGAGGGTGAGCCCAGAATTTTTGGGTCCTGTTGCCTTGTGACTTAGGGGCAATGCCCAGCTTAGCTTCCATTTCCATCAGTGTGATCAAAAGGGGTGAGTCCTGGACTGGGCTGTTTTAAGCCTCTGAAGACTGATAGATTCTATGCCCAGTTCACCACTTTCCCCCACCTCCTTTCCTAATGTGGGTCCAAGTATTCCAGAATCTTACCCTTTCTAGGACCTAGGGAAAAAATCCCTAGTTTGAGGTCCAAGATCCTAGGTCTAGACAGCTTTTCTGTTCTCAATCATAACTGTCAATGTGAGCCACAAGGGAGATCTCTAGTTTGGGGGTGAAATGACCTGCTTTCAAATTCAGGATCTGCTGCTTTCAATTTGTGGAAGTTGACTAGTTATTTAATGGCTCTGGTTCTCAGTTTCTTCATTAAAATGCAAAATGATGTGGTAAGACTAGGTGACCTCAGAGGTCTGTTTCTGCTCTAATCAATGATTTTATGACATCCCATTCCCTCTTTCTTGCCTTTGCTATTCATTGTCCTGCCCAGCTTCTGATTTAATCATCTATTTGATTTACTATTTAACAGGTTCTTTATTCTGTCAAGCCAGTATGGGTGGGAGGGGCAGGAATTTCTTTTAGAAAAAAATTTTTATATCTTTTTTTTTGTCTTTTCCCCAATGTTTCTTTCCCCCCCCCCATCTTTTTTCACTCCTATCAAATTCTCCCTTGGAACAAAGAAAACCAAGGAATATCAGGGGCTGACAGACATCTCAGCACTAGCCAGAAATCTCTTGCTGACTCCTTCACTGACCACTAACTAGACCTTTGGCTGAAGCTATGAGCCAAAATCGTAAGGAACAATTTAAGTCCTATCCACTCTCCCTCTACAAGGGCTCTTGCACCTGGCCTCTTTCCACCTTCATTATAACAGTCCTACTTCATTCCTTCTTTATCTTTCCCTTAGACTAGCAGTAATAGTTTCCCAATAAGTCTATCTGTTTCCCCTCTCTCCCACCCACCCAATTAGAGTGAGTAATTTCCCTACAGCAGGGTTCTGTCGCTCACCCCTTCACTTAAAAGGGCAGCTAAGTTGTGTAGTGGATGGAATGCTAGGACTGGAGTCAGAAAGACCTGTATTTAAATCTGGTCTCAGACACTTACTAGCAGTGTGATCCTGGGCAAGTCATTAACCCTGTTTGCCTCAGTTTCCTTATCTATAAAATGCCCTGGAGAAGGAAATGGCAAACCACTCCATGGAGTCATGAAGAGTTGAATATGACTGAAAAACAACCGAACAACTTAGATTTTCCTTATCAGGTAGTTTTTTTGCCTGTCTCCCTTTGCAGAATGGACAGGCCAGTACCAGCGTCAGTCAGAGAATCCACACGCATACCCTGCTCTTGTAAAAGAAGTCTGAAGGAAACATTTAAACCTTCCCCCAAGAGAACAGCTGCACAAACCATTCCCAGCAAGATTTCCGCTTAAATATCAGCAGGAGAGGGAAAATCCAATGGAAACTCAAGCTGTTCTCTTTCCTGCTATTGTCCAGACATTTGCTCCTCATTCCTGGCCCTCATATCCCATCCCCAGGCTCCTCTCTGTCCTCAGGGAACTGACCTATTTTTAACTGTAGTGCTGGCAGGACCCTATGTGTCCCCTCTGATTTTATTCTCCTAGCACTTAGACTGGAGAGCTCTGGAGTTTCCTTTTATGGTCTCTCTCTCCTGGAAAGCAAGAGCACAAGTCCTGTGAGTGTGTGTTAGAGTCTATGTCGTGCTTTGCAATTGTGTGTTTGTGACTACAGTATACATGTTGATCAATCAATCAATAAGCATTTATTAAACACTTACTATGGACCAGACACTGTGGTAAGTGCTAGGGATTCAAAGAAAGGTGAAACAGTCTCTACCTCAAGGAGCTTACGTTCAAATGGAGGAGACAAGAAAATGGATAGGGACAAATAAAATCCAAATAGAATAAGTGAAAGATAGCAAAGTGGGGAGAGGTGGCCAGATGGACCAAGAATGGCATGGAGAAGATGAATTTGAGAGAAAACCAGGGATTCTAATATGTGAAGTTACAGAAGGGGGGATTCCAAGCATGGGGGAAGCCAGCGAAAAAGCACAGAGAAGAGATGGAGGATGGTGTGCAAGTAAATTTGTGTCTGAGCACAGGCGCTAACATATGCAAACACCCATCCTTGTGTGTGTGTCTGTCTGTATGCAAAGAGTTCTGTATGTATTCTGTCTCAAGAGGGGAATATATTCTGATCTTTGATATAGAACAGTAGTACAGAAAGGAGACCAGAAAATTGAGGAGAAAGAGATCTGAGCTGGAAGAAGTGTAAGTGAGCTGGGTCTTAAAGGGCAAGTTTTGGAAAGCTTGAGAGCAGAGAGGTCATTATAGTGAGAGCCAAGATTGGAAGTATGTATGAATATCTATGTAGGAGACAGTGAGGAGACAGAGTGTCTGCATTAGGGAAGAGGGCAGGTGAATTTGGACAAAGGAGTGCTTCCATGGGCATGTAGTGGCTAACAAGTAGAGGGGGGGAGGAGGAGGAGGAGGAGGAGGAGGAGGAGGAGGAGGAGGAGGAAGAGAATTGGAGGAGGAGGACAAGGAGGAGGAAGAGGAGGAGGAGGAGGAAGAGAAGGGGAGGAGGAGGTGGTGGAAAAGGAAAAGAAAGAGGAGGAGGAGGAAAATGAGGAGGAGAGGGGGAGGAAGAGGAGGAGGAGGAAGAGAGGAGGAGGAAAAGAAGGGGAGAAGGAGGAGGCAGAAAAGGAAGAGGAAGAGGAGGAGAAGGAGGAGGAGAAAGGAGGAGGAGAAAAAGGAGGAGAAGAGAAAGAGAAGGAGATAAAGAGGAGGAGGAGGAAGAGAAGGGGAAGAAGAGGAGGAGGAGGAAGAGAAGGGGAGGAGGAGAAGTGAAGGAGGAGAAGGAGGAGGAAGAGGAGGAAAACGAGGAGGAAGAGGAGGAGGAAAAGGAAAAGGAGGAAGAACTTGGCATTTATATAATGCCTTAAAATTTGCAAGACACTTTACAAATATCATCTCATTTTATCTTTATAACAACACTGGCAGGTAGATGTCCTTATTATTTCCCTTTGACAGGCAATCATAGGTTAAGTGACTTAGCCAGGGTCACACAATTAGGATTTGAACTCAGGTTTTCCTGATTCCAGGTCCTGCGCTCTATTCATTGCATCACCACATTGCCTAGATCACAATAGATATAATGATCAATAACCACTTATGGAGTTAAAAGCCCTGTGTTCTGAGTACTGGAGCACACAGGGATGACTAAGACAGGTTCCTTTCCCTTAACATGCAGCAGATCTAGCCAAGGAAACCAGCATCAATGATCAAGTGTTATGTGGATTTTCTGGGAGGTCGGAGAAGGAAAGACAAATCATTATGGGCTGGGTGGAGTCAGGAAGGAAGTGGAATCAGACCTTGAGCTTTACACTGAGACCACAGGGTCATCAGTCCTTTAACCATCTATCAGTCCATCTCTCCATCCCGCCCCCCCCCCAGCCACATCTTTCTCTCTTACCAGACATTAATTGACCTCCCCCTTTTCCCTTCTTCTCCTGCAGGTCCCTGTGCCAAGGCCTTTCTGATCCATAACCCTGGCCTGGATGCCTGCCTTCAGGTGGACCCCCAGGGTGGGGAGCAGATCTCACTGGTCACTTGCCACCTTGATGCCGAACCCCAACACTGGGGCTGGGACCCAGCTAGTCGAGCCCTCTTTAGTCTGCATGTCCCTGGGTGCCTTGCCATAGGGGAGGCCCGGGAGTTTGCCCTGGCCCAGCTGAGCCACTGTGGGGGCCCCCTCCACCAGGCCTGGGGTTGCTCCCGTAAGGGCCACCTGAGCCTGCAGGGCCTTGGTCTCCACCTCCACGGACAGCTTGATGCCCCGGAGATCTTTGTTCTTCGTCGGAAGGACAAGTTCAGCCGTTGGAAGGCGGTGCCGGGAATGGCCAACGTCTGCTCTGAGGCCCCCGGGCCAGGGGTCAGGAAGCCCACCACACACAGAGGTGAGAGCTGGGGTAAGAGCTGCCTACGAGACTGGCTCTTGGATGTGTGGTGAGGTGGCAAGCACATCCCTGCAGGTCGGAGTTAAGAGAGCTGGGTCGAGTCAAGAATCAGGCATTTTACTATTTGCCAGGCATGTTGCTAAGTGCTGGGAATACAAAAGGACAAAAGCCGGTCCTTGATCTCAGGGCTCCACAGCCTAATAGGGAAGGTGACATGCAGGCCACTGTGTATGAACAAGATGTCTTCGAGATAAATAGGAGAGAAGCAGCAGAAGAAAGCATTGGAAGTAAGGAGGGTGGGAAAGGCTTCCTGTGCATGTGGGGTTTTATTTGGGACTCGAAGGAAGCCAGAAAAGTCAAGCTATGAGGAGGGAGAGAATCCCAAACATCTCTGTCCCTAACCATCCAAGTGACCTTGGGCTTGTGGAGTCCTCGCTGGGAGCCTCAGCTGTTTCCTCTGTAAAATAAAATAAAACACTTACACTATCTACCCCATAGAGAACATTCTATAAAAGTAAGGAATTATTGGATTTATGCAGAGTAGGTCTGGCTCTCTGCAAGAGGGGAACAGGGCAGCTGATTATAGTGTGTGATCTGAGGGGCGCTAGGAAACCTTCCCTACTCTCCAATAAACCTTCAACCAGCCCATTACTGTGCTTTGAAATTCTAAAGCTTCATTTCTCTGTGTCTTGGGGCATTTTGCTGTTTCAGAGCTCCTCATTTAAATGTGGTTATCTCTAAAATGAAGAACACTTTTAAAAAATTGATATATTTTGCTTTTATATCTCCTCTAATTCTCAAACTTTGTGATCTTTCCAAATTTATTCCCCCTCCCTTCAGTACCTGAAGTTACTCTTTGTAACAAAAAAAAAGAAAAGAAAAACTACAGCTTAACAAAACTATTTCATTTATAATCAGATCCGAACGGTGTATATGCAATCTAATTCCCCATCTTCTGAAAGGAAGGGAGGGAAGCATATTTTCTCAAATCTTTTCTAGGAACAAACTTCTTGTCATGAAATTTACAAATTTTAGTCATTAGGTGGCAGAATGGATAGAGTACTGGACCTGCCATCAGGAAAACCTGAGTTCCAATCCCACCTCAGAAAATTGTAAGCAGTGTGACTCTAGTGACTTAACTTCTCTGACTTTCATCTATAAAATGGGAGTTATAATATCACTTAGCTCACGGGGTTGTTGTGAAGGTCAAATGATATATGTTTAATAGATGGACCCTTGAATATAAACATGGGGGATTTGCATGTAGGATTCATATATAGATAGATCTGGAATTCTCTACCCCACTTTTACTTTGTGGAGAGCTGGAGGCAATCATGAATGGGCAAGCAATAACTTCCTTACTCTATCTTCAAGAGGGGTGTTGTGCTAAAACTAGATCAAAATAAAAATAAAATATCCTCTGACATTTGCAATCCAGAGGGCATGCAAGTGAATTGCTTTTTTTTTTTTTCCGGAGGGGGGAGGAAGGTGTTCAGGATAAAAGCAATTTTCTCCAGTCACTCTCAGGTATGAGAGGGAAGTAGTTCTGCCCCAGACTTGGAGAATAACAGTTAGCTTAATCTCAGCCAGTTTAATTTCCCTCCCACAAAACTCTTATCAGCCCAAAGACAGTCATGAATAGTGATAGTTAATCAAAGAGTAAAACCATAATCAGAAGAGTTTTACAGATTGGTTTGGTGCTTAGAATACACAAGTGGGGGGCTCATGATCCAGAAGCAAAGTGAAAACTTGGTTCTACCAAACAAGAAAATGACCTCACCAAAACTTATTCTTAACAGTGTTGGGGGGTGGGAGGTGGTGCAGGTGCTAGGTGTCAAGGACATAGTGAGGTATCAGCTTCTTTCCCTACACTTCTGGCTCTGGGGTGAATGGGAGGTTCCCATTCACCATTAAAAATCCATGCCTTCTTCCATCTCCCTTCTCATCTTTCTGCATTTCTCTTCTCTGGAGATTGGACCCAAGACACTAACACAGTGGGTTTTATGAACCTCAGCCCAGGGTAGCAGTGGGTAAGGAAATTCTAGATTCCTAGTGGATCATTTCTGGGATAAGGAGCAGGTAGAGATAGAATCTGATGAAAAGGTTCTGCTTCCTTGGATCATGTACCCTTCAGAGTCAAGATCTACCAGCCTGAGTATGAGCAATACAGAGGGTCCAGCACAACCCATTCACTCCACTTCCTGCATGGAAAAAAAAAGAGCACTTTAGTATATCCAGTCAATCAAAAAGCATTTGGTGAATGTTTACTGTGTTCCTGGCACAATGTTAAGGGCTGGGGATACAACGAAAGGCAAAAGCACATTACCTAGTCTCAGAGAGCTTCTGTTATGATTCAGGAGACAACATGCAAATAACTAGACACATATAACAGACAAAATAGATGGAACCTCACCTCAGAGGAAAGGCACTAGCAACTAGTAATGATGGGGTTCAGCACCAAATGATGATGGGGTTTGATAGCAATTCCTGTTTCAAAATTTGAGGCACAAGGCTCAAGGCACATGTGAAGAATTCACAATGGCTTTCTCTTTGCCAAAAGGTTCCTTTATTCAAGAGAAGAGGTTCCAGACAAAATAAAGAGGTAAAATAGACATCAAGAGTGGCAAATATGAAATAGATTTGGAGCAGCTTATAGTTAGCAAGAAAAAGGGTTTTACCACTTCCAATTGTTCAGTGAAGAAAGCCATATACACCCAGAGAGAGGGATGTGAAATGTGGACCACAACATAACATTTTCATGCTCTCTATTGATGTTTGCTTGCATTATGTTTCCTTTATCTGATTTTTCTTTCTTGTAGATATGATTTTTCTTGCACAACAATAAGTGTGGAAATATGTATACATATATTCCATTTGTCAAGTATTTTAACATAATTAATATGTAGTGGACTTCCTGCCATCTAGGGGAGGGGTGGGGACTAGGGGGGAAAAACTTGTAATAGAAAGCTTTGTAAGGGTTAATGTTGAAGAATTACCCATACATATGTTATGCAAATAAAAAGTTTTAATAAAAAATTAAAGAAAAAAGAAAAAGGGTTTTAACAATCAACAATGGAAAAAACAAGTTCCTAGTGGAACTCACAATTAACCAGGAGAAAGGGAATACACCATGAAGTGAGATTATGTCATTGACTAGCAGGCTAAATCCATAGAGGTTAGAACCTTAAAAGAGTTGATTAGCTGTAATAAGGAGAAAGACAGCTTATGGTTAGCAAGAAAAAGGATTTTAACAATTAACAGTGGAAAAGAAAAGTTCCTAGACAATTAGCCAGGAGAAAGGGAATACACCATGAAATAAGATTATGCCATTGACTAGCAGGCTAAATCCATAGAGGGAAAAGTTTAGCACCTTAAAAGAGTTGGTTAGCTGTAATAAGGAGAAAGAGACCATGAGACATGGGAGAGGAGGATAGAGAAAAGACATCCTGAGGCAGAGTGTCAGAGGCGAACTAACCCAAAAGGGATTCAGCAAAGATGGCATGGACATGAGTTATAGGAGAAATTTAACTTTGGGGGTTAAAAAACTTGGCTTTCTGATTGGATACAGCAAAGTGGGGTTTCCCAAGACCTCCACAAAGGTGGGACTTTAAGGCAGAACTGATCCCCATCAGGGCCTTTCCCTGCTTGCCTTAGGTAGTATTATAATCTTATCAGTACCTCATACTTTCTCTGCCAACCCCCCACCCAGTTACTAGGACCTCATCGTAGGACTGGGAAAGGTCTCCTGCAGATAGCTGGATTTGAGTTGAGTCTTGAAGGAAACTTTAGAGATAGAGGTCAGAAGGAAGAACATCCCAGGAAGTGCTGGCAGCAAAATTTCCAAGCAACCTGAGAACAAGAAAGCCATGACACTAGCAAGTCATCTTTGTATAAAGCTTTTTATTTACAAAACATATGAGTGACCTTTCAACATTGACCTTTGCAAAAAAAACTTTTTTTTCCCAAGCTTTTCCTTTCCCTCCCCCCACTCCCCACCCCTAGATGACAGGTAATCTAATACATGCTA
>JAJPUD010003494.1:117013-145952 GCA_023553655.1 Myrmecobius fasciatus
CACTAAATAGATAGATTAGTTAGGTAGTATTGCCATCTTTATTATATTCGCTCGACCTATCCAAGAGCACTTGATGTTTTTTCCAATTGTTTAGATCTGACTTTATTTGTGTGGAGAGTGTTTTGTAGTTTTGCTCATATAGATCCTGACTTTCCCTTGGCAGATATATTCCCAAATATTTTATACTATCGATAGTTATTTTGAATGGAATTTCTCTTTGTATCTCTTGCTGTTGCATTTTGTTGGTGATGTATAAAAATGGTGATGATTTATGTGGATTTATTTTATATCCTGCAACTTTGCTAAAGTTGTGTATTAATTCTAATAGTTTTTTAGTTGATTCTCTAGGGTTCTCTAAGTAGACCATCATATCATCTGCAAAGAGTGATAATTTGGTTTCCTCATGACCTACTCTAATTCCTTTAATCTCTTTTTCTTGTCTTATTGCCAAGGCTAGCATTTCTAATACAATATTGAACAGTAATGGTGATAGTGGGCAACCTTGTTTCACCCCTGATCTTATTGGGAATGGTTCCAGTTTATCACCATTACATATGATGCTAGCTGATGGTTTTAAATAGATGCTACCGACTATTTTATGGAAAAGTCCATTAATTCCTATACTCTCTAATGTTTTTAATAGGAATGGATGTTGGATTTTATCAAATGCTTTTTCTGCATCTATTGAGATTATCATATGGTTTTTGTTAGTTTGGTTATTAATATAGTCAATTATGTTAATAGTTTTCCTAATATTGAACCATCCCTGCATTCCTGGTATAAATCCTACTTGGTCATGGTGTATTATTCTAGGAATGATTTTCTGTAATCTCTTTGCTAATATTTTATTTAGCAAGTCATCTTTGGAATAGGATCTCCCTTGGAGAGGGGACACTTCAGGGACACCCCAGCCCTCTGGAGACAGGGCTAATTCTGGAAGGGAGAAATTTCTCTCCAAACATTGTACCTGACTTGTGACAATGTAAGAGCTGAATAAAATGGTGTTGTTCATCAGTGTATTCCCAGTGCCCATCTCTTTTTTGGACAGTTTAGATCTATGGTTTAGTCAGTATAGCAAAGTCCTGGAGTAGAAAGTCTTTTACTGATGCAGATGAGTAATTCAGCTGTAATAGCCTTAGCCAGAATATGGGATGCCTTAAATGGCAAGGTTGCAACGTTGCATTTTAGCCTACAGGTAAGAGAGCCAAAGATCTTTGAGCAGGGAATTAACATAGTCATCCCTACATTTTAAGAGGAGGATTTTTAGCAGTATTGTGTAGGATGGATTTGAAAGGGAAGACTGGAGATTTAGAGAATAGTTATCAGAAGCTATTACAATAGTCCAGGCAAAAGGCAATATAGATAAGTGAGGAGACAGAAGGAGACCTGCACAAAATGTTGAGTGGAAGTATGAATGAACCTGAAATCTGATTGGATGTGAGGAAGTTAGTAATTTAGGTTTTGAATCTGGATTAGATGTGAAGAAGAAATTAGTAATAACTAAGGTTTTGAGTTATGGAAGCTGGGAGGAAGGATAGTTTTCTTTTTTTGTCTGGAATGAATGAGGTTGAGTTCATATTGAATTTGGGTATCTCAAGATGTTCATCAGGCAGCTGCAGAATGAGGGTTGGAGCACAGGTAAGAGACCAGGAATGGCTATGTAGCCATTTGCAAAGAAGTGATCTTTGAATCCATGAGAGAAGGTGAGATCTCAAATTAAGATGGATGGGGAAATGAGCCTGGGGGGGGGGAAGGGGACTACCACCATTATAAGGATACAGGGAAGAGCAGAGCCCTAAAGGAAACTTAAAATTCCCTGCAGGACGTGTTTTGGGTTCTACAGTACTACATGTCTATGGGTATAAAGTTGACACTGCTCATGGCTGTCTCCTTCCCCAGCTGAAACCACTGTTTCTCTGGAGCGAAATGAGGAGGACCTGTCTTCGTGGGACTCTGTACCAACAGCCAATGTCACTCCCACTAGCAATTTCACCTATACACCTTCTCCCACCTGGGTGGAGGGACCCCTGGTGGCAGAAAAAGGTGAGTATTTCTGTTTCCATCCACCAGCTGGATCAGGAGTAGTTTGTCTGACTTTGGGACCTTTGCATGATAAATGTATTACTTTTTGAATCACTACATCCTGGGTGTGGCTAACTGGGGATACATCCTAACCTTCCCTGGGACATGCAGTGTTTCCTCCTTCCTTCCTAAAGCATGAATTCAGGATGTCAGACCTGGGACACAGTGATTCCAGGACCACAGTGCTGAGATGCTGAAATGGAAGACAGATTAAATCCCCATAGAGACCAGTAAATATCACAGAGATAAAAACAAGCAGAACCTTTGTTCTGCCAGTCCCAAATGACAAGCAAGCATTTACATAAGTCTAAGTACGTGATTTTCTATATTGTCCACATATGACATTTGCCAAAATGTTAAATGTTTTCTTTGTTAAGAAGTTGTTTATTTCCTCCTGAGCCTTAGGATCTATTATTCTGGGGGCTGCCATCAGGTGATGGGGGAGGACTTCTGAGGGTAGAGCAAATAAGAGTGTTCTCTCTAAGTTCTGCTCTTTGGGGGAGCTTCATGGCTTACAAAGGGAGCTGAGGGAGGCAGTGAGCAGCTTATAATTAAAAATGTAGCTGCTAGGGTCCCCTTAGACATTATCTGTCTTACTCAGTGGTAAGGACCGGGTGCAATCCATCAAATATTCATTCGTATCTATTGTGCATCCTTACCCACTGTTGGGTGTGTCTACACAACACCTGACACCAGAGGGCACTTTGTGAGACGGCCTCCAAGCTCCTTGCTTCTCAGGGAGCTGGTGCCTCTTTTCCCCTGGTTCTTTTTTTGTGAGCCATTACATTACTTAGACTACTTAGTCTAAAGGTTGGCTCAGGATTCTTGGTTCAGCCACTGTCCAATGGACTCATTCCATTTGATACCTCACTGACTCTGATTCATTGATTCACTTACAAAGCTTTTATAAAACATTAATCAGAATGAATAAGCTAAGTACTCTTAATTCAACCAGCATGAACGTCTGCCTCCAGCCTATGATCCTGCCTGATACTCAAATAAAAAGGTCCAGAAACTACTTTCCCCTCCCATCTGCTCCCATGGGAAGCCACCAAGGCTTTTACCGCCCCCCCCAGCTCTTTTCCCCTTGGATAAAAATGTCCTAGAGCATCAGGGTCCAGGTTTTTGGGGTGACTCATAAACTTGGGGAACTTCTGGTCTCTCTAATTGATACAGTGCAGGTTTTACAGACAGACTCTATGTGGCACTGGTCTATCATATGGGTGAGCCCTACATCCCTGCAAGCAGCTGCTCCTTGCTAATCTGAAGCTTTGCTCAGCTTCTGCAGTGCCCCCCAACTCCATACAAATCCAAGATGTAGGTATATGGCTGCCATTTGTGCCAACATGGATGTGGTCCACAATCATCAATAAATCAACAAGCATTTATTAAGTCCTGTACTATGTGCCAGGCATTGTACTAAGCACTGGGGATACAAAGAAAGAAAGAATCTTTGCTCTCAAGGAGTTTACATTCTAACAGGAAGATAATTTACCATCTACATTGACAAGGAGCAATTGGTATGATTTAATTTGGTCTTTGTCTCTTTCCTCTTGAGAACTCTTCCTCATGGTTTCTTTTACTCTTCCTTTAATCCTCCCTTTTGGGTCTCCTAGTCACCCTGTTTCTGTGTCCCCTTAATTTATTATTTGTTAAGAGTACATTGGGAAGTATAGCCATACTCACAATAAAATTATAATCGCCATCACTGTGTAGCTCCCCTTTACCTAGACTTTTGCATTTTAAGCTCCTATTCTTCCACAAAGATGGTACCGGGATCAAATTTGCCTCTGTCCATAGAAAAATAGACTCTTTTAGGTTTTTGTAGAAAATAGAAAGAGCACTGACTTTGGGGCCATATTATCTGAGTTCAAATGATACCTTTGTCATTTACTCCTCCTTTGATTTTGGGCTTCATTCACTTTGTCTGGAGTTCTGTTTCACATCTACAAAATGAGGAGATTGAACTAGATGGCTTCTGTGGTACGTTCCTGTGACTTATGAACCTACAATCCCTTTCTGAATGAGAATTTGATCAGTCATTTTTCTGTTGTGTCCAATTCTTTCTGATCCCATCTGAGCTTTTCTTGGCAAAGATACTGGAGTGGTTTGTCATTTGCTCATTCAGTTAATTTTACAAAAGGGGAAACTGAGGCAAACAGGGTTAAGTGACTTGCCCAAGATAACCTAGCTAGTTAGTGTCTGAGGCAGAATTTGAACTCCAGGGACCGAGTTCAATGTAATATCTAGCAGTTTCCTAGAAAAAATTGCTAGGTGTGGTGTGACGGTGAGAATATCAGGAACATCACTTTCCCCTTTCTGTACTGATTTACATATTTGTAAAATAAGGAATTAGGCTTAAATGACCTCTAAGGTCCCTTCCTGAAATCAGAAAACCTGAATTTAAATCCAACCAAAGACATTTACTAGTGTGTGAGCCTGAGATCACTTAACCTCTGTTTGCCTTAATCCAATGGAGAAATGGCAAAACACTCCAGTATCTTTGCCAAGAAAACTCTGTGGACAGTATGGGCCACAGGATCACAAAGACTCAAATGTGACTGAAAGACTGAATAAAAGCAGCAGCAAAGTCCTTCCCAGGTTTAAATCTCTAATATTCTGAGTCTTTATAACTACAGACGAGAGAAAATATTTACTAGCAAAGAGGTAACTCTCTTTTTATCCTTTCTGTCCTTGGAGAGTAGATGATGGTCCTGAAAGAAAAGGACCTGGCCCATGTGAGTGTGTGAGAATTGCTTTCCAGGTGCAATGATCCTCCATCTCCATGCTTCTCTTTGCTCTGCTAGAAGATTGCTGGGCTTGTTCTTTCTTGGTGTGGGAGGAAGCTTTGCTTGGTGTAATGTGAAGGGGAGATGTGAATGGGAGTTAGCTGCACTTTTGTGAGAGGCACTGAGAAATCCCTCCCCCCAAACCTTAAACTTCTTTCCAACAGATGGGTCCAGTTCCTAAGCATTCCACTATTAGAATGTCATCCTGTAGGATGAAGGCATTATCCTTTGTGCAACTACAAATCCCCTGGGAGGATGGAAACATTAAGTCATTATCATTACTGTGTGAACTTAAAACAAATTTCTTCTATCTCTTCCAATTTCATTGTGAATGTTGAGAGCAAGGACTGATGGGATGAGGGGAGGGATGAGGATCCCATCAGAATCCAGAAGCAGTGAATATTGGTGATGCTGGGATTGTAAGGGAGTGGACTCTGGTCACCACAAGAAGAAAGAAGGCAATTTAAGGGAAGATGGAGTCAATGGAATACTTTGCCATCTTTGCAATGTTGCCTTCCCTGGGGCGGGAAGGTTCATCCACTGTTCCCCAACATTTGTTTGCCATTCTTGCAGCTGAGATTCTAGGATTCACTATTTAAAAGACTTCATTTTTTCCAATTTCAGGGGCAAACTGGAAAACAGCTATGATGATCCTGAGCCCACTAGCAGTTGTCCTGGGAGTCACAATCCTCCTCCTCAATATCTGTTGTAACAGGTAAGTGTGTTTTCAATGCAGCTTGCACTCTTCTTCACTCAACATAACACATTCTTTGTGATCCTGGTTAATTCCTTTTATTGCTCTGGGGCCTGGTTTCCTCATTAGTAAAATAAGAGGATTTGGCTAGATTGATCAAGTCCCTTTCAGCATCATATTAGTTAGGCATTCCCTCACAAAGAGCAGTACTCTGAAGGTACGGGGCACCCCACACTGGGCATTAAGGAGGGTGAGCCTGGAAAGGACCTGGATAGTTGATGGCCATTTGGATTTGAGTGTCCAAGAGCAGGGAGCAGTCCTAAGGCCAGAGACAGCAGCTCTTATGGAAGGGTTGAGCTCTTCTGCAAGAAGACTTTGAGACTTTCCAAAGCAATGGGGTTTCAGCTGCAGCTGAAAGGACAGGGAGACATAGCTTGGGACCTCCCAAGGTCTTCTAGGCTGGAGGCTGCTCCTACTTTCTCAGAATAATCATGACCAAAATAAAAAGCTCATGTTCACATAACATCTTAGGGTTGACAAAGCACTTTTATACCATTTAATTGTATGTATTCATTCAATCCTTCTAGGTAGATGCTACAGATATTTTAACCTCCATTTTATAGACGAGGAAACAGGTTTAGAGAAATTAGGTGAATTTCTCAGGAAACTAAGTGATGTAGGATGAAGTGCTGGGCCTAAAACCAGGACGATCTGAGATCAAATTCTGATTCATTTACTTGCTATGTGACTTAAGCAAGTCACTTAACCCCTCTCAGCCTCAGTTTCCTCATCTGTTAAAATGGGTACTAACTAGCATCTACCTCCCAAAATTGTGAGGATGAAATATATGCAAAAATATTTGCAAACCCTAAAGAACTAAAGTATATAAACTATATAACTATTATCCTTTCAAAGCCACAAAGCCTGTATGGATACAAGTTAGATTTTAACCCAGGCTTGAATATCCATTTCTTCTGCTTTCCTTCTATACCATATATCAGGCTTCCTCTGAATGTAAATTCCTACATACTTCTATCACTCTAGGTCAGGATGAATGCATCATCCTAAGGAAAGGAGAAGACAGAATCCCTGGGTTAAAATCTTGACTCTACCATTTACTAGTTATATACCTTGGGCAAGCCATTAAACTATTCTAGGACTCAGTTTCTTGATCTGTAAAATTAGAATTAGACAATAGTGTCTAAGTATATATTAGCAATAGTCCTATGACACATGTAGTCTTTGGCAGAGATGAATAACCAGTTTTGTTTGTTCTCTTCCCTGCCTGCAGGAAAAAGAAAAAGAAAGCTCTAGAGAACTATTCCCAGAGTGGTCCAAGGGCCACATTACTACCGAAGGGGGAGCTATCCCTAGGCCAAGGAGGCCCAGGAACTCCCAATTTACCCATCTCCTTTGCTCCATCCCTACAGCATGGGGAGATACTCATTGAATGGAAAGATGGCAGTATTACTCCCCTCTTTGTCAGCCCCTGTCATCTGAACGATTAGTCCAACCTGCATCTTTCAAGGACCTGCTTTGTACCTAATCCTGTCCTGCAATGTGGAGAGAGAGAGAAGGCACAGGCCTTGGAGCTTATCAGATCTGTGCCTCCATCCTAGACCTGGGTCCTCCTCCTGGGAGACAGAGAACTCAAAGACTCTAAGTTTATTAGACCTGGATTTTCATCTTAGATTTGGTTCTTTCCACTAAAGATTTCTTTGTGTGTGTGTGTGTGTGTGTATATATATATATATGTATATGTATACATATATACATATACATATATATATAGTAATTTTTTATGTACATGTATTTTTCTCCAAAAGAATGTAAGCTCTTTGCGGACAGACTGTTTCTTTCATTAAAATAGTCTCATTTTTATTGAAACATTGTTTGTACTTTTATTTCCAAAAATATTTCTGCTTCCCTTTCTAGAAAGCCATTCCTTATAAGATTTTAAAAAAAGTTCAGAAAAGGTGCTCCAAATCACTGTTGATCAGAGAAATGCAAATCAAGACAACCCTGAGGTACCACTTCACACCTGTCAGATTGGCTAAAATGACAGGAAAAGTTAATGATGAATGTTGGAGGGGTTGTGGGAGGGCTGGGACACTGATGCATTGTTGGTGGAGCTGTGAACGGATACAGCCATTCTGGAGAACAATTTGGAGCTATGCTCAAAAAGTTATCAAACTGTGCATACCCTTTGACCCAGCAGCATTTCTATTGGGCTTATATCCCAAAGAAATCATAAAGAAAGGAAAAGGCCCCACATGTGCAAGAATGTTTGTGGCAGCCCTTTTTGTAGTGGCTAGAAACTGGAAATTGAACAGATGCCCTTCAATTGGAGAATGGCTGAATAAATTATGGTATATGAATATTATGGAATATTATTGTTCTGTAAGAAATGACCAGCAGGACGATTTCAGAGAGGCCTGGAGAGACTTACATGAACTGATGCTGAGTGAAATGAGCAGAACCAGGAGATTATTATACACGGCAACAACAGTACTATATGACGATTAATTCTGATGGACATGGCTCTCTTCAACAATGATATGTTTCAAACCACCTCCAATTGTTCACTGAAGAAAGCCATATACACCCAGAGAGAGGGATGTGAAATGTGGACCACAACATAACATTCTCATACTCCTTGATTGATGTTTGCTTACATTGTGTTTCCTTTATCTGATATATTGTTTGTGTAGATAAGATTTTTCTTGCACAACAATGATAAGTTTGGAAATATGTATACATATATTCGATTTGCCAATATTTTAACATAATTAACATGTAGTGGATATCCTGCCATCTAGGGGAGGGGTGGGGAAGTTGGGGGGGAAAATTTGTAATGGAAAGCTATGTAAGGGTTATTGTTGAAGAATTACCCACACATATGTTATGCAAATAAAATAAAAGTAAAAAAAAAAAAGTTCAGAAACCCAGCCAACACATCTAAAATATCTAAGATTATATACAATATCTGCAATTCAATTTCTCTACCTCAGGAAAAACCTAGTTCCAATTTTTTTTTTTAATATTCACTCTCTCACCTCCTAACATTTCTGGCATATCATGTTTAGTTTAATTCTTGTTGCAATGGATTACAATTCAGCCAACCTCCCAGGAGACTCATTTCATGACACACTCTATGACCAATCAATGCAGTGAAGAAAGTAAGAGCTTGGAGTTAGCAAGCCCTGGGTTTAAGTCCCACGTCAGACTTACTTGCTATGATCCTGAACTAGTCACAACCTCTCTTTATCTTCTGTGTGAACTTAAAACTATTTTCTTATATGTCTTTCAATTTCATTGTGATTGTTGAGAGTAAGGACTGATGGATGAAGGGGTGATCCCATCAGAATCCAGAGGCAGTGAATATTAGTGATGCTGGGATTTTAAGGCAGTGGACTCTGGGGGAAGAAGGCATCTCAAGGGAAGATGAAGGGAGTCAAAGGAATACTTTGCCATTTTTGCAGCTGTGATTCTAGGATTCACTATTTAAAAGACTTCATTTTTCTGAGTCTCATAGCCCTCACCTATAAAATAAAGCAGCTGGGCTAAATGATCTGGTAAGCTCTCTTTTGGCTCTCAGATTCCCAGATAATTGCCTCAGAAAGATGGATGAGTATATTGTCCAAAAAATTGGAAAGGCGATGGGAGACAGATCTTGGGTCTGTCCAGAATGGCTCCTTAAGTTTCTTTCCTGCCATAGAAAAAAATATGAGCCAGCAATTTCATCTTTTTGTTAAAAAGATGACTTCCAACATTCATTTAAAACAATGCCATGATTACTGGACCTTCTCAGAGCACTGTGACTTCAATCCAGTCATACTTTCTTTGCCTAGAATATCTAAGTATGGGTTGCTTTCATTCAATTTATCACAAGGAAGAAAGGAAGATGCCAAATTTCTCCTTCTCTGAATGAATGAAAAACATGAATTAAATATGTTCTATGCGCCAGGCCATACGTTAACCTTCAGGAATGCAAATACAAATGGCAATAACATCCCTACCCTCAAGGAGTTTATATTAAGAACACACACATGGATGAATGGTGGTGTTTGGTCAGAGAAATTACAGGGATAAAGATGACTGGGAAGTAAGATGGTGGGTCAATCATTAGCTCGACATCTTGGGTGGGAGTTAAAGTCTAAGCAAACAAAGTTCACCTGTTAATCACAGAGCAACCAGTTAACGATTTCCTCGTTTCCTGGGATCTCAAATAGGGACACTTCACTCCATTCCACATAACCATCTTTATAACAGAAAGGCAAAGAATGCCTTTTGGGGGAAAAAAAATCCAGTTTATACATACTTAGGTAACTTTCTTTTCTTTTTTTGCTGAGGCAATTGGGGTTGTGACTTGCCCAGGGTCACACAGCTAGGAAGTGTTAAGTGTCTGAGGCCAAATTTGAACTCAGGTCCTCCTGACTTCAGGACTGATGCTCTATCCACTTCGACACCTCAATGTCCCAGGTTATCTGTATATTGAAGAGTCCAGATGACCAAAACAACTTGAAGACTCAAAAGGACAAAGCATAGAATTTCAGATTCTGTGAAAGACAATGGAAAAAGTATGTATTTCTAGCATCCTTCCCACCAAAGCACATAAGGGCCTCAGTTTTATCTATAAAATGAAGGGATTAGAGGCAGCTAGGTGGTGCAGTAGATAGAGCACCAGCCCTGAAGTCTGGAGGACCTGAGTTCAAATCTGGTCTTAGACCCTTAACACTTCCTAGCTGTGTGACCCTGGGCAAGTCACAACTCCAACTGCCTCAGCAAAAAAAAAAAAAAAGAAGGGATTAGATGAGGTGATCTCTAACCTCCAATTCTGATCTCACTTTTGTCTTTCTATTCATTCTACAATTAAGGCTATTTTGACCTAAATGGCTACTTGTTTATTCACTCAGATACAAAGGAATTTGTCAACTTAATGCATGCTTCCAGTGACTCAGGAAGTGGTCATTTAGGCCATAACTAGTATCCCCTTAGATACCACTTGAGTTTTTTGTTTTGTTTTTTTGTCAATTACATTTTGTGAAAATGTCCCACACACTAAAACATTGTTAGTGGAGTTGTGAAATGATCCAACCATTCTGAAAAGCAATCTGGAATGCCCCAAGCGCTTTAAAACTGTGCATACCTTTTGACCCAGAAATGCCATTACTGGGTCTGAATCCCAAGGAAATCATAAAGCAGGGAAAAGGACCCACATGTGCAAAAATATTTGTAGCAGCTCTTTTTGTGGTAGTAAAGAATTGGAAAATGAGTAGATATCCATCAATCGGGGAATGGCTGAACAAGTTGTGGTACATAAAGGTAATGGAATATTATTGTTCTATGAAAAATCAGGACAAGCTGATTTTAGAAAAGCTTGGAAAGATTTACATGAACTGATGCTGGGTGAAACAAGCAGAACCAAGAATACACTGTATACAACAGTAAGAATGTACAATGATCAACTATGAAAAACTTGATTCTTAGTGGTTCAGTGATTCAAAGCAATCCCAATAGACTTTGAACAGAAAATGCCATCTTCATCCAGAAAAAAAACTAAGGAGACTGAATATAAATCAACACATGCTATTTTCACTTCTTTTTTCTGTTTTTTTCTTCCCATGGTTTTTTCCCCTTTGCTCCAATTTTTCTCTCCAACATGTTTCATAAAGAAATAGGTGTTAACAATAAAAAAAGGAAAAAGACAATGTCTCACATTCATGACTCTAGTTGGCTCATATCAATCTTCAGAGTTAGATTAACAGAATGATAGCTAGTGGTCAAAAATAGAATAGGGACCAAGGTTGATCTAAAGCATCTAAATGTCCCGAATGACCCATTCTTCTTTCTTGCTCTGTTGCCAATGGGTCTTGAACCTGATAATACAGGTATAGCTGTCTGCACTGCATCTCATTCCATCCCCACATACTGCATTTCTTCAATAACAAGTGTGATGAATTCTCCATTAAAACCTAGAAGTCAGTGATTTGTATGCATGTGAAAATCTGTTGTATTTCTTGGGTACTTTCCTTGGGATTAGAAGACAGAACATTCTCAGAGACAAAGAAGCTGCCTTTCACATGGGTTCCAAGAAAATGAAGTTGGAGAGATCAGAGAATAGAAAGACATCTTAGGATGCCTGACCAGAACTCTACAGACTGAGCCCAGATCTCTAGGTTGTGGCTCTTCTGGGACCAAGATTTTACCCACTGGGCCAGGAATTCTGCAATGTGGGTGGAGGACCTGATGGGAGAGAATTAAGATCTCACAACCTGGTGCTTTCTATTGTAATCAAATCTAAGAACTTTCCCTAACTCTGTACTCACAACATGGGCTAATAAACTCTAAACTATTGAAAAATAAATAAAATTTTAATTCTTAAAAAAATGAACGATAGCTGAGCTTCTGATAGTTTATTTTGCAGATAGATAAGCACAGAGATTTGACTTTATATATTTCCTTATCACTCTTTCATTTCAACAATGTTTGCTCTGACCTAAAAGCCTGATTTCATTGGTTGCTTCGGGTGTCTTGTACTGTGGGAATGGATAGTCTAAAACCAAGGAGAAGGCTGACTACAGAAGAGACACCTGAGAATTTCAGGAGACTCAATTTTGAGTGTCTCAAAGGACCTTCTCTTTCTTGGGGTCAAGATGTGTTGGAACAGAGAAACTGGTGCCCTTCTCTGAGAGTTTTCACCATATCCTTAAACTGAGCTAGGTTGCAGGCCTCTTCTAAGTTCAGCCAGCGGTAAGC
This sequence comes from Myrmecobius fasciatus, assembly GCA_023553655.1. Lineage (NCBI taxonomy): Eukaryota > Metazoa > Chordata > Mammalia > Dasyuromorphia > Myrmecobiidae > Myrmecobius > Myrmecobius fasciatus. Next base: position 129,338 of record JAJPUD010003494.1, read on the forward strand.
CTGATGCTCCTCAGGGCACAACCGAATCTCCACATTGTAGTCCTTCACCTCAGCCAGCCAGTAGATAACTGTTTTGGGCTTGCTGTTGACTACATAGTTCAGTTCACTCTTGAATCCTTCAATGATGTTCAGCTGGCTAGAATCCAGGCCAGATTCCTCCTGGGTCTCTCTAAAAGCTGTCTCTAAGTCATTCTCTCCTGGGTCCACATGACCTGGTGAGAGAAGAGAAAGAAGTTAAAAGAAAAGTCTCAAATGCATTCCAAGTGAGATATTTCCTATTTCAGTTGTTTTATGAGGAATGGCACTGCCACCTTTGCAGTTTATGAAACTAATAGCTCCCAATGATATAATTTTTCAAAATACTTGCCCCAAAACAACCCTGTGAGTTATAGTCCAAACATTCAAAATCAGATTTCCATGCTCTTTCCACTATTCTTTCCATAGAAATCTTCCATGTTTTATTTAAATTGAATTGAAAGGGCTCTGGACTGGAAGATAGGTACCAGTCCTGCTTCTAAATCACTTTTTAATCCTTACTTAACTTCTATGGGCCTGAGTTTCCATATATGTAAAGGAGGATAAAATAGATAGTTTTAAAAGGTCCTTTTGGAGTTAAATTCTAGGACTTTTCACAATAATTTACTTAACTTCTATGGGCCTGAATTTCCATATATGTAAAGAAGGATATATCAGATAGTTTTAAAAGATCCTTTTTGGGTTAAATTCTAGGACTTTTCACAATAATAGACTGAGGGGAACAGCATATATTTTATTCTCATTTTACAGAGTAAAAGTTTAGATTGCCCAAAGTGGGCTTGCCCAAGCCCCCACTGCTAATAAAGACAAAAGCTAGGGTTGAAGCCATGGTTTGCTGACAGAGGCCATCATTCTTTCTCCCATCAGCCTCTTTTGGTGAGGAAAGGGCAAGCGAGGCTGGTGTCTTAGGACTACTGGTTCAGCTCTTTCCCCACTATATGGCGTTATATCTTAATAGAGATGAGGTATTTTTTGGCTAAAACATTAAATTAAGGATGAAGATCAGGCAAGTTCAGCCACTAACAGGTATATTTCTCCTCCAAGCCACTCCTGCCAACGGTTTCCTGATGATTCTATCTATAACTTTCTGTCTCTGGAAGAAATAAATAGATAGCTAGGATACAGACCATGCTTTCAACTGAGGTTTGGAATAGAGCATTTTTTCATTCTAGTTCTGCTGCTCAGAGAAAGAATGAGACAGTTCCCATAATCCTTTAGGACAATAACATGATTATTACCTCTTCTGAACTACTTAACTGACTCTGTACTTGTCTCATGGCACTGATCACATCCTGCCTTAAATTACAGCTGTGTCCCTCTTATCTCAAAACTACTCTGTAAACTCTTTGAGGGCAAGTACTATGATTTCCCCATTTCTGTATCTCCTCCACACAGCTTAGCGGAGGGTCTTGGAATATGTTAGCCATCCAAGAAAAGTCTATCAACTTGATTCGTTGGACCAAAATGTTTCTCAGACACAATCATCTTAACTGCTTTGAGTCCTCAACAAATAAAAATCACTTTTTCTCTGGAGAGCTAGATATGTTTTTCAAACAACTTTCAGTCTCCACTTTGCAAGAGGTTCCGAGGAGTTAAGTAATTTACCTTTGGTCCATGGGGAAATGCTATTAGTAGTGACAACAGACAATGATAGTCCTGAGGCCAAGAGCTAAACCTGAAATACTGGGCTTTGCCCATGATGATGACAGCTCCAAACAAGTACCAAAAGCATTTTCTAACTTACTTCTCCTGGGAAAATCTAGATTTAGTTTTCCCAGGGAAAATTCTTGTGGGAATGTAGGCTGTAGCTAAGTTCAGCAGGACCTAAGAAAAACCATTAGCAAGCAGAGAAGTGAGGGAGGCTACCAATGACAGTGGCCTTTTAGTAATGGAGGGCTCTTTCATAGACCAAGCTTTTTCACACCTCTTTGCCCCACAGAAAAAGTTATCTGCATTTAGAGAGAAAACTATGGAGTATGAATATGGGTCAAAGCACAGCATTTTCACTTTTTTTTCCTCATGTTTTTTTCCCTTTTTGGTCTGATTTTTCTTGCACAAAATGATAAATGTGAAAATATACTTAAAAGAATTGCACATATTTAACCTATATCAGATTACTTGTTGTCTTGGGGAGGAAAGGTGAAAAATTCAGAACACAAAGTCTTACAAAAATAAATGTTGAAAACCATTTTTACTTATATTTAGAAAATAAAATATTATTGAAAAAAAAATTCCCCCTTCCACCCCATACCCACTCATGTTTCAACTTGGGAGAGGGGATGGTTTTTAAAAACAGCTCCAATCAGGGATCCTTGGAAGAGTGGAATAATGCCTACCATCTGCCATTTCTAAACCATGTACAACTCCCTCATGCACAGTCAGCAGTCCTCGAAAGCCCAAAAGCCCAGAGGACTTCTGGAGAATGCACATGGAAACAAGCTACAGCTGACTCCAGAGTCTCCTGACAGAGAAGACGTGATTTAGCTTCCCAGATCTCTGGACCCTCTTCTGACGCCCCTATGGAGAAGTTCACCTAAGAAGTCATCATCCAAAGAACACCCCTGGACTGACTGCATCTAGCAAATTCTCTGAAGAACTATGTACTCAGAATCAGGAATTAGTGGGTTCATGTTCTGTCTTGAACATGGTCCCTCAGCACTGCAGACTACAATCTGAACTAGGTTGAAATGTAATTGTTTTGTTCAGTCACTTCAGTCAAGTGACCCCACTGGGGTCTTCTTGACAAAGTCACTAGAGTGGTGTGCCACCTTCTCCACTTCATTTTACAGCTGCAAAAATGGGGACAAAAAAAGGGTTAAGTGACTTGCCCAGGATCACACAATTAAGAAGTGTCTGAGGTCACATATGAAAACCCAGGTCTTCCTGACTCAAGGATTGGCACTCTAGCCATTGTGCCACCTAGCTGCCCTAAAATATAATTAGGAAAGATTAAATGAAATAAAAATACAATAAAGTAATATTGTATTTTAAAACAAAATCACTTCCAAAAGAGTTAAAACGTGAAACATAAATTCATAGTTTTATAGTGAATCCTGTTTTATATTGTGCTATGAATATGAAATTTGTTTTTGTTTTTATGTATTTAAGTTCAAAACAAATTGGAAAAATAGCTGTAGATAGTATAAAATACTTGGGAATATGCTTGTCAAGACAAACTCAGGAACTACATAATTATAAAACACTGTTTATGCAAATAAAGTCAGGCTTAAATTTAAAAAACAAAAAAACCCTAAATCATGACATGGTCAGCAGAGATCCTCCAGTGTAGATTAGTGGCCCTCATTTCTATGGTAATTTGACATTTACTGCTATAGGCAATTCTCTAGGATTAGTGTTACAGATAAAAGTGCAGATCTTTATTGGTAAGGGGAGTTTCTTCATCTTATCAATAAAATCACAGGTGTAGGTCCCATACTCACCATTCAAATTAAGTCACCAAGTTATAAGTTTTCCCAGTAGGACCCAATAATAATGGCTTTCATTTAGATTGCATTTTATGGTTATAAAAGCGCTTTGCATGCATCATCTCATTTGATCCTTCCAATAGCCCTATGAGACATGTAATGTAATAATCATCACTCATTTCATAGATAAAAGAAGTCTGTGCTCTGTGACTTGCTCAATTACACAGAGGAACCAGGGCCTGGTGCTGAAGCCTATGTCTTCTTACTGATGATCCAAAGTTCTTCCCCCATATCATGTTTTTTTTTTTTTTTTAAACATGAGTACTTCCTTTAGCAACCCCTTTTTAGAGAGGACTCTGATTTCCTTTTAAAGGTTCAGAATAGCCTCTGCACTAACCATCTCCTTTTTTGTAGCTCATTACCCTGCAAAGTATTCTAGAAGTTGTTATTTAAATTATATTTATTTGTTTGCTGTTTTTCTCTTACTTTTTCAAACTAGTTTGTTTGTTTGTTTGTTTTGGCTTGATTTATAAGCACTAGCCCGCTTTCTTCATTGCCTCCAGACTTCCTGCACTGATCTCTTTTTGTTGTGTAGCCAGGCCCTCTGTACCTTTCCATCCTGGTTTCTAGGCCTCAGATGATTGTACCATGTCTCACAGTTCACAGAATCACAGACTTCTAGCAGGAGAAGCCCTTGAAGATCATAATCCAACATTTCCATTTTAAACAAGAGAAGTCGGAGGTTTAGGGAACTGAAGGGAATTGACCAAGATTATTGAGTTAGTGGCAGAAGTAGGACTATATCCCAGGTTTATAGATTTAAAGCCAGAAGGGACATCAGGGATCATCTGTTCCATCACCCTCATCTTATTCTATTTTGTAAAATGTATAATTAATGTCTTTTGTCTTTTATGTAAGCAAGTTTTCACCCTCCCTTTCTTCTCCCATTAATCTTTCTTTGTAACGAAAAACAATTAAGCAAAAACCCACAACAGAGAAACTTCATCTGACAAATGCACTCATGCCTAGCAGTGCCCCACGTCTCTTTCATAAGGGAAGAGATAGGTTTCGTTATCTATACACCACAACTTTCACTGGTTTTTCCATTACCCAGAGTTGGCTCTCTTTAAGTGATTCTTTTCATCCACACTGTGGTGGTCATCTCTCTCCTTTTGATGCTCATTCAAATCTTCCCCCATTTCTCTGCATTCTTCACTTCTTTCCTCTTGCTGCATAATACCATTCTATTAGTCATACAGCAATATTTGTAGTCATTTCTCAGATGATGGGCACTAATTTTGTCTTTAGTTCTTTGGTACCATAACAATAGTGCTAGGAATATCACAGTTGCCTTGGTGCTGTTTCTGTCTCCACCTTCTCTGATAATCCCCTTATTTTATCAAGAAGAAAACCAAAAGATTAAGTGACTTGTCTAGTGACACAATTAGTAAGCGGCAGAACTGGGCTCAATCAATTGATAGGCATTTACTAAGGAGTCACTATGTGCTGAGTCCTGGGAACACAGTGAGACTTGCCCTGACTTTAAGGCAGAGATATATCCTGCCTATAGTGGGGGAAGGGAAAGGGGAAGGAAGAGGAGAATCACCATCTTTACAAAGAAGTAAACAGAGGAGATAGGGTGAATCCATTCAACCTGCACGCCTAATGATGACAGTGCACTCAATGAGTACTCGAGAGAGGCAGGAGAGGAAGGGGAGGAACCGTTCTTTCAGCACTTTTTCCACACTAAACTGGGTTTAGAGTCCTGGGCCAAGCCTTCTCAGCTCATCCCTTGGCTACTTTTAAATATCTTGTTTCTCCATCCATCTACAAGATGGCACAGTATCAAAAAACACAGGATTTGGCTTTAAAGGACCTGCGTTCAAAACGTTTCTGATACTACCTAGGCAATTTTGACTAAGTAATTACACCTTCATTTAGTCTGTTTCCTCATCTGCAAAATGAGGATTTTGAACTACAAGATTCTAAGGTCTCTTTTGGCTCTGGAATAGGCTCATTGTTCTTTTAAATAACTCCTGACCACTCTTTTCTTCTATGGAATTTTAAGGAGCAATGGTCACTCTTTCCCTAGAAGCCATGTTGACTCCAGCTATATATTCTAATGGAAAGATCACTGAACTGGATTCAGAGGACCTGGGTTCTGGTCTCCACTCCATTACTTCCTATTTGAGTGGAAACAGGTAAATTGCTTCATTCATCTCATTACATAGCAGCCTGACTACATATGTCCAGCATCTTTATAAAGGAGGGGCTTCAGAGAGCCCTCCTTGAGGATAAAATGAGATTATATACACAAGATGCTTTGTACAAGGCAAAGGACTATACACAGTTATGATGAGAATTTGTATTATATACAAACCACTCAATTTTCAGCCCTCTGAATCATTAAGCTCAACTGTAGCAAAGTCAACTCTCCAGTTGATACTCAGTCCTAGGGCTGGTATGATTTGGTCAGGTTAATACTTAGTTATTTCTGCTCAAAATTTAAAAAATATTTATGGATGCTTTTGTCTTTATGTTTCATTTACTTCAATTCTTCCTTCAGATGGAACCCTGATCATGACAAAGAAAAACAATTAAGCAAAAGCATCTGAAACATTCACCTCATCTGACAAGGCATACAATGGTTTGCCCTAGTATTCCTGTGTCTTTACTATGAAGAAGGATAGTATGTTCTATTATCTATTCTCCAAGTCCTTCATTGGTTTTTCAATTGTGTATTTTTTTGCTTAATATTAAATAACATATTCATATGGGAATAGAAAATTCCCAAATAGTATCCTCCGACATTCCCTCACTATAACCAGTGCTTCCAACAAGAGGCCCTAAATAAATCTGACAGTGAGACTAATTACCCTCAGGTCCATCATACTTTATCTCTATGCTCTGCTCTTAACATAAATTAGCTCAGAAGCTCCCACAATGTCTGTATTTTTGCATAGTTTTCTAAAAAGTTCAAGTGGCAAAGTCAAGGGAACACTATCAAAATTTTTACAGAATCCTCGAATGTTATTGCTGGAAAGGACCTTGGAGATGAGCTACTCTAATCCCCTCATTAATCAGATGAGCAAAATGAGGCAAAGAGAAATGAAACATTTTACCCAAGTTCACACAGCTGGAAAATACCAAATCTAAGACAAGAACAAAATCCTCCCCATTCTAACTCACCCTCAACCCAAACCCAGTGCTTCCCCCCACCTCCACTATTCCAAGCTAATCAACAACTATACAAAACAGTCTTCCGAGTACTAGACAAAACATGTGAAATAGAGACAGTCCCTGTCCCAAAGGAGATAATAGTTGGATTCTATTTTCATCTCTGCCACTGGCTGGCAGGGAAACTCCACAAAATTCACTTGGCATTTTTTGACTTCAGCTTGTCCATCTGAAAAATACTGAAGGCAAATCTACCCTCACCTTCCTCTTCATTCTTTGCTTTCTTTCAGAGGATTGCAGAGAGGATTCACAGGATTCTTTGTGTTTCAAATTTTCCAAGGAATTATAATTATCCCTTCCATATTGCAGGGATTATAGGTACAATTTGGAAAATCCATATAAAATTTTTTGGCTCTCTTCATACCAGAGAAGAAGTCTGAATTATTATGGTATTAAAAGATAAAATATGTTGATATTATAAAATACTATACATATATTTTATACATTTCTGAATTTCTAAACTTTTTCTGTGTCATCTTCTGGCCTTTTATGTAGCTTTCACAAAACTCTCCCCAAATTTCCATTCAATTTCTTATGCCAACCCACAAAATCCAAAACCACAATGGGGAAAGTTGTGATGTGAAAGAGATAACTGTAGTTAATTCTTATTAACTTGTCCCACACTACACCTTTAGGAGGAGTCCAGTGATGTGTTCCATATGATGTCTGTAGCAGGAGAAATTCAATAGCACTGTTGTCCACTTTGGGAATTCGAGGTCTTCGGAAAATGATAAAGCCACATGCTCTTAAAGACATGATCCACCTAGAAGTTTAATGAAAAAGAAGTGAATGGGGAAGGCACTGAAAGAGGAGCAAACTTTTTTTTTTCTTTTGGAGGGGGGAGGAGTACTCATATTCACTAACATCATTTGATTAATACCTAATACACAGACTTTACATGTATAATCTATATTGAATTGCTTGCTTTCTCAAGGAGGGGGAAAGGTGAGAGAAAGAGAACATGGAACTCAAAATTTTTAAAAAATGAAGTGATATATGTGTGTATACACACACATATATATAAATAGAAAGAGATTAGATACATATGTGTGTATATATATATGTATATATATATATATATATGAAATTTTATTTGGGAAAACTGCCTCTTTTGCAGTATAGGATTTAATTAACTGATTATTTATTAAATGCCTACTATATCTTAGGCATTGTACTCACCAGTAGACACAAAAACAAAAATCAAAATAATAAAAAAAGTTTACTGTGTTACTAAGTTAAAGTGTTACTAAGGTAACAGTACATACAACCATAAATAAATACAAAATAAATAAATACAAAACATAAAAAAAGAGATACAAAGTAATTTGAGGACAGGGCAAACAATTGGGGATAAAGGCAAATGATGAGTTAACTATACAAGGAAAAAATTCTGTTCTTTTGTCTCTCAGAATTAATTCCTACCTAACCACTCTTGATCTCGGATTTTCTCAGTATAACATATAAAAGCTTATACTCTTTCACCAAGTGACTTGAGAATTTTAGCTGAATGGCCCTTTAAAAAGCACAGGATAGGGACTGAATTGGCAAGACATTTAATACAGTATTGTGCTCCTATCTAAAGCTTCTCCAGCCAGCAACCATAAATCCTGATGAAAAAGGAGACATAATATGATTAATAAGATTTCTTTTCGTGTACAGGGGTAACTAAAGAAAAGTGAAATGAGTCTACATTTGGGAGTCAGGAGACTAGATTCTAACGGTGTAGTGGAAAGAGGTAGAATTTGTTTATTTACTAGCTGCATGACTATGGGCAGGTCTCTGGGCCTTGATTCATTTCTAAAATACACATAATTCTTACAGTAAGTACCTCATATATTATTGGGAGGGAAAGGTAAAAGCTCCACAGAAATCAATTTTTGTTATTCTTGCGTCTGCATCTACAACTGGTTGCGGGAACTTGGGACGCTACCTACCTGTTCTGGGCCTAAGTTCTTCATCTGGAAAAAGAGGATGTTAAATTTATAAGACTTTCAGTGCAAACATGAGCCTATCTCTGATTTCAAAAGAATGGACCTTTCCTCTTGGAAAACCTAGCTTCAATATAAGTTTCTCATTTCTTAGATTTCAGGGCTGAAGAGCTCAGGTTGAAATAAGCTAAATATTTAAAATATGGGTGATGAATGAGGAGGGTCAGTAAGAGGCCAGTGAAAGCAAACCTTTAATTAGAAAGAATTTAGATCACTCTTGATGGAAGTAAACAGATCTCTGATTTCTCTAGCATGGGAAGGTGGATGCAGCCCAACAAGTCTAAATTAGACAGAATGGAAACTATAGACTATGACTGAGGACACTTTCAAAGAAAAATCTTTGGGGCAGCTAGGTGGCGTAGTGGATAGAGCACCAGCCCTGAAGTCAGGAAGTCCTGAGTTCAAATCTGGTCTCAGACACTTCCTAGCTGTGTGACCCTGGGCAAGTCACTTAACCTCAATTGCTTCAGCAAAAAAGAAAAAAAAAAAAAAAAAGAAAATTCTTCTATAAACTCCTCGCCCAAAGGGTCATACCTTTCATAGATTCTAGGATCACAGGATCATAAGGAAAGGACTTTGGAGGTCATCTCCTTCAATCATTTCACTTTACAGATAAGGAAATCATGTCTGAAATCATCCAGAAGATAAATAGTAAAGACTGTTGCCCAGAAGTTCCACTGTGCACCACCATAACAGTAAAATCGGGATAAAATTGTAAAAACTAAAAGGAAAAACCCCAAGAAAACAGTTGCTAAAGTGAAGTTTTTTATTTGTCAGGAAGCTGCACTCAGATCATCTGTGAACGATCTCAACTCAATTTTACTCTAAGTGTTTTCTATAGAAAAACAACAAAATCAAAGGAAATGCTTTCTCTATTCAGATTGTTAGCACTAATGATGCACAAGAACACAGGGGAGTACAGAAAAACAAACTCAGTTAAGAAACATCTGCTTTAAAAAGATATAAATGATGTATGGTAGAGACAATTAACTGGAGCTGATGAGACATCTACATAAACAATATATGTGGTACAGACAATTAAATGTAGCAAAGAATTATCTATTGAAACAGGATAAAAGGTTCAGGATATTTCTTTTGATGTACTTTGCTATAAAGCATGCTTACTCAGAAAACTACAGGAGTCCTGTACAATTATTTAAAACCATGATATAATTATTTAGGTTCAAAGGACATTGGGAATGAAAATTATAGTCATTCTATCATATCTCATCATCAAATCTAGCATCATCCCATGTCCTCTCTGCTCATGAACCTACAGGCTCATATAGCTAAATGAGTCCTTTTAAAGACTAAAATCTAAAAGAATAGTTTAAAATAAATTTGCTCCAAGTTAGGTAGAACTAGGACTGGAATCTGGACAATCTGATTCCCAATCCAGGCCTCATACCACTGGTTTCAAATTAAGTCTTTCACATAAATGGTACTCCCCAAATACTTGAACAGAAAATCAGAATAAAATTAATATGTGAAAGAAGGTATAAAGAGAAAAAGGAAAATACAAGGTAGAAAAGTTTTCACAGGAATGTCAAAAGAAACTTTGGAAGTCATCCAAAGTAGGCCATGAAATGATATCTGGGGGAGAGAAAGGAAAGATTTTTTGAGTTAGAAGCTGCAAACTGGAAAAGTCTATTGATGGCAATGTAAAGATATGGGAAGATTCTGAGCTTGCAATGACCCAGGCAATGCAGATAAGCAGGATGGTTAACCCGGACTGTAGGCAGGAGAGATAAGAGGAGATGCACAAAGTTCTATAACCTTGCCTGGAAATATTTGCTGCTAGAACAAGCATCAAGAAATATGCTTTAAAATCAGCTTTTGGGAGAAACACCTACCTCTCTGCACATCAGAAACCTTGAGGTCTATATGACCTATATGATGAAGGAAGGTTCAAGGGAGCAAGAAAGAAGTCTTAGGGGGAGAGTGGGAAATACTATTTGATAACTATTAAACTAATTATTCATTACAGATAAGTACTAGACTGCATTGTTTCTACATTGCTGAAGGAATGGAAGCAAGCCCAATGGCCTTTAAAATTTCTCAGAAACAAAGGCCCAGTCACCCGATCCTAGTAAGAGCTTTGCAAGAGACAGGCAATGGAATATAACATTGTTCTTGAAGGTAACTGTTATTAAATAAGGCTGGAAAGATTGGTGGGAATTGGATTACAAAGGATCTTAAATATAAGAATTTAGAAAACCTGGGTCTTTCCTCATTTCCAATCTCAGGATAGTATTTTGTCTACTCCAGGAAACTAAGGCTTTTGTTGGTTTTTGACTAAGAATTGAATGTGACCTTCCTGAATCTCGAAGAATGCTTTGATACAATGCAGCACAAACAAGCCTTATTTCCAGGTTTGCAAATTCAGGAAGATTGTTTTCTATGAAAAAAAGCCCTGTGGACTCTCTATTTGATAAAAATTGCTGGGGAGGAGGGGAAGGAAAGCAGTTTAACAGAAATTAAGTATAGACCAACATCTCATAACTCTCATGTCATCTTTCAGACCTTGGGATAGAGGAAGAGTTCATGACTCATAAGTAATAGAAAGGATCACAAAAGATAAAATGGATAATTTTGATCATAGAAAATTAAAAGCTTTTGCTCAAACAAAACTAATGCCATTAAAATTAGAAAGGAAACTGGTGATTGGGAAAGAAATCTTTTTATCAGGTTTCTAGATAAAGGTCTTCTATCCAAGATATTTAAGGGAAGAATTCATTTTTATAACATTGAGTCATACCCCAATAAACAATTAGTCAAAGGATATGAACAAGTAATTTTTAGAGAAAGACCTCCAAGCAATCAATGACCACATGAATAAATGATCCGAGTCACCAATCATTAGAAAAATGCAAATGAAAGGAACTCTTGGGTGCCATATCACATTCAGATTGTGGCAAAGATGGCATGAGGAAATAAAAAATGCTGGCAGGGCTGTGTAAAAACAGGCATACCAAAGCCTTGTTGGTATTCTAGCCATTTTGGAAAGCATTCTGCAACTATGCTCAAAAGTTACTAAATTGGGTATATGCCATTTGACACAGCAATATTTCTACTAGAACATGGACAGTTTTAGGGGAAACTGAGGAGACCATTATGAACTGATGTGAACAACTATGATAACAAGTATACAATGACAAAATTACAAAGGAAAAACTTTGGAAGACTTCAGAATTTTGATGAATGCAATGACAGATGACAAGTCCAGAAAACTCAAATTGAAACATGCCAGCTGCCTCAGAGAAGTAATTAACTTAAAATGTAGAATATTTTTGTCCATGGCCAATGTGTGAATTTATTTGTCTGGATTTGTTATGAGGATCTCTGTCTTCCCCTCCTTCTTCCCTCTTTCTTTCTTTCTTCCCTTCTTTCTTTCTTCCCTTCTTTCTTTCTTTCTTTCTTTCTTTCTTTCTTTCTTTCTTTCTTTCTTTCTTTCTTTCTTTCTTTCTTTCTTTCTTTCTTTCTTTCTTTCTTTCTTTCTTTCTTTCTTTCTTTCTTTCTTTCTTTCTTTCTTTCTTTCAATATTCAATGAGGACAGTAGGAAAGTGAGATTAAATACTTATAAAAAATTTTTAAAGGCTTTGGGGAAATCCAAGTAAGATATTATTTAATAAAGATATTACTTTATATCCACTAAATTGCCAAAATGAGAAAAATTTTGAGGAATAAGGCACATTAAAATTTTGGGAGTGCGGACAAGGAAAATTTCTTGGAGACTGAAAATTATGAAAAGGGCAGTGATATTTAAAATGGATACCTCAATTTCCCTTTGTAACAAAAAAATGTTTTAAATTCATTGATTTATTTGTGAGTTTTAATTTTTTTAAACTGAGGAGTTCCTGGTGTGGAAATGCCTTCTGACAATGGAGACTGGCAATATATAAATTATAATCTCCTAGAGCTGCCTGGGGCACTGGGTGGTTGAGACATCTATGGAGAATGTGATAAAGGGAGAACTTGAATCCCAGTTTTCCTGACTTCAGGATTGATTTGCTCTTCAGTGTAACCATTTGCCTGGGCTGATGAAATCACGAGTCTGTTATAAAAAAATGAAAACTGATACTTTTTGTTTTTAACACACTAGATACTTTCTAACAAATACTCAAAGAAAATTCTTTTCTATTCACCCCCTGTATATTCAGGAAAACTGTTGAGTCATAGGTAATAATAGAATGCAATTGATAGGACACAATATCTTCCAATTTTTTAGTTTACCTAGTTTAGTTATTGCTTACAAAATGGAAATGTGTTTTAATTGTCTGGCCAGTATTGTACATTGAATTTACACTATGCTTTCTTTACTTTATGATTTTACACAGGCTTTTCTCTGAATTATTCCTATTTAGAATTTCTTACAATGAATTCCATTTTATTTATATACCATAAATTTATTCAGCCATTTCCAGATTATAGGGAACATATTTTTGTTCCCTGCTTTCCATTATAGCAAATAATGCTCCTATGAATATTTTTGTACAATATGGGTCTTTTCTTAATGTTAACTTCCCTGGGGTATAAACAAAGAGTGGAACCTCTAGATCAAAGGATATGAACAATTTAATAAGTGTTCTTATATAAATTCAAATTATTTTCCAGAAGACTTCGACAGTTCACAGTTCCTCTAGCTGTGAAGCGTTGGCCTAACCTCTGACAGTCCCTCCAACTTTGAATTTGATAAATTTGATGGTTTTAAGATCTGTTGGTTTTAATTTGCTCAGTTTAAAAAAAAAATATTCATGCTTTCTTTTTTCAACTAAAGGGTCACAATTTTTCAAAGAAAGACAGTATTAATTAACTAGAGATCTGTATTCCTCTTAAATTTATGTAAATACACAGAATGTATTTTGGGGCCTTCAGGGAGAACTACCTAGTGAATTTCTAGACAATTCCATTTACATAAAAGTCAAAGTTATTTTTATTTGAGAATGTTTTTCTGAGGACCCTAGAGTTGAATCTGCTGCAGAGACCCCGAGGACAGCTTGTTTTCACATTTTATCTCAATATAGGTTCACACCTCTGGAGTTGAGAGGTCACAAATCAAATATGTAAAAAAATGCCCTAGCAGGGAATGAGTAAGAGTGTACTCCAGTAAAATCAGCATTTTAAAAATGTGATTCTCTGCCCCAGAATACATTTTTTCCCCTCCCTTAAAAATTAAAGTTTTTAGATTAGTGGTTTCAGAGTACTGATTTGGGGGTGATATTGGAAGAAACATAATAGAGCTTAACACCACAGAAATAAAAGGGTACCTTCGTGAATTTCATTCCAATTGGTCCTAAATTAATCTGACTCTTCAAATGTATAGAAATACAAAATTCAATAAGAAATGGATTTCAAGCAAGCCCATTCCTTAAAAGCAACAGCAATATTCTATGCTAGAAGCTGAACCCTCCTCTCATTTCAAGTGTTATTCCATTTGCTCAAGAAAAGTCAAAGGAACAATAAAAGTTAAATAATCATCTAGCAGAGAAGTCAACACAAGTCCTTAGTGGCTATAGATCTCCTAGGCCCCTAGCTAAGACAGGACAAGGAAGTAATGTTTTAAAACCTTTATCATATCCTTATCAACCATGGTACTCAGGTACGGTACAAATGCCTGGGAAGATTATTAACATTATTTGGGAAAAACAGAACTTGGCAAAATGTGGTGTGGCAAATCCACATTTCTTGCCCTCTTCTGGGAAACAATAGGCGGAACAAGTTTAAATTCTGACATTGCCAATTAGAATTTCAAAGTACTCCTTCCCCACAGGAATCACCAAGTTCATTCTTGTCAAGATCTTTATGCTATACTCTGAGACCATCAAGTATTATGCAGACAGCTTGGCGGGTTGCTACACATCATCCCTTCTGTCCTTGGATACAAACTGCTTTAATGACCTAACATGGGAATTTACCTTCCTGCCTCAGACAAAGTCTAATCCTTCTGCAATTTACACTGCAGTGCTTTTGTCAAAGCTGACAGCTGCATAATTTCTTTCCTCCAAATTCCTCATTCCTAAAGGATAGCCAGGTGAGAATAAGTAGCTACCCCTCAATAAGAAAACTAATTCAGATAGAGACCTAGGCAAATATCTATGATTACTAGTTGCAGAGAAGGTGCAATTCTTTACTGGTAAACTGTACCTGGAAAGTCTCTTACACCAATGGAAACACACACACACACACACACCCCTACCTGTAATGCAACTACTTAGTTCTTATTTCTACTAAGGTAAGCTGAGGAAAGAAAGCTATTTGAGAATGGACATATGTAAATAGTTTCAGTACCAAAACAAAATTGGAGAAAGTAAATCTTTCATGCGTTCACGTCATTTTCTGTATTGACCTTTCAAACCCTCTTCTCAGAGAAACCAAGCATATAAAATATTTTTGTTATCTGGCTGATAAAATAAGCAAAATCTGTACCTGGTTATGAATAAGCAAATATAATATAGGCCAAAAGGAAAGAAGTAGAAACTGGGCAGGAAACATTTTCAGCAAAGCTCACTAATTATGAAACAAGAATGCCACCTACTGGGCTATTTTGGAAACCAAAAGTAGATCATCATTGAACAGAATTTACACCAATCTAATTCACTTGTTTTACAGAGGAGGAAATTGAAGTTTCTAAACTAAGATTAAATGGTTTGCCCCACGAGTGTATAAGTTAGTGATAGAGATGGGGCGAGAATCCAAGCATTCTAATTCCTACTCCCAGCTTCTGTTTTCCTTATATTTTCCATTTTTTAAAAAACTTTTTATTTTATTTTTTAATTGATTTAATTTATTTTTTTATTGGTTTATTTGTTTTGTTCACATTTCCTTTTGCAGCATGGCTTATATGGAAATACATTTTGCATGACTTCACATACATGTTATTTTTTGGTCAAGTGCAACTTTTTGTGACCCCACTTGGGTTTTTCTTGGTAGAGATATTGGAATGGTTTGTCATTTCTTTCTCCAGTTCATTTTACAGATAAGGGAACTGAGGCAAACAGAATTAAGTGACTTGTTCAGGGTCACACAGCTAGTATCTCTCCTTTTTTTATATATAAAGCTTTTTATTTACAAAACATGAGTGATTTTTCAACATTGACCTTTGCAAAAACTTTTTTTTTCCCAAGCTTTCCCCCTCCTTCCCCCCACCCCTAGATGACAGGTAATCTAATACATGCTAAATAGGATAAATTATATGACAAATACAATACATGTATACATATCTATACAGTTATCTTACTGCACAAGAAACATCAGATCTAGAAAGAGAAGAAGAAAAAA
Source organism: Myrmecobius fasciatus (assembly GCA_023553655.1). NCBI lineage: Eukaryota > Metazoa > Chordata > Mammalia > Dasyuromorphia > Myrmecobiidae > Myrmecobius > Myrmecobius fasciatus. The sequence continues at coordinate 145,302 of JAJPUD010003494.1, forward strand.
CAACCTAAGAAGGAAAACAAAATGCATGGAAATATTCACAGAAAGCGTTAAAATGCTGTGTTGTGGTTCACTCAGTTCCCACAGGCCTCTCTCTGGATGTATATGACTATTTTCATTGCTGGACAACTGGTTTGAATCACATCATTCTTTTTTTTTTTTTTTTTTTTTTGCTGAGGCAATTGGGGTTAAGTGACTTGCCCTGGGTCACACAGCTGTTACGTGTCTGAGACCAAATTTGAACTCAGGTCCTCCTGACTTCAGGGCTGGTGCTCTATCCACTGCACCACCTAGCTCCCTTGCAGAATCACATCATTGTTGAAGAGAACCATGTCCATCAAAATTGATCATTGTATAGTCTTGTTGCTATGTATAATGTTTTCCTGGTTCTGCTGATTTCACTGAGCATCAGTTCATGCAAGTCCCTCCAGGCCTCTCTGAAATCCTCCTGTTGGTCGTTTCTTACAGAACAATAATATTCCATAACATTCATATACCATAATTTATTCAGCCATTCTCCAATTGATGGGCATCCTTTCAATTTCCAGTTTCTTGCCACTACAAAAAGGGCTCCCACAAACATTTTTGCACATGTGGATCCCTTTCACTCCTTTAAAATCTCTTTGGGATATAGGCCCAGTAGAAACACTGCTG
>JAJPUD010003494.1:146052-205915 GCA_023553655.1 Myrmecobius fasciatus
CTCCTTTAAAATCTCTTTGGGATATAGGCCCAGTAGAAACACTGCTGGGTCAAAGGGTATGCACATTTTGACAACTTTTTGAGCATAGCTCCAAATTGCTCTCCAGAAAGGTTGGATCCGTTCACAGTTCCACCAACAATGTATCAGTGTCCCAGTTTTCCCACATCCCCTCCAACAGTTATCATTATCATTTCCTGTCATTTTAGCCAATCTGACAGGTGTGTAGTGGTATCTCAGAGTTGTCTTAATGTGCATTTCTCTGATCAATAGTGACTTGGAGCACCTTTTCATGTGACCGGATATTTTCCATTTTCCAATAAAACTTTAGATATCCCTTTGCCTAAGGAAAAACAACAGGAAGGAATCATTTAATAGGCAGCAAATCCAAAGTTGGAGGAAATGTTCAGTGTTTAAATAAATTTTTTTTTTTTTTTTGCTTTTTTACTGAGGCAATTGGGGTTAAGTGACTTGCCCAGGGTCACACAGCTGTTACGTGTCTGAGATCAAATTTGAACTCAGGTCCTCCTGACTTCAGGGCTGGTGCTCTATCCACTGCGCCACCTAGCTGCCCCTTAAATAATTCTTAAAAGGGAGATCTAACCTCTTCCTTGTCTCCCATTTTGGATTTTCTCTTCAGAGCTTTATTTTTTTTTCTCTCTACATATTTATTGTTCCCTTCCTTTCACTCTCCATATATGCACTGAGCTAAATATTTTCTAACATAAAAAATTATTTACTACTTAATACAAATGAGTTCTAGAATTATAGATTGTTAAAGATGGAAGGAGCTTATCTAAATACTCTTGTTTTACAAATTGGTCCAGTAAGAGGAGATATTTGTAGCCCTTACTTAGTAGCAGAAGCTGAATTAGAACTCAGGTATATTGAATGTCACAGGGATCCTCAGATGGGGATGCATAAATAGCTATCTTTATACTGGTAGATATTTTGAAAACTTAATTTCAAAATAGTTAAATTTTAAACAAAGAATGACAGAAAGCAACATAGTAGATAGAATAATAGGTCTGGAGTCAGAAAACACCTGTGTTCAGTTGGCCTTACATCAAATTTGATCAATGTTTGCCTCAGATTTTTCCTCTGTACAATGGGTTTAATAATAGCATTTACTTCAGAGGACTGAAAGGACAAAATATGATCATATTTGTAAAGTGCTGTGCAAACCTTAAAGTTTTTTATTATCATTAACTAATATTTTTATTATTTTATTATTATTAACTAATATTTTCAATAATTGGTTTCCTTTATAATCCTATGCATTTCATTTGATGAGTTTCAAGACATTATTCTGAGAAAGGGTCCATATTCTTCACCAGATTGCCAAAAAAACATTAAGAACTCCTGGTTTACAGTGCTCTTTTTCATATGCCAGGATATTCTCTCTACTTTTTCACCATTCATCCTCCTTTCAATCCTTTACAATTTGACTTCCTCTCTACTATTTTTACTGAGATTATTCTCTCAAATATCAATGATCTTCTAATCAAGAAATCCATTTTTTTTCCCCACTTCTCAACCTCTTGGGCCTCTCTGGTTTATTGGATCAACTCCTTTTTCTATATATTTTCTTCTTCTTTGAGCTTGCCTTCTTGATACTGTACCATTTTTGCCTCTTTTCCTAACTCTTTAACAACCTCATCTTCACTAGCATTTCAACTTTGTCCTTGAGTGTTCCCAAGAGGTTCTTCTGTTTATCTCTCTGTTCCTTCCCTCAGCAACCTCATACAAGCCCAACACTTTGACTGTTACCTTTACTCAGGTGACTCCCAAATGCTCTTAAAGTTCTAGCTTAAATTCCCCCCCACCAAACTCTAGACCTGCATCTCTAATTGCCAATTTTAAAAGAATGTTCCATTAGGACTTTAAACTTGATATGTTTCAAAAGCAGTCTATTATTCTTTTTGCCTTAAGTACAGCACCATGGTTTACTCCATCTTTTATATTTATAATCTTAGGCCTGTGCACAGAATATGGTCATAATCAATGCTCTGCTCAAAAATCTTTTTTTTTTTAAATTTTATTTTATTTGCCAAACATATGTATGGGTAATTCTTCAACATTAACCCTTACATAGCTTTCTGTTACAGATTTTTCCCCCCAGCTCCCCATACCTCCCCTAGATGGCAGGATATCCACTACATCTTAATTATGTTAAGATACTTGGCAAATCGAATATATGTATGCATATTTCCAAAGTTATCATTGTTGTGCAAGAAAAATCGTGTCTACATAAAAGACATATCAGATAAAGGAAACACAATGTAAACAAACATCAATCAAGAGTATGAGATCTGCTCAAAAATCTTAAGTTTTTTATTGCTTACTAAGCTTCAAACTATTGCCTGGTCTTCAAGGCTGTTAACCTTGGAGCTCTTTAGGTTTCCAGCTTTATCTCTTACTATTCGATTTGATAGTCAACATTCCAACCAATTTTGTACTTCTTGCTATTATCTGTGCTTGTAGAATTTAGTTCCCACTTTTCTCCATTCTAGGAATCATCTCTTTCCTGTTTATTGAATTTCTGTCTTAAAATCCCACTCAAATACTAGCACTTCTATGTTAATTTCCCCAGTAGGTAATAATCTTTCTTCACACCTCACAAAGCACTTTCTTTATTCTTCTCTAAAGCAATTACAAATTATTGACAATGAGCTATTGTTACCCATAGTAAAGAAAAGAGAGAAAAACCTCTAATGTATAGGTGGATCCTTTATAGAAACTAAGTGGGACACACCTGTCAGATTGGCTAAAATGACAGGTAATGATAACTGTTGGAGGGGATGTGGGAAAACTGGGACACTGATACATTGTTGGTGGAACTGTGAACGGATCCAACCATTCTGGAGAGCAATCTGGAACTATGCTCAAAAAGTTATCAAACTGTGCATACCATTTGACCCAGCAGTGTTTCTACTGGGCCTATATCTCAAAGAGATCTTAAAGGAGTGAAAGGGACCCATATGTGCAAAAATGTTTGTGGCAGCCCTTTTTGTAGTGGCAAGAAACTGGAAATTGAAAGGATGCCCATCAATTGGAGAATGGCTGAATAAATTATGGTATATGAATGTTATGGAATATTATTGTTCTGTAAGAAACGACCAACAGGAGGATTTCAGAGAGGCCTGGAGAGACTTGCATGAACTGATGCTGAGTGAAATCAGCAGAACCAGGAGAACATTATACACAGCAACAAGACTATACAATGATCAATTTTGATGGACATGGTTCTCTTCAACAATGATGTGATTCAAACCAGTTCCTATTGTTCAGCTATGAAGATAGTCATATACATCCAGAGAGAGGCCTGTGGGAACTGAGTGTGAACCACAACACAGCATTTTAATGCTTTCTGTGAATATTTCCATGCATTTTGTTTTCCTTCTTAGGTTGTTTTTTCTTCTTCTCTTTCTAGATCTGATGTTTCTTGTGCAGCAAGATAACTGTATAAATATGTATACATGTATTGTATTTGTCATATAATTTATCCTATTTAGCATGTATTAGATTACCTGTCATCTAGGGGTGGGGGGTGGGGGGAAGGAGGGGAAAAGCTTGGGAAAAAAAAAGTTTTTGCAAAGGTCAATGTAGAAAAATCACTCATATGTTTTGTAAATAAAAAGCTTTATTAAAAAAAAGAAACTAAGTGGGTAAAAACTGAAAAATATGTTGTAAAGATATCTTAAATCTATACAGATGAAATTACAATATCCATCAAAGTATAGGATATACATATATACCACTGTACATTCATATGTGTTCTCATATCCTCTGCTATGTGTATTTATCCATCCAATAGCCTCTTAATGTGTTGTAAGATTCGGGACAAGAAGGAGTTTTTGGAGGGAAAGATTTTAAAAAAGGCCTTTTTAAAAAACCAAAATTCTTTCTCAGTAGTCAGGACAAGTTATTTTCTGGTGGTGGTAGTATTTGAATTAAGGCTTAGGGATAGGCAAGAATTCAACAGGTAGATAATGTGTTCAAAAGACCTAATAATGAACCTAATAATGCTCAACATACCTTAAATGTGGATGTCTTCCTCTTCTAAACTTTCTACTTTCATGGTTTCAAAGATCATTTCTAAGAGAGAACTCTCAAATTTTTTATATTCAATCACAACATTTTTCCAGGGTTCCATGACTGTATTTCGAATAGTTTGCTGCTTCTACAGAACTTCAAACTCAAGCTATAGGAATTTATTATCTTTCCTTGTAAACCTGCACCCTCAATTCTCTAGTAATGCTGCCATCACTATCCCAGTTTCCCGGACTCCTAACCTTGATCCCCAACACAACGATCGTCAAATTCTATTGTTTTTAATTTAGCATCCTCTTTGGCACCCAGCCTTACTTCTCCAATCTCCTTTCTCAATAGAACTGTGTTTAGACTTTCACTTCCGCTCACCTTAATAATTATAACCATTTCTTACCCACTCTTCCTTCCTCCATCCTATGGCCTGTCCATTAGATGCTACAATGTTGTCTATGGCACCAGAGATTACACTATTCTTCTATTCGAAAAAACATTAAGAAGCTCCCTATTGTCTTCCAAAGTATAAACTCCTATTCCTGGCATTTGAAGCTCTCCACAATTTAGCTCCAACTGGTCTCAAACTACTTTCCCAAATTCCATATTCCATCCTAATGGGACTTTTCCCTTTCAATGGCCCAAACCTTTACACAAACCATTTCCCTTCACCGATAGCTCCTCAAAGTCTTCCATTTTTTTTCAGAGTCCAACTCGGTACCTCCTTCATTAAGTCTTCCCTAAATTCTGCGGACCCTTATCACCAGCCGAAAAGTGGCATCTCCCTGCTCAAAATTCAGAGTCCTCTGTTTGGATTCATCTTCACTGCATTTTTCTCATTCTCTGGTATAAGTTATTGGCGTTTTCGTCCCTCCATTTCCCCCAACTTCTCATTAAACTACAATATACTTCAAAGAAGGGATATAGAACTCTCGCATTACTAGCTCCTACCAAGTGAATTGGAAAGGGCATTCTTGGAACAATAAAAGCAAAGTCTCCTCAAGTGGTCCCCCAAAGGAAGTCGGACCAGAAGTGAAGATGGGGTAAAAACATTAGGTTGAAGCAAGGTGCAATTTTTTGCAAATAATGTCTTCCACGCCTTGGTATCGGGGAACTGGAATCCCAGTCAATGTACTCGTTCATTCCATTAATCATGATTAAAGTGAGGAAACCTGAGCACACCAAAAACCAAAAAAAGGGAAATAGTTCTTGCCCTCAAGGAATTTATGTTCTATTGAAGAGAAACAACTTGAACATACATTAGTAATTTACAAAATACAATGTAAATAGAAAATATCTACTCCATCCTCGACCCATTTAGGCTGAATGACTCCTCAATGACTCAGTTTTCTCCTTGGATCATAGTTTAAATTAAGCTTTTGCTTCACGAAAATGTCTGGGACCTAATCTGGATATCAAGGATCAATGCCCCCGGCCTCCAAAAACCTACCTTCAGCAACAGCGGGCGTGGGGAAGAACTCAACGGGAAACTGGCACTTCCCTTACCAATCAATAAGCTCCGGTGAGAGGCAGAAGGCCCAATAGACTTTGCCACTGTCTCTTCTCGTCTCCAGCACATAGCTATCGCGAGATTTTTTTCACCCGCTGGAAGAAAGAAAAAAAGTTATAGCTTCAGGGTTCCCCGAGAATTGTCCCTGTCCCACCCACAGTTTCCTGTAGCTCCTGATTGGTCTAAGAACAAGAAGGGTGGGACGACTCGGCCCTCTCCCTCCCTCCGCTTCTTCCCAAGGTTCCCATTGGCGGGTTTCCGGGGCTGCCCGGCGCGCGCGGGAGTCGGCGCGGTGTTCGAACGGGCGCTTGGTGATGTTGCCATGGGGACGCGGCCTGGCCTTCTCCGTGGGTCGGTTTGTTGACGTACCGCTGGGTCACTAGGGGCAGTGCCTTGGGGTGTCGGAGCAAGAAAAGTCCATGGTTCGGATGCCTCAGTAAGTAAGAGAGGGGAATAGCGTTCCCGAGGTGGGGAGGTGCGGCGAGAGTCGGGGGTTGATGGGGGTCCGGGAGACGCTCAGGAAATAGGGGGTTGAAGTTAAGGATGGAGGAAGCCTCGCTGGGCTCCGGAGGAGGGAGGAGATGAGATGAGAGGGGCGCGTGCTGCGGCAGGAAGGATGAGCTCGGAGGCGGCCGCATGACCCCAGGTGTGGGACAGCGTTCTAGGTTAGAAAAGGAATAGAGTTGGCATTTAGGCCTTTCTCTGAGCACTTTTATAAAATACATTTGTTTCGAAGTACTCTCCTCTTCTTTCTTTACTTGTAGTCGTTCACCTCCAGCAGTCAGTCATTCAGTATTAAGTGCTTACTGGGTGCCAGGAGAGTTGCTAAGCTCTGGAGATAACAAGGTTAAAAAAAAAGACAGTCCCTGCTCTTTTGCTGCCCATTAGCAATCCAGAGCCCCACACATTGAAAGAATCCCCTCATAAGGCTGACGTTTCCTAAGGGCATTGAGAGTCCAAAAATTAGATCGCTTCCTTTCCCTCTAATCAAAACACCTTTCAGTAATCAGTTTCAGCTAGACCTTAGGGAGTGATCAAAGCAGGAGACTCAGTAAAGTGTAAAGGATATGAAACGTGTTGCCTAAACATTTAAATTGCTTCGAGTAGAGTTTGGATAAATTAATGGATCGGCAAATTTGTGACAACTTACTAAAGTAAATTATGCCACTCTTAATTAATGAATTAATGAATCAAAAAGCATTGATAAAATAACTTTGTGCAAATCTCTGGGCCATGCACTAGGATTACAAATAGAAAATAGACTCCTTGACTGAAGGAACTCACATTGTAATGAGACTAAAAAAGTAGTAGCTAACATTTATATGGCACTATATGCTGGAGACAGTGCTTTACATATATTATCTTATTTATTTGATTCTCACAACCACTTTTGGAGGGAGGGGACTTTTATTATCCCCACTTTACATATAGCTGGAGAAACTGAAGCATGGAAATTAAGTGATTTTCCCAATGACTGAGATTTTAAGTGTTTGGGGTTGAATTTGAACTTGGGTCTTGAACTTGGGATTTGAATCAAAGCTCTCAATCCACTGCACTATTTACTGCTCCAATGAATGGGGGAGACAAATTTTCAGCTGCTGGTTAGGAGGAAAGGCTCCATGACCCTTTGAGTACAGAAACAATGCAGAAGGTAATGCATCTTCTTCAGTGCCATTTCCACTGATAAAATCATCAGTTTTTGATATTGAACCATTTGACAAGTACTAAGGATTTGGTGGTAAGAACTTTCTCTTTGGGGCCTTCGGTAGTTGGGGTTGCTGAAGAGATGAGGAGAAGGGATTGTAGTGTATGCAGAAACAATTGCCCAAATTGTATTTCACAAGGAATCAAATGTTTAGTCTTCATTCAAGAAAAACTTTAACAATTAAAAATCCCCAAATATGAATTGAGCTGTCTCAAGAGGTCAGAGAATCATAGCAGTATAGATTATAAGCTGAAAAGAACTTTGGAAATCACCTAGTCCAGTCCCTTCATTTTACAGATAAGACAATTGAAGCCAGAGAGGTGAAGTGGTAATGGATCTCTCCTTTAGAATATTTACAGGCTTCATGTGATTGGAATTATTGAAAGGGAATTCCTATATGGTCATGACTTCTGAAGGTCTTCCAGCTCTGGTTCTGCAAATATTTGAGGCTATGGAAGAAAACTACACTCTCAGTGAACATGCTTTTTTTCTACTGTTAGAAACAGAATATTCACTGAATGATTAGTCTGAGCTAAGAGGGCAATTATTACTCTCAAGATAGAGAGTAGTAGACTAGTAACGAGCTTGCTGGTCCTAAGGCCTGGTATCAGGAATATAAATAATTTATTCCATGGTGTATAATGCATGATTTGCTTTCATATTAAGATGATGTCATTGTTAGAGTTATGATCCACATATTTAGATAGACCTGAAGAGTCTCAAAACTGACCTTTCCTTGCCATGTCAATGTGAAGATTGTATCTTTGGTTTGATCATTGCAGTCTAATCAGTGTGTGGCAGATATCTTACCTGTGGCTTATTGTCTTCATTTAAAATGAGATTACCCTATTTTGAAATTCTGTAAGTTTAGTAAGTCTGATACTGTTATTTCTTAGCTGTCCATAGCTTACATCACAGCAGAGGCTATTTAAAGCATTTTTTCATATGTGTGTTGCCAATAATGTTCTTCCCTCAGCTTACATACCATCCCAATGCCTATGTGAAAATCAAGCTGAATGGTTGTATTGCAGGGAAGAGATCTCTTCAGTGATAATGAGTTAGCTGTTTTTCAGGACCTCATTGTTAAGTGATTTTACTACCTTTTGTAAGGCAAGGCTCACAAGTCACACCGATAAGGATACTTAAAAAGTCAGCATGTAATTTTGTCTCAGACTTAATATATTTTGGCCACTGCTACAGACTTCAGCTTCATCAGGAATTATCAGTTAGGCACCATCCCAAAAAGCTTGGGATACATAAGCCTTGATTTTTTTCTATGTTTTTTATTAAGTATATCACAGTATTATGCTATTCAAGTTAAATCACTGCTACCTTTTAAAAAAATATTATTGATGAACATCATTCAGCTGTCTATGGTATTTCCTTGAAAAGAACTAATATGAGAACTCAATAATTTTCAGGTTTATCAGTGTCCTAACTAGCTTGACAAAGAGTTCATAATTCAAATGGAGTTAAGTATTCAATAAATTATGAGCGAATGATCTCCTGCTTCTTAATTTTAAGTGGTAGTTGTAAAATTCTTGAGTTCTCTTTTGGCTCTAGATCTTGTGAACTCATGGAGTGCTTGATTTAATTTCCTTGAACCTCAATTTTCATCTGTACAATGATAGGAGAAATATTAGGCTAACAGGTCTCTGAGGTTTTGCCAATTATGGTCTATAATCCTATGACTCTGATTATGTTTCTGGCTTATTGAATTGAAAGAGATTTCCAGAAGAGTAAACAAACAAGCAGATCCTTGTTATATTCTTGACAAGTGCAGGCTTGTCATTTCACCCATGTGGGGAACTCCAAAACATATTGGCATTTTGTCTGTGACTTAGATTCTTAACATTGAGAAATACTGACTTGATTATGTTCACATAGTTTTCCTGGCCCTCCATTTACTCTGCCACGCTGAGTATCATAAGTTAAAAAATGTTCAATCTTACTATACTATTTATTTAATTTTGGTTACTTATTTTATGTATATTTTATTATTGTTTATTTTATTTATATTATTCATTTTAATTACTTATGGGCAACATGTTAAAATACTATAGTTCTTGTTAACAATTTTTAAATTATTAGACAGTCTCTTAGGATCTTCTAGAATTTCTCAGGGCAGCTAAATTTGCTTGTTATAGTTATAAGAATGAAATGCTTTTGAGAATTTGATAAATTGAAGGCAGAATAGTGTAATGAAAAACCCTTGGACTTGGGTTCAAAAACCAGTTTGGAAAGCTACTTAGTTGTGTGATTGAGCAAGTCTGTCATCTGTAAAATGGGGAGAGTAATGCTTGTATTAACCATATGGAATGGTTATGAAGATTAAATAAAGTGATATATGCAATAATATATTGAAAACTGTAAAACACATCATATCTGCCACCTTCCTTGATAATGAGAACATTCCTTTTCCCATTTTCCTTCTATCCATCATCTGATTACTACTTCACAGTCTCCTTTGCTGGATCATTTCTCTATCTCTTGCCCCTTATATATCTTCTGGGCTCTATTCTGGACCATCTTTTTTTCATTTACCCCTTCTTTTCTGGTTATCTCATCTGCTCTCATGGTTTAATTATCATCTGTGGACACATGATTCTCAAATATGTATACAATATACGAGTCTTATCTCTTTTCTGAGCTCCAGTCCTTCACCCACTGCCTCTTCGCGAATCTCATCAACTTCTCCAACCTAATATGAATCAAATGCAATTCATTTTCTTTTCTACTAAACCCATTCCTCCAAACTTCCTCCTGTCTGCAGAGAACATCACCATACTTTCAATAACCCAGATTGTCAAATTGTAATTAGCTTTGATCTCCCATTTTTTTCACATTCTGTACCAAAATCATTTTCAAATCTTGTCAGTTTTTCCTCTACAACATTATTTGCACCTGTCTCCTTTCTTCTATTTATGCCAGCTACCCTACTTCAAGCCCTTATCACCTTTTACTAGGATTGTTGCATTGACTTCCTAATTACTTACTCTGTTCCAGTCTTTCCTTTCTCCATTCATTCTCCACATAGTGGCTAAAATAATCTTCCCAAGACACAATTTCAGACCCTTTTGCTGTGCTACTTAAGAAGCTTTAGTGGTTCCCTGTTGCCTCTAGGTTAAAATGCAAACTTCTCAGCTTAAAATTTGAAGGACTTTTTGAATGAAGAAGAAAATTTTTTTAAATTTTTTTATTAAAGCTTTTTATTTTTCTAAACATATGCCAGTTCTTCAAATTAGCCCTTGCAGAATCTTGTGTTCCAATTTCCCTCCCTTTCTCCCATCCCATCCCCTAGTATTCCAATATATTGTTAAACATGGTAGAAATATGTTAAATCCAATATATGCATACATATTTATACATTTATCTTGCTGCACAAGAAAAATCAAATCAAAATAGAAAAAAAAAGAAACAAAATAAAATTCAAGCAAACAACAACAAAAAGAGTGAAAATGCTATGTTGTGAACCACACTCAGTTCCCACAGTCCTCTCTCTGGGTGTAGATGGCTTTCTTCATCACTAAATCATTGGAAATGATCTGAATCATCTCATTGTTGAAGAGAGCCACATCCACCAGAATTGCTCATTGTATAATCTTGTTGCCCTGTATATTGATCTCCTGGTTCTGCTCTTTTCACTCAGCATCAGTTCATGCAAGTCTCTTCAGGCCTTTCTGAAATCATCCTGCTTATCATTTCTTACAGAACAATAATATTCCATAACATTCATATACCATTCAGCCATTCTCCAACTGATGGGCTTTTTCATTTTTCATTCAGTTTTCAGTTTCTTGCCACTACAAAAAGGGCTGCCACAAACATTTTTCCCTCCTTTAAGATCTCTGGGATATAGGCCCAGTAGAAACACTGCTGGGTCAAAGGATATGCACAGTTTGATAACTTTTTGAGCATAGTTCCAGATTGCTCTCTAGAATGGTTGGATCTGTTCAGAGTTCCACCAATAATGTATTTAGTGTCCCAGCTTTCCCACATCCCCTCCATCATGTGTCATTATCTTTTCCTGTCATCTTAGCCAATCTCAGAGTGTGTAGTGGTATCTCAGAGTTGTCTTAATTTGTATTTCTCTGATCATTAGTGAGTTAGAGCACTTTTTCATATGACTAGAAATACTTTCGATGAAGAATGGGTTTTTTTAGGTTGTATTTGTATATTCAACTACTCACTTAGATTTAGTCCTTAAAGGCTAAAATTAGTGGCCCCTAATTTTGGAACTGTGTTCCCAAGATAATGAAAAATATTTAGCCATGCTTAACATTATATAAACTTTTGTGTTTGTGTTTCTTCATCTATAGGATGGGGATAATTTCCGCATACCTCATAGAGCTATGGTAAAATTTGCTTATAGCTACACACAGTATTCATCTGGCTTGATACCTCATCATTAAACAGAAATTCCTCTCTCCTGTTACCACTGATCTTTACTCAACAAGTCTAATAGCTTTTTTTCTAACCTCATTCTTCTCAACCTCTCAGAAGCTTTTGACACTGTGTCACTGAGTTCCCCTTGATTCTTTCTAGGTTTCCATAATACTGCTCTATCTTGGTTCTCTCTCACCTGTCTGATCACTCAGTCTCCTTTGCTGGATTTTTATCTAGATCATGGATGTTCCCCAAGCCTCTGTTCTGTGCCCTCTTGTCTTCTACATGTTTGCTTGTCATTCTCATCAGCTTCAGTAGATTCAGTTATCTCTATTTGTCTCAGATCTACTGATCTAGTCCTAACTTCTCACTTTATCTCCAGTCTCACATCTTCAAATTCCAGTGGTACATCCAAATGTACCATAGATGTTTTAAACTCAACATGTCCAAAACTGAACTTACCATCTTTCCCCACTAAACCCTTCCTATTTTTTCTCTATTACTATGGAGAACACTACTGTCTTCTCATTCATCTGGGCTCCCAACCTAGGTTTCATGAGCTCTTCATTCTCACACTCCCCTGCCTCTGTATCCAATCTTTTTCAATATCTCATATACTCTACCCTTTCTCCTCTGATACTGACACCACTCTGGTGCAAGGCCTATTGCAATAGCCTACTGCTTATTTTCCCTGCTTCAAGTCTCTTCCCTCTATAGTCTAATCCTCCACTCAGCTATCAAATTTATCTTCCTAAAGCCTAGGTCTGACCATATTCCCCATTCATTCTACTTCAATTCTCTCATATTTCCTCCAGAATCAAATATAATAAGTATTTTGTTTGACATTTAAAGCCTCTCATAGACTGGTCCTCTCCTACCTTTCCGATCATCTTACCCCCTACTCACCTCTACATTGTGCAGTCCAATGACATTGGCCTCCTTCCTGTTCCTTGTAGAAGATACTCCATCTTTGACTGCACTGACTGTCCTCTATACTTAGAATTTTCTTACTCCTCATTCCTGCCTTCTGTCTTTTCTGGTTTCATTTAAGCCCAGCCAAATTCCTATCTTCAATCTTAATCCTTTGCTTTGTCACTACCTCCAATTTATTCTGTATATATCTTGTGCCTTTCTTTGTATCCCCAAATCTTAGCACAATGCCTGACACATCATAGGTGCTTAATAAATGCTTGTTTTTTAATTGACATGATAACAGATAAGAACTTAGGTGCTGAAGAGCTTTTAAAATGTTCTTTGCTTTCTAGAGTAAAGCTGTTCTTTAAAATACTTCTGCTTCTAGGAATATGTTGCTTTCTAAGAAATGTTGAAGCAACAATTATTTTGAGTTATAAGTTTCATTTACTTGAATAAGAAAATGAAAAACTATAAAATTGGTTTGAAATATAATTTTTCTTTAAAAAAAGGCAGAAAATTTTGGAATCATGGAACTTAGAGAAAAAAAAAAGAACCTTTTTGATTCTCTGGATTGTTCCTTCATTTTACAAGTGAACAAAAGCCCAGAAGCAGGGAGTTGCTTATGGTAATCTAGTTACTTAGTCAGGCACTAAAACCTAGGTCTCCAGTTTCGAATTCAAATCCTCTTTCTATTACATCATGAGGGAAAGTATTCTGTAAATACAAAATAATAATGACCTATCAATGAAAGCTTCTTCAGAGTTAGTTATAATTGTTTTAAGAAAGATATAGAATAACACGAGACAGGAGGGGGAAAAAACCCAAAGCATCAGACCAAAATGCAATCCTGTTCTGGAGAAACAAGTTAAAAATATATTTTTCTATTTAAAGATATAGTAAGGTTCGCTCTATTTTGATATAGCTGAGCTCCAAATATATATACTTTATGTAATTTCTTTTATAATATCTTCTATCTGAAAAGCAGAAAACTAATTTCCTCATGGTTTGACCATTGTAATTAAGGTAAAGAAAAAATTTGAGATTAGTGATTGTAAATACATTTAAAATTACTTTATCAATTTCAAAATAAAATAATCTTTAAAAGATGCTTTGGGAATGTAACCTTAACAAGCAAAATTCAGACAAGGAATATGTTTTCATTTAATGCTCATTATCAATATCTTAAATCTACACATATTCATGAGAACTCAGCAATATATTGAGTATTTACAGAATCTTCCCAGCTGTTGCCTTAGGCAGTTGTCTAGTATCGGTTGTCTTTTTTATTGAGTTAATATCCTATAAATAGAATTATCAGTTACATTTGAGATAAAGAACTAATTCCTTCATGAAGAATTGATTTTTAAGACACATTCCTTACCTTTTCCATCTGTCACAAATTGACTGAAATTTATATTTATTTCTGGTTAATGGACAGTACTCCTAACACAAAATCTGACATTTTTAAAAATAAGTTTTTTATTGCTATTTTTTGTTTTTATATCTCAAAATTTCTCCCTGTATCCCCACCTCATATTCCTTTCTAGAGAGCCATTCCAAATGACCAATAATTATTTAAAGGAGAAAAGAAAAAAAAGGGGGAAAAATCTGCAAAACCGGTCAATGCCCCTTCCATCCCTCTCATCCCCCTCCAAAAAAAACCCCACTCCAATCTGAAAGTATATTTAATGCACCCACTTCTGTAGACCACCTCATCTCTGCAAAGGAATTAGGGGAGTTGTTTTCTCATATCTCTTCTTTGTGATTAACTTTATTTTTTGTAATATTGCAACATCCATTTTTATTTGTTTTGTGGTGGTGGTTCTTTATATTTATCCTATTGTAGTAATTGTATACACTTTTTTCTTTAGCTGTACATCACTTTTCATCAATGCATGCAAATCTTTCCTCACTTTTTTGTTTTCATCATATGCAGCACAGTAATATATATGCCACAATTTATTTAGCCATTCCCCAATTGATGAGAATCTACTTTGTTTCCAATTTTTTGCTACCACAAACAATGCTGTTATAAATATTTTAGCATATATGGAGCTTTTTTTTGTCAGTGATCTCCTTAGAGTATATGTTTCGTAATAGAATCTCTTAGACAAAGGGTCTGAATATTGAGCCATTTTATTTGCATAATTCCAAATTGCTTTTCTGAATGGTTGTACTAATTCTCATTGTTACTATGCTATCTTTCCCACCAGAATTGACTGTTTTTGTTTTTTATTGTCTTTACCAACTTGCTGGTTGTGAAGTAAAACCTCATTTTTTTTCTTATATTAGTGATTTTGAGCTTCTTTTCATATGGATTGTTAATTGTTTCCAAGTTTTCTTCTGAGAACTGTTTGTTCATAGCCTTTTCTCATTTTTCTGTTGGAGAAGGGTTTTTGTTCTTTATATTTATTTATTTTTATATTTATAAATATTTATTTCTTTTAGTATCTATATATCTTGTTTACCAAACCCTATCTGAGAACTTTAATACAAATAATTTTTCCCATTTGATAGCTTCTTATCATAAATGAGTTATTTTTGTTTGTATAGAAGCTTTTCACTTTATCTACTTTATTTTTTGTAAGTGCCTCTGCCCCTTGTTTATTTAAAATTATATTTCCTACCCCTAACTACAAAAGATATATGATTTGCTTCTCTTCTAATATCTTTTACTGGTATGATCTTTAATATTTTGGTCACAAATCCATAACTACAAAAGATATATGATTTGCTTCTCTTCTAATATCTTTTACTGGTATGATCTTTAATATTTTGGTCACAAATCCATTTTAAATTTATTATTTAATATGGTATAACTTATTGGTTTGAGTCTACTTTCCAGTTTTCCCAGCAGTTATCATCAAACAGTGAGTTCTTTCCTTGTGTAATTTATGTTTTTTAATTGGGCTATTAAATTCCATGATTCTTAATTCCCCTTGTCTAGTTGGTTCTATTGATGGACTTCATTATTTTTAACCTACCTAATTGATTCTGATGTCTTCTGCTGTATAAAACAGTTTAAGATCTGGAAGTGCTATTCTCCTTCATTCCTATTTTTTCATTATTTCCTATGATATTCTAGAATTCAAGAATTTCCTAACTTTTTGCAGCATGAACTGGGGAGGCCCTTCTCAGAATAATGTTTTTACTTACATTGATAAAATAAAATGCATAGGATTGCAAAGTAAATAAATTATACTGAAATAAAGTTGTAATTTTTCCCTGCTCCAACTTTGCCAGCCCCCTGAAATCTGTCCACAGACCCGGGTCTGTGGATCCAGGTTAAGAACTCTTGTTCTGAATCTTTTCTTCCTGCAAATGTATTTATTTAGTCCTTTTGATCATTTGCTTGGCAAAACTTTTTAAATAATACTTTATATTTTCAAAACATATGCAAAGATATCTCTCAACATTCACCCCCTCAAAACTCCTTCTCCCTCCCTGTTCCCACCCTCTCCCCTAGGCAGCAAGCAATCCAACATATGTTAAACATATTTCCACTTGACTCTTCAGGACAGAGTCATGGGAGGAAGAACTAAAGGCACTTGCTTGAAAGTATGGCAAAGTACATCCAGTTTTACCCAAGAGTCATGGATTCAGGATGATTCAGTACAAATATCACTGTAGTTCATAACTGAAAGGATCTACAATCTCATCCAAGAAATGGAATCTTTTTTTCCAACCATGTTAGTAGGACCCCTTAGCCAGTAAATAGTGGACCTGTCTCCTGCGCAGAACAACTTAGAGAAATATATATGTATGATTAATTACTCTGGTATGAACATAAAAGTCCCTCTTGATCCCCCATCTACAAAACAATTGGACCAGGAGATGGGATGCTTCCCAGAGAAGTTTTTTTTTTAAAAATCACACTATGTGAAGTTGAGTGAGGGCTACAGTTCTTTCTGTGCTGAGGAAAGGAGTCTGGCAATTACACACTGGTAATAAAATCTTCAATAATAGAAAGGGGAGGGCCAAACCAAAGTCTCAGGTATTTATTTCCATAAATATTTCCAGATTTATCATGCTTGGCAAAACTTTAACTTAACTTTGGTAGTATTGTCATTTTTATTATATTGGCACAGTCTAGCCATGAGCACTGAATATAGCACTCCACCTATTTAAATTGTCCTTCATTTCTTTAATTTGTAATTGAATCTGTACTACTTTTTAGTGTGTTTTTTTTGAATGGGTTTTATTTTTATTACCACTTGAACTCTGTTATACATAGAAATGCTGTTGATTTTGGAGCCTGCAACTTTGTAAAAACTTTTGTTTCAATTAATTTCTCTTGCTGATTTTTTAGTATAATCTAAGCAAACCACCATGTCATCACCAAATAAGGATAGTATTTCCTATTTGCCTCTCTTCCTCTTTTATCAAATCTGACATTTAAAAACAAAAACAAAAACCTAGTTATGGCTATGTATCAGACATGTATTTGTGCTTATTTATGGAGGCCAACTTACTCTTCAAAATAAAAATATACTCTTTGTTCTAGTCAGAAGAAGTAAAACAAATCAACAAGCATTTGTTAAGCATTTACTATGTTTGAGACACTGTGCTACATACTGGAGAAAGACAAAAATGAAGCAGCCCCTGTTTTGAAGGATTACACATTTAATGGTAGAGGCAACATGTCCACATATAAGTCTTTGCAGAAGATATACAACATGACTATGAGGTATGTGATATAGTGAAAATAGTACTAGACTTGAGTCAGAACATCTGAGCTCCTGCCCCAGGACTTCCCCTTGCTAACTTTTTTTTTTTTTTTTTAGTGTGGAAAAGAAAAACTAGTTTATTATTGATACACAAAAATACTTTATGGTGGATTCAAAAGCACAAAATATATTAAGCACATTACAATTAGCAATATATCAACTTTTACCTAAAACATTAATGGTTAAAATATATTTAGGGAACCTTTCCATAAGTGTATTTGAAATGTTTGGAGTAAAAATAAAGGTGTTGGTAAACTTAAAAAGGGAAACCATGTAATGTTTTGGCCTGCTAAGTTAATTAGTTTTAAATTAATGAATAATAAATGCAATGGGATTTTAAATTCTTTGTTTTTCTGAATCAATTCTCTTACTATGAAGTTAGGGGAAAAAACTGATTTCCTTCTGATATTTTCTTTAAGAATACTATTAGTATGTGAATAATCATTTTCTTTTTTTTTTCTTTTTAAATTTTGAATTGTCTAACTCTTTATAAGTCAAGGGAAGTACTAATTCTGTATTTTAGCTTATATTTTGATTGTGCTTTGTTGTTTCTTTGATTTCGTTCTAAGCCCAGTGCTTTTCCCATGATACAAGGTGATTAGTCATTGGCTTTGTAACTTTTGGCAAGTTACTTAATTTTTGGGGGGACCTCAGTTTCCTCATTTTGTAAAACAAGGCCTTTTGTCCAATTATTCCCTTTGCCTTGAACAAGTTTCTTCTTTCATTCCACCTTTTGTCTCCATCCGTTACTGACCACCTGTTTTGTACATCAAGCACATTTTTTTTAACATCATAGGATTTTAGAGTTTAACATCAACTTATGAAAAATCTGCTGAAGGTGCCCTTCCTTGAGCTTTCTATCTTAGAACCCTAATGTATCATGTTTCTTTTATTTCTCTAAGACTGTATCAGGAGCCTTCTAATAGCAAAAACTTTTAAATTCAGAATCAGCTCTGTTTACAACAGGAGCATGTTTTAAAAGCACTTGTGGACAATCTGTTTATATTAAGTTCTTGTAAATTTCCTGTTTCAAGACTTGTTCAGGTTACAGTTTGTTCAACAATGAGCCTTTTTTGTTGAATAATCTCTGCTTCAGATGCATAATTTTCCATAATTAACCACTGTGTTAAAACAAAGCTTGGAAAATTTAGTACAAAAGTATGAAAAAGTTATAAACAAACATAAAAAGTTTAAATTACTAGTGTTGTAATAAGTAAAAATACTACATTATCTTTCTCTTCACATTAAAAATAGATTTTAAAAGAGGAAATTTAAAAGTACCTGCCCTCTTAAATGAAAAGAAAACTGTTGATCAACCAGCAACCATTTATTCTTTACTATGTTATAGGCACCATGCTCTAAGTGCTAAGAATGCAAAGGAAATACTAGCCTTCCTTTTAAAGGAGCTTACACTCTGATGGGGGAAGATAATAGGCACAGATAAAGAGGAGAGAGCATTCTAGAAATGGAGGACAATTCAGGGAACAGTATGGAGATAGAGCCAGAGCACCTTATGTGTGAAGAACAACAGGCAAATAGGAATACAATTTCAAATGACACTTTATGAAGTGTGCTCCACATAAAAAATTGATGGGCTCAAGAGAGTGGATTGAACCATATTTTTTTTTCCCTTTCCATTCCTCTCTTCCTTCCTTTATTCTTTTGCTGGACTTGGCAGAAATTTGTTTCGAGTGATTATATACATAGACTTTTTCTTGCCTTCTCAAGTGGGATTAGGAGGGAGTAGCATTTGGAACTGAAAATAAAATTGAATTTAAAAAAACAGACTGGAAATATCCAGTCCTAGTGATGAAATGTCCAAGTGATGAAGAACTTTAACTTTGAAACAAAAGGTAATAGGAAGCTCCTCGAGTTAATTGAGTAAATGGGTAACTTGGTCACACCAGGAAAATCAACTTTTGCAGTTGAATGAAGGATGGAGTGGGAACTAACATCAGGCAAGGGACTAATTAGGAGACTATTGTTGTAATCTCAGCTCAGCTCATATTTGTCTCTTAAAATGTGTGTTCCTGAATGGTTGCGAATAAATCTATTGTTTTCCCTCTTAAGTTTCATTGGAATTTCAGGGATGATTGCAGTTGAGATGTAGAACAAGAAGGGTTCTTGGTAATCATCAAGTCCAACATCTCTTTTACAAATGAGGATAGAGAGCCTTAGACAGGTAAAATGACTTAACCTAAAATTATCCTTGTTCATTCTCATTTCAGTCATGTCTGACTCTGTTACCTCATTTAGGGTTTTCTTGGCAAAGTTGTCATTTCCTTCTCCAGCTCATATAACAGATGAGGAAATTAAGTGAATTAACCCAGAGTCACACAACTAGTAAGTGTCTGAGGCCCAGATTTGAATTCAGGTCTTTCTGACTCCAGGTCTAGCACTCTTTCCACTGAAGCCTCTAGCTATCTGACCCAATATTACCTAAGTATAAAGTACATTCAAAAAATCATTCTTCCATAAGATAATAGGAGGGTTTTTTATGGTTTTATTGATATTTTTGATTTTTATGTCACAGTCTTTGCCTATCACTAGCTCCACATTAAACTTTCTTCTGTGGTAACTAATCAGAAGCATTTGATACAGTGACTATATCTAAAATACATACATACGTGCATATATATATATATATATATATATATATATCTTTCTATCCCAGTAGTTCTTCAACACTGTGCCAGGAGAGTGGAGGTATGTTTTGTTACCTAGAGGAAAAATGTTTGTAATTACAGTAATTTTTAAACTTTTCTTCTGCCTTTTCCTACCTCTCCTCAAGTTACATAACTGTTAAAAACTTGAATAAAAGAAATATTTAAAAAGTGGAAAAACTTTCACAAATGTGAATAATTACTTCTAATTCATATTTCAAAATTTTTTTTTTCAGATGGTGAATCTGAGTTAAAATAGCTAACTATATAATGGGAACTAAACTCATTATCATAGGCATACAGTTTGATTTGTAGTATCTAAATTGCTTTCTTATTTGATATCTTTGTAATTATCAATATAATAACTCAATGTATTACTGGTTCACTTAAACATATTGGCAGTCAAATGCATTCCTAATACCCACTTACCACCTACCTTGTTTGTAGATAGAGATGTATCTTTCTCATTATGGAAATAATGGAATGCTTATAAACTAAATATAATCCTTTTTCTTTGACCTCAACAATGTCAATGCCTTATAGTATTTCTCATTTATTCATTCATATATAATATCAGTATAATATATTTGTCATTTTATGTGTGGGGAAAAAATAAACATGATGACTGGTAAATTATTCAAACAATAGCAGTGGAATAGAAATAGTCTCTCTGATGATGTTTTTCACTTGCTCAGAAACCTTCAGTAGCGTTTTTTGTTTTGTTTTGTTTTTTTGCCTCTTAAGTAAAGTTCAGACTCATTGGCTTGTATTGGACCAAAATTTTGTTTTTGCAGCAGGTCAAAGGCAAATCACACTAGAATGGGTTGCAATCTGGAAACTAGAGTAGACTAGGAGATCTGGAAAGACTTTGTCAGTGGGTTGATACTATGAAAGGATAGACGAGTGGTTGAAATAGCAGGAAAATCTGGCAATGAGCAATAGGCCAAGGTTCAGGGAAGCACATAGTCTACTATCCAATTAGTACAACATATAGTG
Source organism: Myrmecobius fasciatus (assembly GCA_023553655.1). Taxonomy (NCBI): domain Eukaryota; kingdom Metazoa; phylum Chordata; class Mammalia; order Dasyuromorphia; family Myrmecobiidae; genus Myrmecobius; species Myrmecobius fasciatus. Next base: position 166,996 of record JAJPUD010003494.1, read on the forward strand.
TGAGTATGAGGCCTAGGGTTCAAGGGCAAGACTCCAGTCCTCAGGGATAAGAACAATGTAGGGTCTTGATATTTGGGGAACTGGCATACCAGTTAGGGGATTAAAACAAGGACTCATTTGATAGGATCATAGATTTAGACAGATGTGGAAGGTATCTTAGAATTCATTTAGTTCAACCCTCTTACTTTTATAGATGAGGAAACTGAGGTTCATAGAAGCTATTTCACTTGTTCATTGTTGCTTAAGAGCCAGAAACTGAACTCATGTTCTCTTAAATCTTAATCCAATGCAGTTTTAACTATAGGAGCTGCCTTTGGGGATTAGGATAAATATTAAAATAAAGATTAAAATCCAAAGGAACAAAGGTAGAACTTTATTAGAAAAGGGCTAGAGTCACTATTAGTCAATTAAAAAAAAAAAAAGATAATACCTGCTCTTAGGGAGTTTACTATCTAATGGGGGAAGACAAAACATGAAAGGAAGAGGGGGAAGATCTTGCTAAAGAAGTTCCAAAGTAGTATGAAAAATGAGATGTATCTCCTTAAATGAAAGACTGGCACCAGCCCTCAGACACAGAGTAGAGAAGAGGTGATGATATCATACTGGATGAAGAAGTTATACAATAATGAGTCAGAATGGGACTAGTAGTAAGAATGGCTTGATTCTGATCTTCCCAGTTTACAAATCCTAGGTTCTTCTCTTTTCTCTTCCCGAGGACCCAGACTGGTCCCCAAATCTAGAAGAGGATTAAGCCTACCAGTTCTGGCAACTTGAAGGATGCAGGAGTAGGGTGCTACGTTGGTCATTATGTCCTGGCGGATTAAGGAAATGCTATAGATATATTTTAACCAAATTTTAGTAAAGAATTTGACAGTCTTTCATAATATTCTGGACAAGATAGAGAAATGTGAATCAAACATGGTAGAATGATTAGACCTAAAGAATAATTATTTATGGTTAGATATTAGATAGGAAGGTAGGTCCCTAGTAGAATTCCTCAAGGATCTTTGCTTGGTCATGTATAAATTAGCAGTTATATTTGGATAGATGGCATGTTTATTTATAGTTGATATGTAGGTAGGAGGAAAAGCTAACATGTTGCCTGACATAGAATCCCCTAAAACATCTTTGTCTAGAATGTTTGACTGAAAGTAATAAAATAGAATTTAATAATCCTTTTTAAAAAATCTGTTTCACAATTGTAAGATGTGGAAAGGTGTGGCTAGACCACTAAACATCTAAATGAGATAAAAGATTTAATGAACTACAAGCTCAGTATGAGTCACTTGTGTGATGTTAGCCTAAAAAACTAATGCCACTTTTGCTTGCATTAAGATTTCATTTTTTGGATAAACTTAAAGGTTCTTTCCAGCTCTTAAGAGATGTAAATTTTCTGAAAGTTATACTATTTTCTTATATTTTCAAAGGTTGACTTTTAAGTGTTACAGAATTCCTTCCTTTCACCAGCAGATGTCATTTAAGTCAATGATAGAACTCTGGAAAATCTGTTATAATGATTCTAAGTTTTCTTTCGAAGACCTGAAAAAGAAAGTTACCCTCCAGAAATTAGGCAAAGAAATCTCTCTCTCTCTCTCTCTCTCTCTCTCTCTCTCTCTCTCTCTCTCTCATTAAGTAAATTGCTTAAAGTCACATGTTAAAGGCAGAATTTCAACATAGTTCTTTCTGACTCAGAGGCCACTCAGTCCTTTTTCCCATTATATCATATAGCCTCTAAAAATCTTATTGGAAAACCATGGATTTGGGCCTTAGCTTAAAATCTGATTTTGGTTTAATTCTGCCTTGTGACTCTCTACTTGGATCTGTGATCTCATTAATATGAATTGGTTCCAGTTGTTTCCACATCTTCTGCTATTCCATGTTTTTCTCTAAATCTTAGAGAATTCATCCAGTGTACTTCCTGTCTTTTAAAAAAAATTATTTATTTTTACTGGAAGCTATCTGATTCTTTTAATATTTCATATATACCAGTACAGGTCTCAGATGTCTATTTTGCTTTAGTCTTAATCTGTTACTCCACATCTCTTTTTGGTCATACATGTCTTTGTTCTTTATAGGCAAGTCATCATTATTTGCTATACATGTTACATAAAATGTTTCCATCATATGTGTTGCCATCTTCTCAGCATCTCCCATATATTTTGATGTTATAATATATTCTATATTGTCATCTATCTTCTAATATATTTACCAAGTATCTAATACCTACTAGCCTGTAATATTGGAACATTTAACAATTTACATTTACAGTATGAAAAATATGAGGCAGCTAGGTGGTGCAGTGGATAGAGCACCAGCCCTGAAATCAGGAGGACCTGAATTCAAATATGACCTTAGACACTTAACACTTCCTAGCTGTGTGACCCTGGGCAAGTCATTTGACCCCAATTGCCTCAGGAAAAAAAAGAAGAAAGAAAACTATTTCCTTTAAAATTATCATTGATTTGGATCTTATGCTAAGCTTCAGTGGTATAAAAATAGTTAGAAAAAAGGCAGCCTGGCCTCAGTGAATGAGAAGACTTGAGTTGTCAAGAAGACCTGGGTTCAGATCCCATCTTTAACACATATTGGCCAGGAGACCTTGGTGGATCACAAAAGCTCAGTGAAAAATTTCAAGACAAAAATTCATCTTTAGCTGGTGAGATTTAGGATGAAAGAAAGGAGCTTGAGTTTCAGTTAGGGAGGAGAGAGTATCTAAGCTAAGAAGTAGAGGTGGGGAATTAGAGGATGGAATCAGGAATGAATATGCTAGTGTACATATATTTTTGATTCTCATTTTTCTATGCAACTTTTTTTATCTAAATAATTTTCAATCCAGCTATTAGAACAGCAGTATAAAAGCACTTGTCTGAAGACATCTAATTTGGTTTTTACCAGGTTTATTAGAAGTAGCAGTTGTGAGATGTATGGTGATAGAAAATGATTTGAAATTTTTTATCATAATTCAACAATCTGAGTAAGCTCTTTAGCTTTTACATAAAGTTTCACAATATTGTATTCACCCCTTGAGTCCATTCCACCTTTTGGTATAACCAGAGTTGAATTGCAGCCAACTGGGTGTCATTCAAGATGCTATTTCTTACTCACTTCAACAGCTGAGACTATGTTGTTTCTGAGTTTGTCATTAAAAAAAAATCCTCTGCATATTTGGGACATTGAATTCTGCATGTGGAATTATTTTATAGGCCCTCACTCATAGCCTTGACTGTTAAAATAGCCTTCCACTTGGTCTTCCGTTTTCTAGCATGTGCCCCTCCTCTCCACCTTTCCTACTGCTTCCTGAAGTAGTCTAATATACTGCTTTGATCATTGCTCTATTAAAAATTATCAGTGGCTCTTCATTGTTTATGACATAAAGTATAAATTTTTCATTTTGTTGACCAAATCTTTCCATTATCTGTCTCCATTGGAATTACTTTAACAGTATTAGCTTATACTATGTTTTCAGTGCTTTATATTCTAGCCAAATGGAACTATTCTCTTTCCCTGGTCTTGTCCTGCCTTCTCTTACCTATGGGACTTTGTTCATAGAATGGCCTGATCCTGACCACATTCCCCCATCTCTATATCCATCTTTAAAGACCCACCCTTGAGGCTGAAAGAGGTCCACCTTCTTTTATCTCCTTTCAGCTCCCACCAGTTAAAGATGATTTTTTTTCCCCTTGAAATTATCACATTTGCCCAGATTCCTTGTAATTAATGTAATTAATTCTATTTTCCCTTGCCATTTTGGCTTTATTGAATAGTTTGCTACTTGCATAGTTCTCTTTTCTTCTCCATTATAAGTAAATTTTTAGAGAGCAAGTTTTGTTTCATATCTTTTGTTGTTGTTGTTGTTGTTGTTGTTCAGACATGATTTCATTGATTAGGGGAGCTTTGGGTAAGGAAACTGCAGATCTGCAGTTCTCTGCAGAATGTCAGGAAGTTGCCTGAAACCAAGAGGAGGTTAAATGGTATGGCCAAGGTCACCCAATCAGTATGTGAACAAGGTTGGATTTGAACCCAGGTTTTCTTGACAGTGAGGGCAGCTCTCTATCCTCTGAGGCCAACACTGCCTTTTTCATAACTAGTTTTGAACCACCAAAGCTTAACACACGGACTTGAAATACAGTAGATAATTTAGTAAATTGTTGAATTCATGATTAATATAATAATATATGTTGCATGATTGAACCTATAACCTATATCAAATTGTTTGATGTCTCAAGGAGAGAGGAGGTATGGGGCAGTTAGGTGGCGCAGTGGATAGAGCACCAGCCCTGAAGTCAGGAGGACCTGAGTTCAAATCTGGCCTCAGACACTTAATGTGTCCTAACTATGTGACCTTGGGCAAGTCACTTAACCCCAGTTGCCTCAGCAAAAAAAAAAAAAAGAGAGAGAGAGAGAGAGGGGAGGTAAGAGAGGGAGAGAGAAAATTTGGACTTCAAAATTAAAAAAAAAAAAGAAAAAGAATGTTCAAAATTGTCTTAACATGTAACCGTGAAAATAAAATATTATTTAAAAATAAATTGTTCAATCAAATTGGAATTCTGCTCATCAAAAAACTTTCTTAGTATCACTAACCTACTAAATGTTTTCAAACTGAGTTCTTGTATTGATGGGCTGTAGAGTAGTTTTTACCCCAGGGCTGCTTTGGTCTTGTCTGTTTTTAATAAGTTAAATTGAAATATGTCCGAATGTAATGAAAGTACAACTTTTGAGTTGTGGCAGAATAGTCTTAGTTGAGTTCTCTGTATTGGCAATTGTTCATCTCAGGATTTATATTTGTGTTAACTTCTGTTTTTAAGTATATAAGTATTACACAAGGAGTAAGAACAACAATGCTAGTTCTTATTAGTTCATTATAATACATCTGATAGTTCTAGTCTTTAAAGTACAAATGTAGCTAAACTATACAGATTATTTTGGCCACACATTATATTGTAGTGGAGTTCTCATGGCTTTTTTTTGGGGGGGGGTGTATGTGTTTTATTTGTAATATATCTTTTTTACAGAGACTGCATGGCCTTGCTGTTACTAGCACATGCCAGTATGTTCAATCATCAACAGTTGTTTCCCAGTTGTCAGTAACTATATTGGATCACGCTGAGTCAATTTTTGTCATACCTTAAAAGTATGACTCTCCCTCCTGTGCCTATCTATTCTACTTTAACTTTCCATTTAAAAAAAATTCCATATTCAGCTGTTCCTTTTTCTTGGGATGACCTGTCAACATGATGCCTACTCTTCCTTAATGTGGCTTTATTATTAATCATTGACTCATCCTAGGCACAGATGAAATTAGTGAAATTTGTCCCATAATTAAATAATAATCCCAGTCTTTTGCCAGTAAAAATAAATCATTCTCTTACTGTGCTTTTGACTTTTGTATTTCATCTTGGCAAAACATTTTAAAGATTCCAATAACTGAACCAAGTATGGTAGTAGATGCCTATCATCTTTACTGCTAGAGAGACTGAGGCTGGTGGATCACCTGAGCTGCAGTAAAGCTAAATCTGATCTAGTGTGTACAATACCTATATGGTGCTGTCTGGGAGCATTAGAAGGGGCAAACAGAATCAGGTTAGAAACAATCAGGTTTTGTGACTAAAATTAGGATTCCAGTCTGGGAGAGATAGAAAGATACAGAAATTTCATACAGGTGTTTTGTTTGTTTTTTTCTCATTTGATCATTTTCTTTCTTATCCCAGCTACGTTTATTTTGTCTATGCTAAAGTTTTTCACGTAATCAGTTCTCTCTCTTGCTTTCTTGTTTGATTAAGACTATATCTCCTATCCATAATTGTGAGAGATATGTGATTTTTAATATTAAACTAGCATATTCATTTAGAATATATTATGGAATATGATGTAAGATGCTCTAAGCCTAATATCTGCCAGAATGCTTTCTAGTTTTCTGGAAATGGTAGGAGTTTTTTTTTTTTTTAAATCAAATTTCCTAAGCAATTTGTGTTTTCCAATTTATGGAACCTTGAATTATTGAGTTTCATGGTTTATGCTTCTCCTTTGTCTAGTCTTTGACATATTTTTAATCAATAACAAAAGATATATTTAGAAAGTTCATGTAAATGTAATGATTGACCAATATTCCAGAGGACCAGTGGTGAAGAATGTTACCTATTTTCTGATAAACATTTTTGGACATGATCAGTATGGGAATTTTGTTTGCTTGACTATGAACATGTGTTAAATATAAATTTAAAATTTTGTTAAAATAACAATGTTTTTGTTAAAAATAAATAAATGTACTAATGAATAAGCAAATGCTTGATAATTGAAAAAAAATATTATAATAAGAGTTGCTGTAAAACCCAATTGAATCTTAACATTATTTTGGGAAGATTTATATGAAAGAAGTAGAGAATGATGATTGTTTTTTGTTGTTTCATTTTTGAACATATATGATGTGCTGCATGGCACTTAGAAAATATCTTAAGAGCTCAGATGTGTAATTAGAGGTATGATAACTCCCATCAAACTATTTTTGGCTTTCAAAGATCATCCTTACCTTACATATGTAAGAGTAAAGCTAGCCTATTTCTCATTACCTAAGTCCTACTTTAAATGACTTATATGGATGACACGTAGATTTTCCAGGATAGTAACTAATTGATTGTTATTTTTTTATTATTAAAAGCTTCTTATTTACAAAACATATGAGTGATTTTTCTATATTGACCTTTGCAAAACTTTTTTTTTGTTGTTCCAAGATTTTCCCCTCTTTCCCCCCACTTCCCCAGCCCTAGATGACAGGTAATCTAATACTGCTAAATATGTTAAATTATATAACAAATCCAATATATGTATACATATCTATACAGTTATCTTACTGCACAAGAAACATCAGATCTAGAAAGGGGGGGGGGGAACAACCTAAGAAGGAAAACAAAATGCGGGGAAATATTCACAGAAAGCATTAAAATGCTGTGTTGTGGTTCACACTCAGTTCTCTCAGGCCTCTCTCTGCATATATATGACCATCTTCATCGCTGAACAATAGGAACTGGTTTGAATCACATCATTGTTGAAGAGAACCATGTCCATCATAATTGATCATCACATAGTCTTGTTGTTGACGTGTATAATGATCTCCTGATTCTGCTGATTTCACTCAGCATCAGTTCATGCAAGTCTCTCCAGGCCTCTCTGAAATCATCCTGCTTATCATTTCTTACAGAACAATAATATTCCATAACATTCATATACCATAATTTATTCAGCCATTCTCCAATTGATGGGCATCCTTTCAGTTTCCATTTTCTAGCCACTACAAAAAGGGCTGCCACAAACATTCTTGCACATATGGGTCCCTTTCACTCCTTTAAGATCTCTTTGGGATATAGGCCCAGTAGAAACACTGCTGGGTCAAATGGTATGCACAGTTTGATAACTTTTTGAGCATAGTTCCAGACTGCTCTCCAGAATGGTTGGATCCGTTCACAGTTCCATCAACACTAATTGATTATTATTTTAGAAACATAATTGTAGAATTGTTTTTTACTTTCCCTAGAACATTCAACTTTAACATGTGCAAAATGAAGGTATGTTTTATTTGGTGTTGCAATGTTTTTGTTTTTTCTTTGTATACATTTAAGCAATCAACTTGTATTGTTTATGGGGGAGAGTTAAGTGCATATTAAGATAATTATTCTTTCATCTTGAAATCATATCTAACATAGTGTGTTTAGTTCTGAGTATATTTTAGAAAGGATGCTCTTAGGTAGAGGAAGATGGAGTGTCCAACATCATGAAAAGCTTTGAGGTCATGCTACATAGACCTGTTTGAGGAGTTAGTGATTCATATGTAGCAAGAAGAAAAGATTAAAGACTTGGGAGAAAAATGGGTAGATGTGATACATGTATTCAGTAATTCCCTTTAAATGAAGAAATAACTTGTTCTACTTGACCTCTGAAGGCAGATTTAGGAGCATTGGATAGGAGTTAAAGAAAAGTAGATTTAATCTTCGTGTAAGGAAAAACTTCCTAATGCTTAGAATTATTAAAAAATGGAATGAGTTACCTTTGATTTCTCCCTCCCCTTCCACCATTGACATACTCAAGCAAAAGCTGGATTACCACTTGGTAGAATATGTTGTAGAGGATATTTTTGTTCAGATATGGTTGGACCAATTGATCTTTCAGATCCTTTTTAATGCTTAGATTCTATGTTTCTGTGAAAATAGCCCAATTGGTTTCCATGTCTCCTTTGGAATGTCTTTATTTTATGTTTATTTGTTTGGATTTGGTTGTTGTTATTAGTCTTATTATTTATTTATATAGTTATATGTAATGAACAGTATCTTTTGGTTTGTTGTTTATTCTGCATAACTCATCCCATATTTATTTCTAGTTTTTATATTTTTCATTTCTTATATAGTAGTAATGTTTACATACCACATCTTATTTAAGCCATTCTCCATTTGTTAGACACATTGAGCTACTTGAAGCTTTTTACTATTGGTGCAGTGCTTTTGTTCAAAATCATCAAATGATTATTGAGTACCTGTCTTTGTGCTTTTCTGATAAATCTTTCTCTATTACCTCATCCAACTGCAAAGGCAAGCCTAGGTTCTTGAAAGTTAATCAGTGGAGCACAAACTCTGGCCTACCCTACCAGAATGAAAAGACTGAGCATGAGTGTGGACCTGGCAGTGGATTCTTTGTCTGTTTGAGAATCAGCCTTGCTAGGTTAAAGGTTGTCATTTGGCCACCAGGTAATGGTAGAAGTTGGTGGGATATAACACATTTAGAAGTTCTACTAGAGTATGAAAAGGTTGTGATCTACATGGTTATAGAAAGTAGCAGCAGTGACTGATGAAATCACAGATCCTTTGATGTATTAAAGAAGTGCTAGGCACTGATGCTTAGTTAGTGAATATTAGTTGAGATTCTAGCTCCATGGATGAAAGATACAGTGCATTTTTTTTAATAGGGGAAGTTAATTTAGAGATTATCTACTTCAGTGCCTTCTTGCCTTCCTCTGCATATATAGAATTTCCTCTATAGGATCCACAAAATATTTAAGTGAGTTAAAAAAAAGTCACTTGTTTTCTACTATTTAATTCTGTTCTCTATTTTAAAAAGAGTTCTTATCCCTTTGTCCATTAATCAGGGAAAACAGTTGGACCACATGCCTTGACATTCAGTTGAACATCTAAAATTAGGCATGTTACATTCAGTTGCTGAGGGGACTGTTTCAGTACTTCATGGCATTCATTGGATAGAACTTGCTAGTGCAAGTATTCAGAAACAAGTAAGTGACTTATGACTATGTACATGTCTTTGTGTGTATGTATCCCCATGCATGTATGACTGAAGATTGCAAAATAGCAAATTTTTTTTCACAAATTCTGTTTGCTATACAAATCATCTGTGTGCAGTGTACAATTTGACAGGTTATTTCACAAGAATCATATCTATTGAAATCTTGGGAGGGTGTAATATATTTTTTGTAAATATGTGTGACTTTTGTTGTTGTTAAACAGTATATTGTACCCTGTGTCTAATGTGGATGATTTTCTTTCTCCACAGTTAAAATCTATCAATCCACAATAATGGCATCATGTTTGTTTGACTGTCTTTGTGAGGTAGAACTTGGAAAATATTACCCTCATTTTGCTGCCTTTGGCCTTCAGAAAATAGATGAATTAGCTAAAGTCACAATGAAAGACTACTCCAAATTGGGAATCCACAATATGAATGACCGTAAGCGCCTCTTCCAGCTCATTAAAATCATTCAAATCATGCAGGAAGAAGATAAAATCACTAACACCCAGCAAGATCTTCCAACAAGTAACCTTCGTGTCTCTCCTCAAGGGGCCAGATCAGGACCTCGAAGGCAACTGTGCTTTGATGCTTTTGTTGACAAAAAAGACCAAACTGCTGAGGATTTTGCATTTGACACATGTAGTCTGTCAGGCTTCTATTCAGCTGAAGACATTTTGCCAGGTGATACCCAGTATAATAAAAAAACAAGAACTCCTGGGGATGTAGGTGCTGATATGGGTGTGCAAACAGAAACAAACAGTACAACTTTGTTTTCGTCAAATAACCTTTCTTCGTTATTGGGGGATATTGAAGTCCCTACCATACAAAGAGTCACTCACATGTCTGGATATAATTATGGAGTCCCCCATTCTTATGTCAGGTAATAATTCATTTTGATTCATTTTTCTTTGAGCTAGCTGAAGACAAGCACAGTACTTTAAGAATTTAAGAAAGATACCATTCTCCAAGCCAAGTCCAGTATTTTGTAAATTATAATGTAGTATGGAAATGTAAAAGGTTTTTATTATTAATTTTCTGTAAATGATGTAATTTAGAAATGAAGCAACAAATAAGTATATTGATAAAATAAAAATCTCTCTGGGAAGAAAGCATTCATAAAATATTGGGATTTTCCAAATCAGTGAAAATTATATTGGATAGTGGCTAGCTAGAAGCTACAAAGTATAAGTATTTGGTGGTGGTCTGATAAATGTTTAAAAATTGAGTCTCCAAATACAGAGGACATAACATTTTTTAGTATAAACTATTGTTAACATTTTTTTTCATTGCTTTCTTAAGTCTAAACATCCCACAAGACAAAACAATCAAATACTGATTGTAGCATTTGCTTATTTCCAAGATGTAACTACTCACACTGGAAATTTAACAATTGGTTCTGGAGCATGCACAAGCTGGCATCTGCACACCCTTGACTCTTTCTCTCAAGCTTTTCTTATTCTTGACTTAGGGGTTTCTCTGTTCAGTGAAGCACAACCCAGGTATGGTTTTTCCACAAAGGGCATTAGATGAACATAAAGAGTTAACTAGTGACTTTCTACAATGGAAGGGTCAATTTACTCACAGAACAGTTTTTCTTAGACTATCACTTTTTAAAGTGCCCTATGGTATTTAGCACTTATAAAAGTAAATAACTAATAATATTAATTTAAACTAAATAAGTCCTTTGTACAGCTTATCTGCTACACCATAATTCTAATTGAAGGCACCCAGAGTCTATTCCAGTCTTAGATGAACAGCCATTGTTAATAAATGCAAAGAGTGTAGTTATTTTTATGAAGGGTTTGATTTGAACATGTCCTTTTCACATTTGCTTGAAGTTAAAATTTAAAGTCTATAGAGGTGTAACATGAAACAGTAACCATCATTTCCCCTCCTTAATAGTATCATAGAAAATACATACTAAAAATCACTTTTTAAAAAATATTTTATTTTTTTCCAGTTACATGTAAAAACAATTTTTAATATTCATTTAAGAAATGTTTTAAGTTCCGAATTGTCTCTCTCCTTCTTTCATCTCTCTCTCCTCTTCTTAAGACAGTAAGCAATTTCATATGGTTTATATATGTTGTCATATAATTGATTGCTATCTTTGTCATGCTGTAGAAGAAGACAGACTCAAAAGAAAAAAAAATACCATAAAAAATACACAATGCTTTCATCTGCATTCAGACTTCATTAGTACTTTTTCTGGAGATGGATAGCATTTTTCATCATGAGTCCTTTGGATTTATCATAAATCATTATATTGCTGAGAAGAGCTAAGTTATTCACAGTTGATCATCATACAATATTGCTGTTATTGTGTACAATGCTCTTCTGGTTCTGCTCACATCATTTTGTATCAGTTCAACTAAGTTTTTCCAGATTTTTCTGAAATCATCCTGCTCATAATTTCTTATTCCATACAAACCATATACCACAACTTGTTAAGCCATTTCCCAGTTGATAGACATCCCCTCAATGTCCAGTTCTTTGCCACTATAAAAAGAGCTGCTATAAATATTTTTGTACAAATAGGTCCTTTCTCCTTTTTTTGGATCTCTTTGGGATATAGATCCAGTAGTGGTATCATTGGCCCAAAGGGTATGCACAGTTCTAGGTCCCTTTGAGCACAGTTCCAAATGGCTCTCTGGAATAATTGGGTTAGTTCTCAGCTCTACTAACAGTGCATCAGTGTCCCAGTTTTCCCACATCCCATCCTATTTTTTTTTTTAATTTTTCTGTCATATGAACCAATCTGTTAAGTGTGAGGTATGGTATCTCAGGTTGTTTTAATTTGAATAGAGATTTCTTTTAAAATGAACTTCTGTGCAAAAGTAAATTGGTCCATAGTTTTAAACAGGATTTCATATCCAGTACCCTTGTTTTGTTTTATGCTTGTTATTTGTTTTATGCTTATTTTTAAGGGGAGGAGTATTAAATTGGTGGATTGAACCAAATTGCTAATAGATAGAACCAGAAAGATGTGTTTAATTACAATGTAGAACCAATTAGTGGAGGAAGATGGGATCAATTAGGAAATTTCCTTAGAAACCTAAAATTGGTGCGGTTGATTTAGCAAATAAGTATGGCAATGAAAAGACTTATATGAACTGATGCTGAGTAAAGCAAGCAGAACCAGGAAAACATTGTATACAACAGCAAGATCATATGATGATCGAATATGTTACTTAGTTCTCAGTAGTTCAGTGATCCAAGGCAATTCCAACTACTTGGAGTGGAAAATGCCATTCACATCTAGAGAAAGAACTATGGAGACTGAATGCAAATCAAAGGATACTGTTTTCCACTCCCCCCGCCTTTTTTTTTTCATCATGGTTTTTCCCTTTTGTTCTGATTTTTCTCTCCCAAAATGACTCATACAGAAGTGTGTAAAAATTGAATGGATATGTATAATCAAAAAAAATTAAAATAAAAAAAGAAAGCAGGATCTAGTGTGCTACAAAATAAATCAAAAAAACATTTAAGGTGACATAAAGAGGAACAGAAAATTGACCTTCAGTTCTGTTCTACCTAATTCAATAGGTTTGGTCTCTTTATATGAAAAAAAGGAATTAGAAAAATGGTCAGAAAAAGAGTAAATTCATGGGAATAATTGGATAATAAGGGAAATAAAATATGAATTGAACCTTTTAAAAGTTGGGATTGCAAAAAGACTTTTCACCAGTTTCAAAAAATTAATCGGGATGAATTATATTAAACCTAAAGAAAGAATATCTGCAATCAAAAGCTTTTCAGAAAGAATTCTACCTCTAATTCCCTAAATTCAGAATCTTTTATCTTTTTTTTTTTTTTTTTTTTTTTACTGAGGCAATTGGGGTTAAGTGACTTGCCCAGGGTCACACAGCTGTTACATGTCTGAGACCAGATTTGAACTCAGGTCCTCCTGACTTCAGGGCTGGTGCTCTATCCACTGCGCCACCTAGCTGCCCCAGAATCTTTTATCTTAAAAAGATCTTAATTACCAAGAGACTTAGGAACTAAAGAATAAAAAATTTTTTCAGTAGTGGCAGTAATTTCTCAAAAATTATACCAAAATCATAAGAATGAGCGATGGATAGTATTTAAAAATTTTGTTTGAAACAGAAACAAAAGCAGTTTTCACTTTTATGATAATTTCTCAATTTTTACACTTCTACAAAGTAACAAGTACTGAATAGTCCAGAAATCTTTGTGCAGTTTTAAGCTTTAATAAGTATTAAAACTCATAAGCTTTAATACTTATTAAAGCTTAAAACTGCACTAAGACCTTTGGATACCCTATACATAGAGATAGCATTCTTTATCATCATCATAAACTGCCAATCAACCATTCTTAAAAGTGTGCAAGATGATAAAATAGAAATGTTTGCTACTAATGGAACTATTTGATAATAATAATGCCAGATTTACCATTAAGAATAGTTTTGGGTTAACTTCAACCTTTTCTTTTCTTTTTAATGAAAATTTGTTTCAGAGAGAATATCTCAGAGAAGGATAATGTTTGGACAGAAACTGAGAAAATTAGAGTATGTGTACGGAAACGCCCTCTAGCTATGAGGGAAGAGCGGCGTGGAGAAATTAATATTATTACTGTAGAAGATAAAGAAACTTTACTTGTCTATGAAAAGAAAGAGGCAGTTGACCTTACCCAGTATATTCTACAGGTATGATGCTACCTTTTAAATTCTCAACTAATTTACATGTATGTTATAAAGAATGGTACCTTTGAACTTTTTATTACAGTATCTTAGAATCTTATCTTTGAAAGAGACTTCAGCAGTCCAACCTCCTACCCAGTGGAAAAATAGCCTTCACACTCTCCCTGAAAAATAGGTGTCTCTCTGTCTCTCTCTCTGTCTCTCTGTATATATATGTGTGTGTGTGTCCATTAATAAATATCACAAACCACAATATCACAAAATAGCAAGTTTTGTTTTGAGACTTTAGTTCTTAGGAAGTTCTTTCTTGCTACTTAGAATGTCTAATCTCTCTTCTGTATATCACATATTTAAAAGTCTCCCTGTTTCCCACCCCCGTAAGACTTCACTTTTTTTTTTTTTTTTCCAGCTAAAAGTAGTAGCCTATGAGTTCTGTTTCAGGTTCAGTATGTATTTGACCTTGGGAAAGTCAGTCTCTCTGTGCCTCAATTCTTTTTTATAAGCAAAATGAAGATAGTAATACAACAAACCAGAAAAATGTCATGTGGGTCATGTCAACAAGCATTTATTAAATATCTACTATATGTCTGGCATTGTGCTTAGCTCTGGGGATACAAAGAAAGGCAAGAAATAGTCCCTGTCCTCAAGGACTTCAGAGTCTAATGGGGGAAGTGATGTGAAAACAATTCAAAACAAACAAGATCCAGACAGGTTAAATTGGGGATAAGCAACAGAGGGAAGTCACTAGCATTAAGGAGGATTGGTCAAGGCTTCCTGTAGAAGGTAGCATTTTAACTGGAATTTGAAACCAGGAAATACAAGAGGAAGAAAATGCCAAGCATGCTAGGCAGGCAGCCAGCCAGTAAGAAGCAGTCGCAGGTAGATTATCTTTTGCAAAGAGTAGCAAAGAGGCTAACATCACTGGATTGTAGAGTATGTTGAGGGTGAGTAAATTAAAAAGCGGCTGGAAAAGTAGGAGGAGGCCAGGCTGTGAAAGGTTTTGAATGCCAAACCAAGAATTTTTGGATTTGTTCCTAGAGGTAATATGGAGATAGAATAATTGATTGATGGGGGATGACATGATCAGTAAGATGCTTTAGGAAGATCAATTTGACAACTGGGGATAAGCACAGAGATTATCAAGCAGGCTGTTGCAGTAGTCTAACCCTGAGGAGATGAGAACCTGCACCCGTGTGGCAGCAGTTTCAGAAGAGAGAAGGGGAATATTATGAGAGATGTTATGAAAATAAAAGCAACAGGCTTTCACAACAGATTGGATGTAGGGAATGGGGGATAGTGAAAATGAGGAGCTAATGACACCTAAGTTGGGAGTCTGGGTGATTAGAAAAATGGTGGTATCCTCCAGAGTAATAGGAAAAATAGAAAATTGTGAAGTTGAGTGATTTAGAAAGGAAAGATATGTTAGTTTTGGACACATTGAGATTAAAATGGCCATGAAATAACCATTTGAATATATCCAGTGGAGATTTGGAGATGTAAGACTAAGGATTAGGAGAGAGTTTAAAGCTAGTTAAGTAGATCTGAGAATCATAGTTGGAGAGAAAATAGTTAAATCTATGGTCACTGAGGAGATCACGTGAAAGATTTCATGTCCAACGCAAATGATTTTAGATAAATCACTTGAGTATGAGTGGAAAAGACATTCCTTGCTGAAATGATCTTAAAGCTAATCAAAAGGTAAAATCCTCACAGTTTATTGGCACTTGCTTCAAGTTACTCAGAGTCCTCTTGGATAACTATTTTTGGTGATGTAGAAGTACTTTTACATTACTGAGCAATACATAACAGATACAGGATGTTAATATAATCTTTCACAATTTACCTTCTCCCCTACCTACTCCTTATACTTTCACTTACTCAAACCCTTCCCTCCCCGCCTTGGTATTTTTTCCAAGCTCCTCCTCATTGACCTAAGAATTGGGGATGCTGGTTGAGAAAAAAGCAGTAAATAATCAGTTCTCTATTATTTGAAAATTGACTACATTTTATTTACATAGTTTTCTTCACACTTAAGTCAGACCTTTTTTGGTCAAACTTTTCTTTCCCCACTGAGAAGTCAGATTTCTGTTCTTTTTTTCCTCATCTTGGTTGCAAAAATTAGACATTTCTATTTTGTTCAAAGAAGCTAACTGGTTCTGTGTGCACAAAATTATTACTTGATATTTGCATGACCAATTATGCTTCAGCTGCATTACTTGTTTTGAAGATAACTGGAATGATTAAGCCAATTTTGCCACTTTTCTATAACTGTAGGCATAAATACATTATTACCATCAAATATAGGCTTCTATAGTGTTGAGTGACTTCAGATGATGCCATTCTTTACTTGTAGTAATTCTCTCAATGAGGCAACACTTTGATTTTGTATTTTTCTGCCTTTCTCCCAAGCACAATAGTACTATTTCTTCATGTTCACAATCATCAGCCAGTATTTATTGAATATCTACAGTTGTCACAGTGTTATACTTTATACCATTGTAGTGTAGAATTCTCAACTGTTAAGAAATACTGAGTTTTCTTTGGTTTTTGTTTCTTGAAAATGAAAGCAAAAAGGAGAGGCACTGGAAGAATTTTAATTCTGCACAGGTGTTTTGTTGAATGAACAAAGTATTTTTTTTTTAATAAAGCTTTTTATTTTCAAAACATATGAGTGACCTTGCAACATTGACCTTTGCAAAAAAACTTTTTTTTTCCCAAGCTTTTCCTTTCCCTCCCCCCGCCCCCCACCCCTAGATGACAGGTAATCTAATACATGCTAGATAGGATAAATTATATGACAAGTACAATACATGTATACATATCTATACAGTTATCTTACTGCACAAGAAACATCAGATCTAGAAAGAAAAGAAGAAAAAAAACAACCTAAGAAGGAAAACAGAATGCATGGAAATATTCACAGAAAGCGTTAAAATGCTGTGTTGTGGTTCACTCTCAGTTCCCACAGGTCTCTCTCTGGATGTATATGACTATCTTCATCGCAGCACAACTGGTTTGAATCACATCATTGTTGAAGAGAACCATGTCCATCAAAATTGATCATCGTATAGTCTTGTTGCTGTGTATAATGTTCTCCTGGTTCTGCTGATTTCACTCAGCATCAGTTCATGCAAGTCTCTCCAATCCTCTCTGAAATCCTCCTGTTGGTCATTTCTTACAGAACAATAATATTCCATAACATTCATATACCATAATTTATTCAGCCATTCTCCAATTGATGGGCATCTTTTCAATTTCCAGTTTCTTGCCACTACAAAAAGGGCTGCCACAAACATTTTTGCACATGTGGGTCCCTTTCCCTCCTTAAAAATCTCTTTGGGATATAGGCCCAGTAGAAACACTGCTGGGTCAAAGGGTATGCACTGTTTGATAACTCTTTGAGCATAGCTCCAAATTGCTCTCCAGAATGGTTGGATCCGTTCACAGGAATGAACAAAGTATTAAAAATCAATCTTTTTATGTTTTATTTTTATCCTCAGTTTAAAAAAGTAAATGTAACTGTTTAAAGTAAACTAATTTTTTTAATGATTGCAAATACTGTTCATTTCAGTCTATATTAGATTGTATGCATGTACTATTTTGCTTATTTCTAAATTTTATTGTGCTCTCACATCATTATCAGATGTCAAGAGGCTAAAGTACAGTTAAATGTTTGCCTTAACCCAATTTCATCAGAGGAAACAATTATGAAAATTTAATTTATATTTATTCTTTTAATTAGTGGTTCCTAATATGATAGCTTCATAACTTGCTGGTTATTCATATATAAGAAGGCAGAAAAAAATTCCATACTCTCAGAAAAAGGAGAGAACAAGTTATTTCTAAATTTCCATATTTATTATTCAGTTTTTCCCCTTTGATTTTCCTGAGAAGTTTTCAAGTTTCCTTTGTGTTTTTTTGATCTCATGAATAAAGTAATTTATTGATATTTTTAATTTTTAACATTATTTTATTATTTAATTTTATGAAGTAAATTTACATAAAACAAGGTTCTATTAATAATCAATTATCACCCTTGCTTTAGGTATCAAGGCATCAATAATTAAAAAAAATAATAAAAAATTCATAACTTGCCTTGTTGTTTTATCTAAAGTTTTCATCTTCTAACCTTTTTTACAAATATGATACATTTCAATGCAAAATACACTTTTTCACCCTATATTTTCCCTCTGTCTTCATTTAGCAAATTTCAGTTCCAATGTAACACTCTTCTGAAGAACTATATATAGAAAAGAGAATAAGATCTTGAGCAAAAATTTATGAGGTAGTGCCTGGCCTTCTGGTGATGAGCCTTTCTGTACTTATTTAGTCTGGTGCTTGAATAACAGACATTTTCTAGCTAGATGCAAACCTTCCAACCTTTTCAACTTGACAGTTGACTGGTACTTATATTCATCCAGAATAGCTTTTGAAAACATAGGATTTCCATACCAAAGTGAGGCCCTGAAGACCGAGCCTTATTCTAATGTATATTTGGATGTCCTACCCCCACCCTTCTAACAATAACAGATCTCCTAAGTTGAAAGGAACCTCAGAAACCATCTCATCTAACCTGTAACTGAGCAGGAATTATTACTACTAATTGTTATCATCACCATCATAATGCATTTCTATAGTACTTAAAGATTTGCAAAACACTTTACAAATATGATTTTACTTGATCCTCACAATAACCCTGGAAAATAGGTGTTATTATTACATCCATTTTACAGATGAGGAAACTGAAGCAAATAGATTAAAGTGACTTACTCTGAGTAATAAGTTCTGAGGCAGTGTTTGAACACAGGACTCGCTAAGTTATAAGCAGTCTATCTGCTACACTACCTAGCTGTCACTCTACCACATACTTGACAGATGGGCTTCAGGGTTTTCTTCAAAACCTCAAGTTAGGGTAAACCCACTACTTCCTGATTGTCAGGGTATGTTTCTTTATGAAAGGCTTAAATTTGCCTCTTTGCTATTTTCATCCCAAGCCTACCCACATTGCACATGCATTGGGGCATTTGTAATTGTTGGCTTTCTGAAATCTGGAGACTTGTAAGTATCTATCCCTGTAAACATCAAGGAATATTCCTTTCTTCCAGTGTTCAACAAAAATTAATAAATAAATAATAATAGAGTAAAATGCTGCTGGCTGAGCAATGTATAGAAAATAAAATGAGTCTTTTTTGAGAATTTTTCATGCCCAGTTTGTAATGCTCTTTCTCATCACTTAAGTACCCATATATAGTCTACATATCCTTTGTACCTTTTAAAATTTGTCTGAAAATTCATCACCTTCCTTGAAGTCTTTTTTCTCACTCTAATCACTTCTCTGGCTTCAGATCATTTGGAATTTCTTGACCTTATTTTAGGGGGTAATAAAAGAGTTGCTAACATTGTTGGGCACACCCAACAATAACAATTTTTACTACTGGCTTAACTTAAGTGACAACATGTTCCAGAGATTTAGAGTTAAGGTTTTAAGGTTAGGTGTTAAAGTGTTTAAGGTTTGATGCTTAAGTAATGTAAACTGGGATCTTCCCCAAGAACGCCAGTTTATCACAGCTTTCCCATGGAAATATATACATCCAAAGAATTAAGATTCTCTGTCTGGGACCCTCTGGGAAATTTTAGTTACTCTTGTGCTCAAACAGTTCTGTCAAGAACAAAAGTCAACTTTTTTTTTTGTCCTCCTTAAAAATATACATGTTAATTGCTATTGTATATAAGCAATGAAGCTGAAAAAAAGAAGATTCATATGATAGTTTCTAATTACTTATCCTGTCTGTAGGTTAATTATCATTATTGTGGGCTAAAATGTCATTTTATTGATTTAGTTGAAGAAAATGTACCATATTTATTTTCCTATAAAAATAAAATTTATTTTTCAGCATGTTTTTTATTTTGATGAAGTCTTTGGTGAGACATGCACCAATCAAGATGTATATATGAAGACCACTCACCCACTCATTCAGCATATTTTTAAAGGGTAGGATAGTCCTTTTTTTTCTTTCCTTTTTACATGTTTTTCTAAATGAATCCTATTTGTATTTTTCGTACGGAATGAAATATGAATTAGGAATTATCTTTCTACTGTATTTTAATTTAATGATTATTTAAATTAAGCTATGTGGGAAAAGGTAATAACAATATTTATAAGACTTTCTAAGTACCTAGTAATTTGCATTATTCCTCATGCATGAGTGATTTTGATTCTCTGTGTAATAGGAGAATATTGGTTATTTTATTTTATTTATTTATTTTGCTTTTTACTGAGGCAATTGAGGTTAAGTGACTTGCCCAGGATCACACAGCTAGGGAATGTTAAGTGTCTGAGATCAGATTTGAACTCAGGTCTTCCTGACTTCAGGGCTGGTGCTCTATCCACTGCGCCACCTAGCTGCCCCAATATTGGTTATTTTAAAGAACATTATTTGTCAGACTACTGAAAATTTAAAGTTTTAACACCTGGTTGCATTTAATCTGATATTTTGATAATTAGTATTATATATCCTTGTAGTAGTTGAAGTCTAGATTTCCATAATCAGATATTGGGTATTCATGAGTGCACAAATTGAGATTGCTCAATAAATGCAATAATAATGTTTAAAATTTTATTGAAGTCACAAATAGACAGAAGTTTTATAGTTTTTCAGTTCTGCATTTCTTATCTTATGGTTCTCAAACAGAGGAGAATTTAGGAACATGAATTAATAAAATGAGTTGGAATTATTTAAATTGTATTTTATTTATTAGTATGGCATTAGGTATTGTAATAGGGAAGAGAAAAGTACTGTAAATCAGGCTTATTTGAGAGTATAAAAAGAACCTCCTTCATAACCATATATAAAAAAGATTAATAAGTTTATATCCTAAAACAATTCTGGATTCGTTGTGGACATTAACCTAAAAAACTTCTTTTCCTTTCGACACTATCATTTCTTCATAACTTGCCTTTTGTCTTCCATACACTTTTATTGTTTTTCCCCCTGCATATTTTCAATTCCTATAACTGTACTTCTGACACCATAGCAAAGTTTATCAAGTGTCTGTTTATAGAACACCATACTAGATACTATTGGGGGGATAAAAGACATGATGCTTGTTCTTAAGACATTTAATCTTAAATACAGTGTAGTGAAAAGAGCACTGGACATGCAGTCAGAAGACCAGGGATCTAATGCTTGTTTTGTCACTTTTTAGGTGCATAGTTTTAGAAATCTCTTCTCTCAGCTTCATTTTCCCCATATGAAAATGGGGTTAACATACACTCTACCCATCTCATAAGGTTGTGAAGAATATGTTTTGTACAGTGATAGTTGCCATTTTACTTTTTCATATTTCCATAATTGCTTTCTTGAGCCTTCTTCCCCAGCCTCAGGTTGATTTTCATCTTCTTTCCTTTGCTGCAAGTAGGCACTGTGTATTATTTATGCAAAGGCTCATATTACCCATCAACTCTAAATTTCCCTGCTTGATATTTTAAACCTTTTGTAATTTTGCCCGAGCCTAATTATCTAATCTTATTTTCCATTACTTCTGACATGAACAGTAAGACTATATATCATGTTTATTCTTATCTCTGAGGCTCTGATTCATTTTCCCATTTTGCCTTTTTCTCCAGCATTTCAAATCCTTCCAGTCAAATCGTTCTTTCTCCATGAAATCTTCCCCAAATGTTCAAGTTCATATTAAACTATGATTATTGAAAGGCATTATCACAGAATTTAGCATTTTGATTATTTCATTTTAGTTATACTCATTTCTTGTATTAATCTTATTGGTTAATCTAACCAGATTAATCTGTTCAGAACAAAGACCTTATCTTTTTTTCTATATACATAATATCTAACTGGTCCCATGATAGAAGCTCAATAAATTTGTTTTGGTTGGTTGGTTGAGCCAAATTCTTGTTCCTCTCTCCTTGTTATCCTTTTAAAAGTATCTGTTCTGTAAATAAATCTAGTTTGTGAACTCATATACCTAGCTCATTTTTTGTTATGTGTCAATAGTCTAATTATATGCATAAATGAGTCAAATTCATATACTTATTCTTTTCACAGAGGAAATGCTACTTGCTTTGCATATGGACAGACAGGGGCTGGAAAGACTTATACCATGATAGGAACTCATCAAAACCCAGGACTCTATGCTCTTGCTGCTGAAGACATCTTTAGGCAAATAGACCTAGCCCAGCCAAAGAGAGATCTCTCTGTGTGGATTAGTTTTTATGAGATCTACTGTGGACAACTTTATGATCTTCTAAATGGAAGGAAAAGGTACCTAATACAACTATGAAACTTTAAATTAAATTTAAGTTTGTTGTTACTACTTTGGGTAAGAATTCCAGAGACATATTTTTTGAAAAAAAAATGTGGCATAGTGTAGGGGTGCTGTTCTTTGATGGAAATATAAACATTCTAAGTTTCCTTTTACCTTGGGAACAATAGGTATTTAATATATGTATGTTGAATGGAATGGAATAATGAAAACATTGAGTTTAAAAACAAATTGAATTTAAGATCTTAACCGTGTCACCAACTTGTGACCTTAGTCAAGTCACTTATCCTTTTGGGCCTTTGTTCCTTCATCTGCAAAATGTAGAGTCAAAGGAGAACTGGAAAGGAGCTAAAAAAAAGTTTCTGCTGCAAGAGCTAAAGTAGATCATGTTTTTTTATTTTAAATTTTTTTATTCATTTTGAACTTAAATAAAAAAAAGACAAAAAAATCTTCCATTTACATAGCACAACACAAAAATGGATTTCACACCATTTCCTATCGCTTATTTAAAAAAAAAACTAATAAATATTAACACATCATTTTCAAAATAACTCTTTTTCTGTGCTTCCTTCTGAGTTTTCTTTTTTCTGTTTTGTACTTTTTTCCCCTCTATCTCTCTCCATTCCACAGTAGAGTAGGCCACCATTAAACACAGGTGTGTATGTGTGAGTATGCGCGTGTATGTATATGTAAAACTATTACATATACTTCAGTTTGTGAGTTCTCTCTCTGGAGCTGGATCATATTTTCTTTCATCTGTCCTCTGTGGTTGATTTGAATATTTGTGATAATCATAATAAATTTGTCATTCACAGTTGTTTTTCAAACAATATTGCTGTTACTATATATACAACATTCTCTTGGTTCTGCTCTTTTCACTCTTCCATTATTTCTTTTGCCTTTCCATGTTTTTCTAAAATCAACCAGCTCATTATTTTTTTAGATTATAATAGTATTCCATCACAATCACATATCACAACTTGATTAGCCATTTCCCAAATGATTGGCATCACTGCAATTTCCAGTTCTTTGCCACCACAAAGAGAGCTACTATAAATATTTTAAAATATATGAGTTCTTGGGAAACAGACCTAATAGTGGTATTTCTGGGTCAAAGGATATAAGCAGTTTAACACATTGGGCATAATTTCAGATTACTCTCCAAAATAGTTGGATCAGTTCACGGTTCTAACAACAGTGTATTAATGTTCCAGTTTTTCCACATTGGAAATTTTCAATTTTAAAAAAATCCTTTGATCCTAATCTAATCTATTTTATAAAAGTAGATCAGCTGCAGCTTCTAACTTGATCTGATCTGAAAACCACACAAGTTAATTTGTTATACATTGTTTCATTATTTGTTTCATTGTTTCATTATTTAAGAACTTTTATATTAAGGACTTTGTCCATTCTCCTGATCATCAAGGTAATTTCAGGAAGCTAGAAGTTTTATCTCTTCCTCTTTGATCCAAAAGTCTGTTATACTAAAAATACTCTAAAGAGTTTATTTTTCTCTGTTTTATCCATTTTTCTCTCAGAAAGCTTCAAATATACCTAATGAAATGCTTTTTCTTAGTTATTTCAAAATATTCTGAAAAAAAATACTGGCACTTATTCTTATAAGGTTTAATTTTTAAACAATCATGGTTTTGACAACATACTTTTATGATTGATTATAAATTTATCCAAGAAGTATATGTTATAATTTATTGTACTTTTTGACCTAGACACATTTACTCTGTAGTAATTATGCCATGTGGCTAATGAAAAACTGTACATTCTAGTTGAAAAATTTTGTTGCTGCTATCGTATCAGTATTATTTTTTTGATGCAATAGAAAGAACATTTAAGATTTAAAGTCAAAAACACTCAAAACCCAGAATTTGAGTACTTGCTTGATTTTTAGCTGTAAGACTTAGAATAAAGTATTTTCTTTCTAGATTTTAGCTCTCTGATGCAAATGACAAAAGACCCTTTTAAAGGCACTTTTACATCTAACCACGGAGACAAAATTATGTTCTCTGACCATTTACATGGGTAGAAGATTAACTCAAAAAATATTGATTTAAGTACAGTTATGTGCTTAGCACTGTGCTAGGTACTATGAAAGATAGAGAAGTATAAGATACTTGCCTCCAAGACTTTACAATTGATATGAGGGAAGCATATAGCTTTTTGGTTTTTGCAAAAAAAAAAGAGTCTTGCCAATATCAATTTTTTTTTTGGGGGGGAAGGAAGGGGTGCAAGGCAATTGGGGTTAAGTGACTTGCCCAGGGTCACACAGCTAGGAAGTATTAAGTGTCTGAGGCCAGATTTGAACTCGGGTCCTCCTGACTTCAGGGTTGGTGCTCTATACACTGTGCCATTTAGCTGCCCCCCATTTTTTTTAATATTTGGAAAATGAAATGTTTACTTATTTCCAGGTTCCTGTCTATATCAAACATCTTTACAGATACTTAGATTGGTATTTGTCTTATGTAGTGATTCTAAATATTTCATCTATTTGATGTTATTTCATGAAGGGTATTTTCTGCTTTCTTATCTTATGGATTTACCTTAAATTACTCTAGAATTTATGTATATTTGCTTTTGAGAGAGGATTTTAGGTTGCAAAGGTCGTGGAAAACAAGTTTTCATCTGATTGATTATGTGACCTTCTTAGAAGAATTTTTAGAAATATTTTACATTTCTCATCTGTTGTCCTCTTATTTTCATTCTTAAATACTCTAAAAATAATCTGTCTTCGTTGGCTCTCTCATTAATCTTGTATAAATCTGTTTTTCTCTTCTTTCTGTTTTATAAGGCAATATTCATAGATTATTTTCCATTATCTTTCTCCATAATTTTTTAGAACAGGTACTTATTTTAATCAGTCTTGCCTTTGGCTACTTTGTCCTTCTGTTTGGTGAAGCATTTGCTGATTGTCAGGATTCCTAAACTCTTCTGGACTCTTAGTATTGACAAATGATTTACTAAACTTGCTTAGGAAATGGTGATAATCTAACAATATCAATTCTTTTATCTACTTATAATTTTTCATTGTCAACAGATGGTTTAAATAGATTAGGTTGGTATTTCTTTAGTTGAGTGCCTATCTTCTCATTTTTATTCCTTTAATTTATTTTTTAATAGACTAAATTTCCCTATCTCATCCAGGCTGAAAGTACAGGGCTATTCATGGGCTTGATCTTACTACTGACCAGCCTGGGCACTTTATTTTCTTCCATTTCTGATCTGGACTGGTTTGTCACTCTTTAGCTGACCTACTGCTGGGTCTCACTTTATTAATGCCTAAGTTAACATGGAATCTGACTGGCATAACTGCCAAATTTAAGAGATCCTCAGGGTCTAAAGCAATTGGGATTATAGGCATGTACCACCAGATCTTACTTACTGATTTTAATCTAGATGTTCACTGAGATCCTTTCAACTTTTTTCATAAAGGTTTAGTAGTGTAGAAATTAAACAACCAAGATATACTTTATAGGACTGGGACAATGGGGGTGGGGGGAAGTAGCTTTGAATGCAGAGTTTTTTAAAGTGTTCAATAATATGGAAAGACTTTGCCAACATAATTATTCAGTTTATTTTTAAATTGTTAGAAGCATAAAATTTATGCCCTTTAAAAATTTTTATCAGTACTCTTCAAGCTTTCAAATAGTCCCCTAACTGATTCAAGTCTTCTACTACTAACCTTACTTTTTAATAAAAGAAATGTTGAAACTAGATGTAAGTGGGTTAGAAATTGGAGTACTCCAAGTGGTTTAGAGTTTGAAAAAGTATTTCTAAATTTAATTTAAATTGTTTTGTGGTACTGTTATTAGCCTTGATCAATTTCCTTTTGACAGATGTTTTTTAAAAAAACATCAATTTCCTCTTAACAGATTTTTTTTTTAAATCTGCAATGTAAATAAGAAATAGTTTTTTTTTTTCCCCCTGCTGGTTTAACATTACTGGTTTAGCTTTATATTCTAAATATAGGTAATAATTTTCTGTTTCTCATTTTTATGTGACTTTGAAACATAGAACCTGATAGGCATTCCTTGCTGCCTTTAGTTAGATCTTCATTAACAGTTTTCTTGCTCCTACAGACTTTTTGCAAGAGAAGATAGTAAACATGTTGTACAGATAGTGGGATTGCAAGAACTTCCAGTGAATAGTGTGGATCTCCTTTTAGAGGTAAGTCTTATTTGTCATCTCAACACTGTTATTTTTAACTGTAAATGTTTAAAGAATTAGAAATATTCACTTTACTAATTAACTTAAAAGCCTTGGACTTAAGCAAAGTTAAAAAAAATTTAAGGGAATTTTTTAATTTGCAAAGAGAAAAAGCTGATTTCTTACAAGATTCTCCATTTTTTGGTACTGCTTATATTTGGTACTATATATATATATATATAGTACTTTGGAAGCTGAGTGGGTTCAGAATATTCTGTTATTGTAGTTGAAAGAGACTATTCCTTAGAGCTTCTAAAGATTAATTTTAAGGGATGTTTCAGCATATCCACAGCCACACTTATTAAACTTCCTTCTTATGGACTTTCCATATCTCAAGGAGATTGATTCTCTGAAGAAACTTTTTTTTAGCAATCACTGTTAGAATGCTGAGAAGTCATAATGTTATATCCATAAAGTCTTCTTAATTTAGCCATAGCTTCTATAAGGATTTTGGAACAACTGCTTGGAGTACGTAAGTACCATTACACAGGTTAATCTATATAGGACTACTCTAACAAGGAAAGCTCTTTCACAAAATGGTGCCTGTCAACTTTTCCAGTTTTGTCTTTGTTTTTACCCCAGAAAAGCTATTCTATATCTTTCTTCCCTACACAGTCTGTGCATTGCTGATCTAATACTATACCATTTTGTTATTGTTGATTATTGTACATATATCTTATTTTTTATTACTATCCTTCATTTTTATGTTTCTTCCACTTCAGGATATATCCTTTCCCCTCAAGATAAGCTATATAATAAAAACAGAGGCAGGGAAAAAAAAAGGAGTAAAACCAATGCAGTTAATTGAGTCATAACAGTATGTGCAGGATTCAATACATCCTTCTCTTCCCTCCTGTGAAAGGGTGAGAGGTATATTTTTTTTAACCTCCTCTTCAAGACACTACAGTTTAATTTTTCTATATGTCTTAGATCTATCTCATCCTGCCCCCAATTGGATTAAAAGCTTCTAGGCAGTAAGAGATCATGGATATCCCCCCAAGTCCCCTAGCACAAGCTCTCTTTCCAAAGAAGTTTGTCTAGAAGAAAATTTTCTAAATTAACTTTGTTTATTTTGAAACTGAGTCTGTCTCATTCAGGCAGGAAGTATAATGGTTGTTCATGGATCTGATTCTGTCTTTGATTGTCAGAGAAGCTTTATCTGCTCTTATTCTCAACCTGAGTGGTATTACCCTCCCTTAAGCAGCCCCCTTCCTCTTTGGGGCTTACCATATTGCTACTAGTTTAAATGAAAATGCTCAATCAACTTATTCCGTTGCAGTTCAGAATTCTCAAGCTTGGATGTTCCAAGCTTGGAATTCTCAAGCAAGGATGGATCTATTAATCCATCAGCGTCAACCTCCTTTAGTAGCTAATATTACTGCTATATACTACTATGTCCAGCCAAAGTTACTTTTTTGTTTTTTAAGGATTAGATTTAAGCTAGTAGATGTGAGGATTTCTAAGAGAAGGGTCATTTTTAATTTTTTATGTTGCTTTAAAAAACAACAAAACTCCCAGTTTGAGAGTCAGGTCTGGAAATTGATCAGGTAGAATAATTTTGATATAGGTATTTAATTTTCTCCATATCTTTGAATTAAGTATGAGATATAACTTTTCAAATTCATCATGGGTGTTGAGATTTCACCGTGGTATATTTTTTTGCCTTTTGAGTCTTGGAAGCTAAAACCTGAAGAAGGCATTTAAATTTGGCCAGTTTTCAAAATCCCAACTATTGGCTGAAAAGCAGTCATCTAGCAATTACAAAGGTACATGCTGTATCATAACCACATCTGTCTTGCAGTGATCCCTCTGAGGCCTGAGTTGCTACCAAACTGCCCAACTGGAAAATTATGCCTTTGGAGGATCAGATGGCTCTAGGGGGGAAGAACAAAACAAAACATTTCAAGTGGGTGGAAGAGTTTCAACATAGACAAGTCTCTAGAGAAATAACCTTTAGAAAGTTTGAAGTCAGTGAGAAGCCAGAAGAAGGATCTATCACCTCATATTATTATTCCCTGTACACCCTTTCCATATCCTAATTTTTTCCTGTTGGTTAGGAACTTTTATGGAGTGATGCATTCTCTGTCATTTTGGTAGAAGACTTCAGGTGAAAAGAATGAGTTTCCAATTCTTTTCCTAAGCTAAAAGCCATAATAATGGAATAAGTGTGAAAATTTATTCGAGGATTTTTAAATAATGTTTTCCTTTGTATATAGGCATGACCTTTATTATCCCAGAACATTTTTTCCTAAGAGGAGGAAGGATATCTTTTATGATTTATATTGAAGTAATATTTCAGAGAGGATATTTACTATTAACTAATATCCATTTCCCAAAAGAGGAATGGTCAAAGAATATGCAAAAACTGCCAAGTATTCACAGCTGAATGAAAAAAAATGCTTCAAATCACTAATACTAGGAGAAATACAAATCAAAACACCCTGCATAGTGGCAAAAATGACAAAAAAAAAATAGCAACAGTCTAGGTTGGAGGCATTGTGGTAAAGAAAGGTACAATAACATTGTGGTGAAACTGAGAAATGATACAACTATTGTCAAAGCAATTTAGAATTATGCATCTAAAGTGACTAAAATGTCCATATCCTTTGAACCAGGTACTCTGTTACTAGGCATATACCCTAAGGAAGCCATCGATAAGAAAAAGGTCCTTATGTACTCCAAAATATCTATGAGCATTTTTTGTGATACCTGAGAACTGGAAACAAAGTAGATGCCTATCTGTTAAAGAATAGCTAAAAAAATTGTGGTACATGAGGATAATGGAATGAATATCACTGTGCTTTAAGAAATGATGCATATGGTAAATACAGAGAAACATGGAAAGATAAGTATGAAATAATGCAGAGTAAAGTAAACAGGGGCAACTACAACAATGCAAACCAAAAAATCAAAAGTAAATATGTCAAAATTATAAAGTTCAAGTAGGACTAGAATAAGAGAGATGAGAAAACACTTTTTACCTATCTCTTCATGGAAGTGGTAAGTCCACAGGTATTACAAATTGCATATGTTATTGAACTTTTTCAATGCATTGATAAGTTATAATAACATAATAGTTGTTGACTTTTTTTTCCTCTCTCAAAAAATATTGTTTATTATTTGGAATGACTTTCTCAGACGGGAAAGATATGCAAGATACTGTGGTGATGTAAGAAATAGAAAATATCAATAAAAACTTATTTTAAAAAATTTATGATATACAAAGTACATTACTGACAGAGACATTTTTCTTAAGTATTCATATTCTTTTTTGAAATATGAGTTAGAGCACAAGAAATAGCATATGTTCCATAGAAATTAGCATTGTTTTATATTTATTCATTTAAACTTTTTTCCTATTTTATTTCTTTAAATAGATTTTTATTGATGTCTTGTTTTTATATCACCTAGATTTCTCTCTGTATCTCTACCTTCTTCCTAGAAATCCATCCCCTAAAATAAAGTTGTATTGTTTAGTAGTTCTTGTTGTGCTGTTGTTGTTTTTAAGAAAAAGAGAATAAAATTCAGCAAAACCAATCAATCATTGCAAAGACCTAACATTACATGCAGTGTTCCTTAAATATAGATTTCCCACCTCTGCAGAGGAGTGGGAACAAGTGCCTTCTTACATCTTTGGAGCCAATTTTGCAACATTGGTTTTCTTTTTTCTTTTTAAATTTTTATTGACATATTTTGTTTTTATGTTCCTAAAATTTCTTCCAATATTCCTTGTCTTCCTTTCAAGAGCCATCCTGTAAAAAACAGTATTTTTAAATAAAAAAAATGAAAAAGAAGAAATCAACAAAAACAATCATATCAAAAAGATCTAAAATTATATTTAGTATTCCACATCTGTGGATCTTCTACTTCAGCAATGGAGTGGTGTGATTTCTTCTCTCTTTTTTTTTTTTTGTCCTTTAAGGCTATACTAGATTTTTGTAATTTGGTGGCATTCATTTCTTTGGTTTTGTTATTGTTGTTATTTCCTTTTATATTATTATTCCAGGTATTATGTAATATATATTATTTATTTATTATGTATTATATATGTATATATAATTTTTAATTGTTTACTTCACTCTGTATTCATAGAATTCTTTCCTACTTTTCTGTATTCGTTATAATCATCATTTCATAGAGCTCAGTAAGTCTATTATACTCATGTATCATAAGTTGTTTAGACATTCCTCAAATTGACAGGTATCCACTTTCTTTCCAGTTTTTTGCTACTCAAACAGTACTCAAAGTGGGACAGCTAGGTGTTGCAGTGGATAGAGTCCTAAAGTCAGGAGGACCAGAGTTCAAATGTGACCTCATACACTTAACACTTCCCAGCTGTGTGATCCTGAGCAAGTCACTTAACCCCATTCATTACCTCAGCAAAAAAAAAAGTATCAAAGTATTGCTCACAAAGTACTACTACAAATACTTTGGTATATATATATAAAGCCTTTCATTTTGTCAGTGACCTTCTTGGAATATGTGGAATCTCTGGAACAAAATATCCATAGATATTTGAGGTACTTTATTTGCATAATTCTGAATTATCTTTCAGAATAGTTGTACTTATTCACACCTTCATTTATGATCTGATTTTGGTTTCTCCTCTGAAGGTTTTATGGCCCATAAGCCCTACTTACTTAGGAGAATCATTTAAAGTTATTCAGCTAGACTCGTCATATTTTAAAAGAGGTGCTCTCATAATGGAAATGTCAAATAACCCATGTTGAACTGACAGATTTCTAGAAACAACAAAATAAATTGGAATTTCCTTCATTCTTCTGCAGCTTAGGAAGACAAGGGGATCCTTCCTTCTTAGGGATTCCATTCTAGATAATAATATGCCACAAGACTATTAAAGTGAATGACTGGAAAACTTGGATGAAAAAGGCAAAAATGTTAAATCAAAACATATACAAAATGATTCAATGCATTTTTCTATGTGATATGAATAGAAAAATTATCTGTAAAAAGTTAGAAAAGTTAAGATAAATTACATATTTAAAACCACTTCCCCTTCTACAGTTTCTATAAAAATTCCAAGTCATGTCCTAATATTTAAAGAGATAAGACAGAACTGCCCAGGTCCAAAACCAAGGTGCTCCTGGTCAGAGTGCTGATGTTAATTGTCATAACTCTAGGGCACTTGAAGGTTTTTAAAGTGCTTTATATAACTTAACTAATTAGACTTTCTTCATTTTCTTGTGTGGTGGGTAATATAGGACTTATTAGCCTTTCTTACAGATGTGGAAATAGGCTCAGAAGAGTGAGATGACTGATCTTCAATGGCAAATAAGAATAGTTATAATCATAACTATCATTGATAGAGCTCTTTAATGTTTGCTAAGCACTTTACATAGATTATTTTATCCTCCCAACAACCCTGAAAAGTAGGTGCTATTATCCTCATTGTACAGATAAGGAAACTGAGGCAGGCAGCGATTAAGTGATTAGGAGGGAGATTTGAACTTGGAACTCTGACTCTAGGTACAACACTGTCCACCATGCCATATGCAATTCAAGTCAGAAGTAAGATCTGAATTCAGATTTTCCTGTCTACAGATCTAATACTTTCTATTGTAACACACAGTCTCAACTCTCAACACTAGGAATAAGTGAACCAACAAGAAGATATTACCGCCCATGAATTCATCAAAAACTAAATTAAGAGCTTTAAAGCTAATTAGGATCACTATAACCAATAAAGCAGAGACAACTACTGGGCTTAGATATTAAGTTTAAGAACTTATTGTGGTCATAGGCCATGCTATCACATATCTGTAGGCTCCACTATACTAGCTAGTTCATAGAAACTTTAGCTAGTGAAGGAAAAGTCAAAATAGAATCTCAGGCAGGAGCCCCTTATATGAAAAAAGCTTACAATTCCTCTCCAAAACTTCCTTCTTTCTCTATGACACATGAAACATGCCAATGTCATCCTATTCAGCCCTGCTTATATCATTTGACTTGATTTGGGAGTTCTCAAAGTCTTTGGTTAACAGAAGACAGCATCAGAGTTTCCTGTCTATTTTATCCTACCACTGAGCAGCAGATGTCCTATAAAGGCATGGTTTTTTGATTAGCCAAAAGAACCTCCAAAAAAGCCAGATAATTTACATTCAATGTTTATTATTATCATTAAGAACACATACAATACATTTATGTATTCTATTTAAATTTATTTAAGAATATCTGGAATTACAATTAGCCATGAATTGTGAAGCTAAGAACATAGCTGCACATTTTCATAAGGCTTCCGTAGGTGACAGATACTCTTATCTAGCTTTTGGGATACTTGAGTCCTATGCCAGCTGATGATCCAGTTCCCAAAAGTATAATGTTTGGAGATCAGGACAATTTCAGAAAGGCCTGGAAAGACTTAGACTTCTGAACTCTGATCAGTGAAGGGATAAAGTATGAGTCTGAAAGAATAAAGAGGCAGCCAGAGGTATAAAGAAAGAGTTCAGGAAGCTCTTAGTTCAAATTTGACCTCAGATATTAGCTGTGTGACCCTGGATAAGTTACTTTGATTCTATGTGCCTCAGTTTCCTTGACTTTAAAATAGGAATAAAAATAATACCCTCTATTTTTGGATCAACTGAGATGATTGTAAAGTGCTTTGCACAGTATCTGGCATATAGTAAGCTCTATATAAATGTCAGCCCTTATTATTAATAAAGATAAAACCTGCCACTCACCAACAGAGATATAATAAACTTAAAATGCAGAAACATGCATATTAAGACATGGTGACTGTAGGAATTTATTTTGTAGCACATGAAGTAATACAGATAGTACATAAAGATTTTTTTAAAAATTAATTTGCTTAATGAGAGTGGAGTGGGAAGGATAGATTAATTTAAAAATTACCTGGAAATTTTTTTAAAATAATATAAAGTAGAAGAGTTTGTATTTTATCCTTGAAGCAAGCCCCTGGGGATTTTTGAGCTGAGTTGTTACATGGATAGAAATGTGCTTTAAGAATATCAGTTTGATAGTTTTGTGAATTTCAGAAGAAATTGGGAGGACTTGTATCAACTGATACAGAGAGAGATAAGCAACATAAACTGATGCTGAGTGAAAATTATGTGACACTCTATTCTGAGTGAGGTAATTCAGGCCAGTTCCAATTGTCTTGTGATGGAGAGAGCCATCTGTACCGACAGAGAGGATTGTGGGAACTGAGTATGGATTGCAATATGGTGTTTTCAGCTTTTTTGTTATTTTATTTGTTTTTTTTCCTCATTTTTCCTTTTTGATCTGATTTTTTTTATACAGCATGATAGGTGTAGAAGTATGTGTAGAGGAATCGCACATATTTAGCTGGATTGTTTGACTTCTGGGGGATCAGAGAGAAGGGAGGGAGAAAAAAGTTTGGAAGATGGGGATTTGTAAGGGTGAATGTTGAAGATTATCTATGCGTGTTTTGAAAATGAAGGGCGTTGAAAAAAAAAAGTATAATGTTTAGACCTAATTCATAGGCTGGCAGGAGCACAATGATTTCCTAACTGTTTATGCATAAAATAATTCCAATCTTTAGTGAGTCATGATAGATATTCCAATATTTTTCTTTGTTTCCCAGATAATTGAAATTTTCTCATCCTTCCTGTGCTGATTTCCCTTGTTAAATTTTTTTTATTAAAGCTTTTTATTTGTATAACATGTATGGGTAGTTCCCCAGCACTGATCTTTACAAAGCTTTCCATTACAAATTTTACCCCCAGTCCCCTCCCCTCCCCTAGATGGCAGGAAGTCTACGACATGTTAATAATGTTGAAGTACTTGACAAGTTATGCAAGAAAAATCCTATCTACAAGAAAAAAAAAAGAAAATCAGAGAAAGGCAACACAATGCAAGCAAATATCAATGGAGAGCATGAAAATGTTACGTTGTGGTCCATATTTCATATCCCTCTCTTTGGGTGTATATGGTTTTCTTCAGTGAACAATTGGAACTGGTTTGAGACAATTCTTTGTTGCAGAGAGCCATGTCCATCAGAATTGATCATCATGTAATACTGTTGTTGCTGTGTATGATGATCTCCTGGTTCTGCTCATTTCACTCAGCATCAGTTCATGCAAGTCTCTCCAGGCCTCTCTGAAATCGTCCTGCTGGTCGTTTCTTACAGAGCAATAATATTCCATAACATTCATATACCATAATTAATTCAGCCACTCTCCAATTGATGGGCATCCATTCAGTTTCCAGTTTCTAGCCACTACAAAAAGGGCTGCCACAAACATTCTTGCACATGTGGGGCCCTTTCCCTCCTCTAAGATCTCTTTGGGATATAGGCCCAATAGAAACACTGCTGGGTCAAAGGGTATGCACAGTTTGATTACTTTTTGAGCATAGCTCCAAATTGCTCTCCAGAATGATTGGATCTGTTCACAGTTCCACCAACAATGTATTAGTGTCCCAGTCTTCCTACATCCCCTCCAACATTCATCTTTATCTTTTCCTGTCATTTTAGCCAATCTGACAGGTGTGTAGTGGTACCTCAGAGTTGTCTTAATTTGCATTTCTCTGATCAATAGTGATTTGGAGCAACTTTTCATATGACTAGAGATGGTTTTAATTTCATCATCTGAAAATTATCTGTTCATATCCCTTGACCACTTATCTATTGAAGAGTGGCCTGAATTCTTATATATATGAGACAATTCTCTATATATTTTAGAAATGAGATCTTTATCAGAACCATTAAATGTAAAGATGATTTCCCAATTTGATGCTTCCCTCCTAATTTTGTCTGCATTAGTTTTATTTGTACAGAAACTTTTTAACTTAATATAATCAAAATTATCCATCTGGTGTTCAATTAGGAGTTCCAGATCTTCTTTGGACATAAATTTATTCCATCTCCACAGGTCTGAGAGGTAAACTATATTACGTTCCTCTAACTTGCTTACAAAGTCCCTCTTTATATCTAGATCATGAACCCATTTAGATCTTATCTTGGTATGTGGTGTTAGGTATGGGTCAAGCCCTAATTTCTTCCACACTAGTTTCCAATTTTCCCAGCAGTTTTTGTCAAATGGTTAGTACTTATCCCAAAAACTGGGGTCTTTAGGTTTATCAAACACTAAATTGTTAAGGTTATTGCCTATATTGTCCTGATAACCAATCCTGTGCCACTGATCGACTGCTCTATTTCTTAGCCAGTACCAAACGGTTTTGATGACCACTGCTTTATAATATAGTTTTAGATCTGGTACAGCAAGGCCACCTTCATCTGCCTTTTTTTTCATTAATCCCCTTGAAATCCTTGACCTTTTGTTCTTCCAAATGAACTTTGCTACTATTTTTTTCTAGATCTGTAAAATAATTTCTTGGGAGTTTGATTGGTATGGCACTAAATAAGTAGATTAGTTTGGGTAGTATTTTCATTTTTATTATGTTCACTCTGCTTACCCATGAGCACTTAATATTTTTCCAATTGATTAGGTCTGATTTTATTTGTGTGGAAAGTGTTTTATAGTTTAGTTCATATAGTTTCTGACTATTCCTTGGCAGATAGATTCCCAAATGTTTTATCCTACCATCTGTTATTTGGAATGGAATTTCTTTTTGTATCTCTTGCTGCTGAACTTTGTTGGTAATATATAAAAATGCTGATGATTTATGTGGATTAATTTTGAATCCTGCCACTTTGCTAAAGTTGTGAATTGTTTCTAGTAGTTTTTTAGTTGAGTCTCTAGGGTTCTCTAAGTATACCATCATGTCATCTGCAAAGAGTGATAATTTGGTTTCATTACCTACTCTGATTCCTTTTATCTCTTTTTCTTCTCTTATTGCTAAAGCTAACATTTCTAATACAATATTAAATAGTAATGGTGACAGTGGGCAGCCTTGTTTCACTCCTGATCTTATTGGGAATGGTTTTAGTTTGTCTCCATTACATATGATGCTTGCTGATGGTTTTAAATAGATGCTACTGATCATTTTAAGGAAAAGCCCATTTATTCCTATACTCTCTAGTGTTTTTAATAGGAAAGGGTGTTGGATTTTATCAAATGCTTTTTCAGCATCTATTGAGATAATCATGGTTTTTGTTAGTTTGGTTATTAATATAATTAATTATGCTGATAGTTTTCCTAATATTGAACCAGCCCTGCATCCCTGGTATAAATCCTACTTGGTCATAGTGTACTATCCTGGGGATGACTTTCTGTAATCTCATTGCTAATATCTTATTTAAAATTTTTTCATCAATATTCATTACGGAAATTGGTCTATAGTTTTCTTTCTCTGTTTTCACCCTACCTGGTTTAGCTATCAGCACCACATCTGTCTCATAGAAGGATTTTGGCAGTATACCTTCTGTCCCTATTTTCTCAAATAGTTTGTATAGTATTGGAATTAATTGTTCTTTGAATGTTTGGTAGAATTCACATGTAAATCCATCTGGCCCTGGAGATTTTTTCTTAGGGAGTTGGTTAATAGCTTGTTCTATTTCTTTTTCTAATATGGGGGCTATTTAAATAATTTATATCCTCTTCTGTTAACCTGGGCAATGTATATTTTTGTAGATATTCCTCCATTTCATTTAGTTTATCAAACTTACTGGCATAAAGTTGGACAAAGTAACTCCTAATTATTGCTCTAATTTCCTCTTCATTGGAGGAAAGTTCTCCCTTATCATTCTTGAGACTAACAATTTGGTTTTCCTCTTTCCTTTTTCTTATCAAATTAACTAAAGGCTTATCTATTTTGTTGGTTTTTTCATAGAACCAACTCTTAGTTTTATTTATTAATTCAATAGTTTTCTTATTTTCAATTTTATTAATTTCTCCTTTTATTTTTAGAATTTCCAATTTGGTATTTAATTGAGGGTTTTTAATTTGTTCTTTTTCTAGTTTTTTTAATAATAAGCCCAATTCGTTGATGTTTTCTTTCTCTATTTTATGCAAGTAAGCATCTAAAGATATAAAATTGCCCCTTATAACCGCTTTGGCCGTATCCCACAAATTTTGGTATGTTGTCTCCTTATTGTCATTCTCCTGGATGAAATTATTGATTGTGTCTATGATTTGCTCTTTCACCCATTCATTCTTCAGGATTAGATTATTTAATTTCCAATTAACTTTTGGTTTATTTTCTCCTGGCCTTATATTGCATGTGATTTTTATTGCATCATGATCTGAAAAAGATGCATTTACTATTTCTGTCTTTCTGTATTTGATTTTGAGGTTTTTATGCCCTAACACATGGTCAATTTTTGTATAGGTTCCATGGACTGCTGAGAAAAAAGTAAATTCCCTACTGTCTCCATTCAACTTTCTCCATAGATCTATCATACCTAACTTTTCTAACAATTGGTTTATCTCCCTAGTTTCTTTCTTGTTTATTTTGTGGTTTGATTTATCTAATTCTGAGAGAGCAAGGTTGAGATCCCCCATTAGTATAGTTTGACTGTCTATTTCTTCTTGCATCTCTCTTAATTTCTCGCCTAGGAATTTGGATGCTTTTGCACTTGGTGCGTATATATTTAGTATTGATATTGCTACATTATCTATGGTACCCTTTAATAAAATATAGTTTCCTTCCTTTTCTGTTTTGATTAGATCTATCTTGGCTTTTACTTGATCTGAGATAAGGATTGCTACCCCTGCTTTTTTTTGTTCACCTGAAGCATAAGAGGTCCTGCTGTAGCCTTTTACCTTCATCCTATATGTGTCAGTATGTTTTAGATGTGTTTCTTGTAGACAACATATTGTGGGATTCTGGTTTTTAATCCAGTCTGATATCTGCTTCCGCTTTATGGGAGAGTTCATCCCATTCACATTCACAGATAAAATAACTAATTCTTTATTTCCTGCCATCTTATTTATCCAAGTTATGTTTTCCCCTTTCCTTTCCCCTTTCTCCCTTCCCCCCTCCTCAGTACTTTGCTTTTGATGACCCCATCCCCCAAACAATACTCCACCCTTTAGATCCCTTCCCCTTGTTTTTACTCCTTTCCCCTGATTCTTCTCTTTTCCCTTCTATTAGTTTATCCCTTTCTGTTCCTCCTTTCCCTCCCACTTCCCTCTAGCAACAGAAAAGTTTCTATGTGAAATCAAGTGTCTGATATACACTTTTAGAGCCCAACCTGATGAGAGTAAAATTTATACAATGCTCATCTCCCTCCCCTCCTTCTCTCAATTATATTAGGTTTTCTTTGCCTCTTCAAGAGATTTTACCTTGTTTTTACCTCCTTTTTTTTATCTTATTTTACCACTTTTCCCCTCTTTTCCCCAGTATGACAACCTTTCCCCCTCTAGTTCTCTTTTTCATATTCTCAAAGTAATATCTAGTTAATTATACCCCCAAACTTTAAGTATCCCCCTAGTAGAAATAAAGTTCTCAAGAGTCCTTTCCTTTTTACCTTTTTATGCATTTCTTGTGTTCTGTGTTTGGATGTCGAATTTCTTGTTCAGATCTGGTCTTTTCATTAGAAATAGGTGAAATTCACCTATATCATTGAATGA